>JAUPFV010000004.1:48830209-49238413 GCA_036936605.1 Limnanthes douglasii subsp. nivea | reverse complement strand
AAAAAATTGTAGATGTTTATCCTATATGTTAGATGTGAGACCTATATGCTAAATGCTAGATGCAAGACCTATATGCTATATATGAGACCATGAAAAATGGAAATATTAGATGTGAGACCTAAATTTTAGATGCAAGACGCTAGATGCAAGGCGCATATAATATATGCTAGATACTAGATGTAAGACCAGAGTAAAATGAAAATACTATATGCTATATGTGAGATGCATGACCTATATAATATATGCAAGATACGAGACTAGAGTAAAACAAAAATTCTAGATACCAGACCTATATTCTAGATATTATATGTAAGACTAGAGTAAAATGAAAATACTAGATGATCTATACGAGACCTAGATACTGGATGTGAGGTGAGAGTTAACTGGCCTCCCGAAAAAATATAAAAAAATTATTCCAAAAATATAATTTATGGATCTAGTTTTGTTTGTCTTTAAGAAAACTAAAACCAGTGATATTTTTATATTTCTTTTCGAATTAAAAATTAAAAATACAAAATTTAAAAAACTTAAATAATTAAAAACAAGAAAAGAGAGAGAAGGAATACATGGTCGATATTTTTGTATATTATGATGCTTTTAATATATAATTTGGGTTACATAACTATTATTAAGTTCGGACTTTCAAATAGTAGGTTGTAGTTGACTTGTTGGCTTAATAGCAATAAGTAACTCAACCTAATTAGTGTATATATATATATTATTATAATATACTCATTACCAATATATTTAAAATTTTGATAAGATAAATCATCGATACAATACCAAATTTTCAATAAGGATAATTGCTTTACTAATTTTGAAAAGATAATCGTAATATAATAAGGTGAACTGTCCATAAATACCTAACGAAATTTCTCACTACCGTCTAATATCTAAAATTGGTATACTACAAATATGTATTTCAACCAAAGAGAAAAAACAGAAATAACCATATTCTCATTTTTAACTAAACCTTCTTTTTTTTAAAAAAAAAAAATCTTTTTAAAAATATGTATATTTCAAACCATAGCTCGGAAAAATATGAGAAAGTACCATCGACTTTTTTTTAAGACAAAAAGAATTAGATCCATGAATAATATTTATTTTTTATTTTATTTTTTTCCATAAGCCCTAATAACGGCTAAAAATCATGGTTAGTCATCGGGGTTAGTCACTTGTTAAAAAAAATATGTATCTAATTTTTACATCAAAACAATCTATGTTGCACCAATGGTCACTGTTGTTGGTCTTTTGTTTTATATTTTTGGTCACTAGCGGTGACCAAAAATGCAAAAAAAAAACAAACAAAGGTGACAATTTTGATACAAATATAACTTGAATGACAATTTTGAAACAAGTGGCTATCTCTGACGACTAACGGAGGCTCTTAGCACCCTAGTAACCTTGGTCTGCATATATATCACCAAATAGTCCAAGTCTCACATCTATCAACTTTATTATGTTTGATCTCGCATCTATTCAATTCTATCATGTTTGGTCTTGTATGAATTAATAATGTTTGGTCTCTCCACTATATCATGTATAGTCTCGCATATTTATCATTAATTAGTACACGTCTCACATCTCTCCACTTTAACCTGCATCGTCTCGTATCTCTCCATTTTATCATGCCGATTCTCGCATCTTCAACTTCATCATTCCTCATCTCGCATCTCTCCACTTCATCATGATTGGTCTCGCATCCCTCCACTTCATCATGTTTGTTCTCTCATCCCTTCACTTCATCATGTCTAGTCTCGCATAGATGTATTTCATCATGCATAGTCTCACATATCTTCATTACATCATACCTGATATCGCATCTCTCTATTACGTTATGCGAGATCATGACAACATGAATTACGAAATGTTAGACCATGCAAAATCAATGTAAGACCAGGATTATTAGGTGTGGTAAAAAAGTGATATTAAAAATATCAGATATGGACAAAGTTTACTTGTATTTTTGGAATTTTTTTTCCAAACGCCAATTTAAAAGATACGGACTTTAAAACCAACTTTGATTTAAATAAAAAAAAATGGTTACATAGATAATAACGGTAGATAATAATAAAAGATGTGTATTTGAAGTATTATTAAAAAATTAAATATTAAGTTGAAAAATTGGATATTAAATATGTAACTGAATAACACTAAAACAAATTGATTTTGGGAACTTGTACTTGCATTTCCGTGTAAAATACATTTTCTATATATATATAAAAACAAGAAATGGAAAGGTGATAATTGGTATAGAGAAAATGTGGAAGTTGAAGGTAGCGAAGGACGGGCCATGGCTGACAACAACCAACAACCACATAGGAAGACAGCACTGGGAGTTCGACCCCAATGCTGGTACCCCGGAAGAGCGCGCTGAGGTGGAAAAAGCACGAGAAAGATTCAAGAAACATCGGTTCCAACAGAAGCAAAGCTCTGATCTTCTCATGAGACTCCAGGTGAGTGCTATAGGAAACAACATACCCATAGTCCAATATTATAAACTACAACTTGGCCACAAATATATTTATAGTCTAGTGTTGTAAACTAGAACTTCACCACAAAAATATTTATTGTACGCTTAAACTGTCTCACAATGAACAGCTCAGAAAGAAAAATGAAAGTGTAGTAATTCCAGCAGCAGTGAGATTGAAAGTAACAGAAGGCATAAGTGAGGAAGGAGTGACAACAACACTCAGAAGAGCAATCACTTTCTTTTCCTCTATCCAGGCACATGATGGCCACTGGCCTAATGAATCTGCTGGCCCTCTGTATTTCATTGCCCCAATGGTTAGTTTATGTTTTATTAACAACAGTTTATGTCAAAAATCACCGACGCCTTTTGAAATGTTTCTGAATATGCAGGTGATGACATTACATGTCATAGGGAAACTGAATTCCGTACTGTCATCGGAACACCAAAAGGAAATTTTACGATATCTGTATAATCATCAGGTAAATTATAGACAAGTTCAATGTTTTTTTCTCAAAACAGTATCTAGTAAAACCATTTTATTAAAATTCAGAACGAAGACGGCGGTTGGGGGTTTCACATAGAGGGGCCAAGCACGATGCTAGGATCAGCGCTTAACTACATATGTCTGAGGTTACTTGGGGAGGGACCAGATGATGGGGATGACAATGCCATGAGTAGAGGAAGGACATGGATCCTTGACCATGGTGGTTTGGTTTCTATTCCTACTTGGGGCAAGTTTTTCGTTGCGGTATTGTCTAGTTGATCAAGGTTTCATTTTGGTCATATACATGGTTTTTAATGGCATGCGGTTCCCTTTGGCAATAAGTGGTCCGCGACTTTGGTGGACTAATAAAGAATGACTTTTGAAATTAGAATTAAATACATTAAATAGCTACGATTGGTATTTCGAAAATTTATCAAGTGATTATTTTTTTTAAATTCCAATTTAAATTTAATAAAGAAGCATACGACTTTTGAGGCCAGTAATTATAAATCACAACCAGCCATTAATGTTTTGGTTGTGCTTCAAATTAATTTTTTAGATTTTTTTAATTGTTTCTTCAAATTAAAATTTTAAAAAAATCACAATTTTCAATTTTTTTGATTGTTCGAGTTTTGTGTCCTCGTATCTCAAACTATAAATCTTTTTGTCTTATATTTGGTCTCCAAAAATGCTTTGAATTTAATTATTATTGAAAAAATATTGAGAATATAATAATAACAAAATATCTGAAGAATAAATGTGAGGAGAAAACCTACTATTTGAGTTTGTCACGTGCAAACTCCTAACCAAGATGATTTAAACATGCAAAATTTTAAAATGTAGGAAAAGTAAACTAATAAACAATATTTTGATACACGAGATTTCCGCGATAGAAAAGACAAGCTACCTAAAATAAAAGGATATAGATAAGGTCCCGTCTTAATAGGGTTATATGGCCCTTGGCCACAAGTATGAGCCGCCGCCAGCCCCTTATCTATCAGGGCGCCTGGCATTGCAGCGCATTTTAAAACTATAGTCATGTATCAGAGAGAATTTAAAACATCCGTTTATTACAAACATGTGCATGATATTAGGTTATAGGATTGTATGACTGGGATGGCTGCAACCCTCTCTTACCAGAGCTATGGCTAGTTCCCAATTCATTTCCATTAAACCCAGGTTCCTTCTTGAACTTAAAACTTTTACACGGTAGCTATTGAATTTAATTTCCTGACTAATTCTATATGATACTTCAGGCACATTAACTCATCTTTGTCGTTTGGTTTATATGCCAATGTCATATGTATACGGAAAGAGGTTTGTTGGTCCGGTTACAGAGTTAATCATATCACTCAGACTAGAGCTTTACAACGAACCTTACAAGAGCATAAAATGGAGCAGAGCCCGAAATAATGTGGCAAAGGTCAGTTTTGAGCTGACACTACCTGTGTGTGTGTAAATATAAATTGACTAACAATTTAGAAGAGTTGTATATACTACAGGAAGATCTTCATTATCCGCATCCTCTTATCCAAGATTTACTATGGGGATCCCTCTATTATTTTTACGAGCCTCTGTCGACACGTTGGCCATTTTCTTTGCTGAGAGAGAAGGCAATGAAAATAGCAATGCGACATTTGCACTATAATGATGAAAATAGTAGTTACCTAGCCCACGGATGTATTGATAAGGTATAAGCTCTGTACTGTGTAGTATAAAATGAGTCTGAATTAACTAATTTTAGTACTTTTTTGACCTATTGTAGATGGTAAACCTAATCGCCTATTGGGTCGAAAATCCAAATTCAGATGTTTTGATAAGGCATTTAGCAAGATTTCCTGACTATTACTGGATCGCTGAAGACGGCCTGAAAGTTCAGGTTTGTTATTTACCAAAGTGTAAACAACATAAACAAAAACAAAAACATGTAATCGAAATCAAGAATTTAACCATAAAGGTCATGAAATGCAGGCAATTGGATCTCAAATGTGGAATGCTGGTTTAGCTATTCAAGCAATAATTTCATGTAATCTTCACCAGGAGTATCGAGAGACCCTTCGTAAAGCACATGATTTTATTAAAGCTTCACAGGTTCGGCACTAACTGTGAAAATTTGTCCTGTTTAAGAAACTGTCATTGATGCATTTATCTTGCTTTGAAAGGTACGAGAAAATCCTTCAGGAGACTTCAAGGCAATGTACCGACACATATCTAAAGGTGCATGGACATTTTCTACAGCTGACCACGGATGGCAAGTCACTGATTGCACTGCGGAAGGACTAAAAGCATGTCTACTGTTATCGCAAATATCGCCTGCCTTAGTTGGAGATAAGATTGAAATAGAAAGCTTGTACGACTCCGTTAATATCATCCTTTCCCTTCAAGTAAGAAACAAATGCTGCTGCCGTCAGTTTCTAATTAATCTTAATCTTCAAGTGACCGGATGTGAATATTTAATCTTAATGTACAGAGTGAAAATGGTGGTTTTTCTGTATGGGAACCACGGAAAGCACCCCCGCTGGATGGAGGTAAAAACGCTGTCATTTCTTTCTTTTCTTATGCTTCTAATAAGTGTAGCTGCTTATCAGTTAATATGTACATTCACACGTACTCTCTCGCAGAACTTCAATCCTACAGAGATTTTCGAAAACGTCTTTACTGAGACAGAGTAAGATCTTACAGTAACTAACATATAAATTCCAGACAAAAATATATCATTGTCTAACTCTAGAACAAATCAATATAGATATATGGAGTGCACTGCATCAGCAATTCAAAGTCTGGTAATGTTTAAGAAGCTGCATCCAAATCACAGGCAAGCAGAAATAGACAGATCGATCTCAAAAGGAATCCGATACATTGAAGCAACACAAAACTCAGATGGTTCATGGTGATTACATGACTTGGACCTTCTTTTTTAACTGTATGACTATAAGTTAGGAACAGATTATGGAACTTGAAAATATAATGGACAGGTATGGCTACTGGGGAATCTGTTACACCTATGGCACATTGTTTGCCATAGATGCACTAGATGCCTGTGGTAGGACTTACGACAAATGTCCCATACTACGCAAATCTTGTCAATTTTTGTTATCGAAGCAGCTATCTAATGGTGGATGGGGTGAGAGTTATCTCTCTAGCACGAAGGAGGTAATGCCTAATGTTTTATATAAACTACTGCTTTAGTAGCTGAACGTATCACCATCTACTGACCGTTTGAAATAGGTCTACACAAATCTTCCAGGAGACCGTTCAAATATAGTTAATACAGCTTGGGCTTTGTTAGGTCTCATCAAAGCTGGACAGGTCAGTATGCAATCCCCTACATATTTTTATTTTGAAATGGTGTAGATGAAGTTACCCGAGATATATTCGTGTGAATACAGGCCGAAATAGATCCTACACCCATACATCAAGGGATAAGGGTCCTAATCAATGCACAAATGGAAGACGGTGACTTTCCTCAACAGGTAATTAAAAGCTTTGAGCCAATAACAAATAAAACAAATGCTTAATTTACTTCATATCATAATAATTTTTGTTATGGTCTATTGCAGGAAGTTGCAGGAATATTCTTTAAAACTTGTCCCCTACACTATGGATCATATCGGAACATTTTCCCCATATGGGCTCTTGGCGAATATCGTCGTCGTGTTCTATTCGCATGAACACAAAAGAAAGAAAATAAGAACTTGGATAGGCCTTTTCAGGTTCTCTATGTGTGGTATCTCTTTATCTAGAGACTTTTGATTGCTTTCAGAAATGTAACATTCTCGCATAAGAGCAGTTTCCTATCTGGATTGTGTGGAAAGTGTGATGGGAATTGGGTTGCTACTAAGTTTCTATGTAAGGTACTAATTATATTTGGTAAACCATAAACAGAAAAAAAAATTAGACATACAGAAAGACTCTCCGCATACAATATGACAAGCAAATGTAGTACATATACCTAACATTTTTTACTGCAAGAGAGAGATAGAGAGATTTAGCATGAGAACAAGAGCCTATTCTCAGTTATATTACAATAATCCTCAAATATGTACACTACGGTATGAAGTTGGTATTTTCAACAACGGTATAGGAAGTACGAAATATGACAAACCCTTGAACTTTAATCATATCAGCCTTCAATCTACAAAATTGAAATCCAAAACTATATGACATATCAATAACTTGAACTTGTTCCACTTTTTCACTAAAGTTTGTCAATAATTTTGGTCCAAAATATTACACAATCTAGTTGTAACACATTATACGTGAACGAATAATTATATGTTATAATTAAAGAAGAGTTGGAGAAACAGAAGACTTTGTCACGTCAGTGCACCATGGTAACTTACGGTGTTGGGTGTTGTGAATTATATAAACAGCTTCAAGAGGTCTATTCCCAATCACCAACATGTTATGTGCTCTCTCATCTCCAAAAGGGTCAGCCAATCCGTTGAATCAGCAGTTATATTCCGATGGTTTAAAAACAGGAATGGAAGCTATCACCATCACCATATTCAACCTTGAAGTCCAACTCAAATGAGACATTTACATTTTACTTGGCCAAATCAAATCATATGTGGGAGTATTTAGTCTCAACCATTCAAGCGAATAGAATCAACCAAATCTATGTATTTAGTCTCAACCATTCAAGCGAATAGAATCAACCAAATCTTTGACGAGGTCAACAAGAGCATACCGGGACGGGCCGGTAGGAATCCTTAGCCACCCGTACCCCAAACTCATGAGCTCAACCAAACACAAACCAAAAGAAAGTTAAAGGACATTATATATCATGTCTAACTTAGTGGGTAATAGCATCCCAACAGAATAATTGCAAGAGCCTAGATAATAAATTTAGATATTATATGTGTAACTTTTTTTTTTTCCAACAGATAATGTAAAAGCATATCTATACTTATTAGCTTAAATTCCACTAGGTAAACTTGTAGTTGCAGTTACAAAATATGTATAATTTTTTTTTTCTTCTCCACTTCTGAAACAAAATAACTACCTTAAATATAAAGGGTTTGTTGTATTATTTCGTAATCTAGAAATTTAGACTACCCGAATTTCAAGTTAAATTTAACAAATTTATACATTAACTGTTCGAGATGCTCTAAGTATCCATAGATGTTTTATAGAGTTTATTACTATATAAAAAATATATTATGTTATATTCTATAAATATTTGTTGTTTATTAGGAAAGATATGGAGGTACTCTTTTCGGTTTGAAACATGCATTATTTGTTATTTAGTTGGTATTAACCTTCGACCCCATAGATGAGGAGGCAGTCAACAAAATTGTTTGACTCATTGCGACATTAGTTCTCAAATAGCTCACCAGATGGTGAGACAAATTTAATTCATCGAAATATGATATCAAGAGACCATCAACTTCCATTTCTCTTTTTTTTAGAGATGACTGGACTTAACGAGTTCGCATACGACACGGCTTGTAGAATATGTTTCCCCCTTAAAGATACACAATTGGTTGGTTGGTTTTCTACTTGTTTCATTAGTATTTGTTGTTTTTACAGTGATGGTTCGAACTAAGACAACGACTAAGAAACTACGTGGCGATGAGATGTCTCTTCCTAAGGATATTGTCCCAGTAGAGAACCTCTCGTCGGGCACTTGTACGAAACGAAACTTGCATCATGGTGGTCGAGGAGACGATACAATCCATCACACTAGTTGGGCTGCGGCTGACAGTGGCGCAGGTTTATTTTCGGAGGCCGCGGATGAGGCCTCCTCGGAGTTAGATGCAGTGTTACCCCACGTCCCGAGTCTTTATTCCGACTTTGTTCAACACGAGATGTAAAACGTATGTCACAGAGATGTAAGTTTTTTTAATAAACAACTTCGTTATTTACTTCAAACTAAATCTTGATAAACACGTTTTACATTTACGGTTTTTGTGTTTGATAAATATTTTTGCACGAGAGAGTCAACTTGCATTTCTTCTTCAATGAGACTTGAAGCACTAGACTCGGGTACGAACTAAGGTCATGGAGACGATATTGGGTCCCTAGTCGATGCACTATCCTGTTGGTATACCAACGTCCACCTTCTAGAGGTCCTCCTTAAGCGGTGACATGAGGAGACGTCTTCATTTCATTTCTAATTCAGATGGATAAACGTCACTCTTAATGACATTGACGTCATCATCAGATTTCCAGTAACAGGTATGTTTTTTGATGTACTATCTTTCGATGATAAGACAAAGAGGTTGTTGACATACTCTTGTATGCTTCGTGTACAATCATTTGAGGTGGTCAGACATCTTAGGAATGATAGTAGTTTGACATTACATTGGTTGTGTACTCCTTTCTAGCATGAGCGATATGGTGATAGTATGGCTAACGATGTTAGGGTTGATCACGTCATGCGAGCATATATATTATACCTCTTAGGATCCACTATCTGAGCCAACAAAACAAAAAATAGTATATCCCTAGATTACTTGCAGTTCGTTAACGAGTAACAACATATGGATCGGTACAACTGGGGACAAATGGTCTTTGATGGTTCCAGAAATATTTGAAGGGGATATTAGAGTAAGACTATGTTTAGAAAGGAAAATTTGTTATACAACTTAGTAAATATTTTAGAGAGAGAAGCTCCACATTTTAGAGAGAGAACTTTATAAGAAATAATTGTCTAATCATTAATCAATCACCTTTCCCCAAAAGAACTGATGTGATTTTATAGTACGTTGGTTGAGCTCAAGAGGTCAAAAGAAATTACTTATTATGGTCCATTTCTCAAGTTTGTTGTTTTGCTACAATTTGGTCATTTTGTGTTACATAATTACAAATTACTCCTAAAAGACATTATTTATGTCAAATTCTACCCCTAACTTTCTAAAGTCTTCTAGTTGATTTATTCTTCCCTCATTAGTAGCTCACAGTCCTTGTAAAAATGTTTGAGCAAAGACTATCATATGGCCAATCTTGTCTTCGTCGAATTATTTTGTGCTTTGACTATTAATTTATCGAGTATAAATCATCCCATAGAATGCAGAAAGTATCTCTTCGAATTGAGCCTGACATTCCTCATCGAATTTTGTTAACTATTCTTCGAGCAAAGAAATCTTCCACAAACGTTTAATCAAAGGAATCTTCCTCGAATTTTAGGCCAGAGAAATCTTCCCCAAACTTTTTATTGAGGGTTGATCTACTTTGTTCACAAAACTTATCCTCGAATATTTGAGCAAGTATGTCTTCCTTGTATTTTATCTATCCTTTTAGAACATGTACCAAACGTTTTCCCAACTTTTCATCACTTATGACGTCATGACTTTTATCTGACACCACCAATGAAAGTACTCTCTTTTTGTCAGGTGTCGATTGGGATGCCCTTTGTGTGTCCCTCTTTCTGGCACGAACTATCATAGGAGCAGCGTGTCGCGTCCCTAGGCCCTTATTACACCTAGTATGGTCAGTTTTCCCCTACGCAAACAACTCTTAAACACTTGGGCTTTGATATCTTTTAGAGCCTATAGCTTTATTATAAAATCCCTACCTCCTTATCGATTTCATATGAATACTTTTGGAGAGACAAAGCTCTGAAAAAGTTATTCTAGAGAGATAAGTGGTTAATGCAAAAGAACTTTCGTATTTCATAGTGGTTAACAATTAGCCAAAAAGCCGAAGAAAAGAAAGTTGTCGGTCTATACATTGAACCAGAGCCTCAATCACTAGTTGTCTCATACTACAGTGTCTGGCCTCGTTCGGATACTTCCACTGCAATCATCTATTCAAACATTTTTTCTCAACCCCTTAGTCACGCTTGCTCAACAATTGACAAGAGTGATATAAAAATGGAAAAAGATAAGCACTCAAAGGGCTCCTTCTCGAAAGGCAAATGAATCATACCCAGGGTAAACATAAACATATCAAACATTCCAAAAAGTCTCCATCAGAAATACTTGCCACTCTGTCTTTTAATTCACTAGTCTTGGGATATTTTATTCTTCCTGGACTAACACGACACTCACAACATAATCTGAAACTGCAATATACAGAAATAAAATTACCCCCGTAACAAGCTTTGTGAAAATTTTTTGTGAAGCAAAGTATTATTTAATCTGATGGAAAGCTTCTAAACACTCTTTGGTCCAGTTGAAACATTTTGCATGGCTTAATATCTGGAAAAAGGAGCGTATTTATCCAAAGAGAGAGATATTAATCTATTCAGCGCTGCTAACCTGCCTGCTAATATTTGAACTTCTTTTATATTTTGACTGGAATCATAGACGCTAAAGGTTTTAACTGTGTTGGGTCGGCTTCAATCCATTTTTCAATACCTATATATTTAAGGAAATTTCCTGATTGAACCCTAAATATGCATTTTATAGGTTTAATTTTAAGTTGACCATTTTTAAGTTAATAAAGGTTTCATCTTGATTATCAAAGTATCCTTATCCTTAGGAATTTTCACCAGCATATCATTGATATATACTTCAATATTTTCCCAAATTTGCGGCTCGAACGTTTTTATTCACCAAAGGCTCATAAATTGCCCCTGTATTTTTTAACTGATAAGGCATTACTTTGTAATAATGCAAACCGCTTCCAATGATGAAAGAAGTATTCTCTCCATCCATTGGATCCATCTTGATCTGATTATACCATGCATAAACATCCATAAAAGAAATTAATTGATTTCATAATGCAAAATCTACCAACTGTTCTATATGTGGGACATGGAAATAATCTTTTGGACAATCCCTATTTAAGTCTGTGAAATCTACGTACATTTGTCATTTGCCATTTTTTACCAATACCTGATTTTCCACCCACAAAGGATATTATGATTCTCGAATGTGCCATACTCTCGATAAACATTCTCCCTCCACCACTATTTCCTCAAATGTTTCTTAAGAAAAATATTTTTTTTGTATTATTGGCCTTACGTTATTCTTGATTGATATTTTACGGAACATTATATAAGGGAACCCCAAGTACGTCAACAGAACACCAGGAAAACATATCTAACTTTGTATATAAAAATTCAATTAATCTTGTCCTTGAACTTGGAGGAACTTCGTCCCAATCTTTAAATCTTTACCATTTGGATATAGATGATCTTCGTACCTTTAATCAGGACCCAAAAACTGAGGTACTCAATCGGATCATCAATATGGGTTGGGTCCGAAGAAGTTCCCGGTAACTTCTATGATTTTTCTGTCTCATTCCCCCGAACTTTCTTGGAAGAAAAGGCAATACGGTAGAACTCTCTACTCATTTTTTTTACTGCTTTGAATTGTCCCAATATTATTCTCCACAACATATTTTAAACATTGATGAACAATAGAGATTACTGCATGTATCTTGGATAGCCAAGACCTCTCAAAATAGCATTGTAAGATATTGGCGCATCTACTACTAAAAACAAAACTTTAACTTTTTTCTAAAATGACACCGGCCGAGTTCAACCACACTTTCAAACTCTCCAACCATTTCAGCTGTCACCCCTGTGAATCCCAAAATAGTTGGATTCGACCTTCACGTCACACGAGGTTCAATAATTTTCTTCAAGTGCTCATGAATAAGATGTTGGTGGAGCTGCATGTTTTAATTAAAATTCTTTGTACTTGATCACCGGTTATCCCCACTGCAATTACTACCGCATCTTCGTATGGCCCTGCCATATTTATTATATCATCATCTTTAGAACAAACTGTTGGGGAAAGACTTCGATGCAGATATGCTGAGGCACCCATTTCAAGCTGAGTAATTAGACTAACTATGTGTCTTTTTCGAGAGTAGTTCAAATTTCTTGCAACAGTATCACCCCCAAAAATTTCCAAAGGTTCGAAAAATGCACATAAATCACTAACCTTTTTCCTTAGGATGATTTTGTCAATAATACTAATGTCATTACTTTCTTCTTTTGGATCCAAGTACTCTGTAGTAATATCATAAGAATCAATCTCCTCAGAGATAACTAGAGTAGTCTCATTGTTTTATGCTTCTTTAGTTGTCGAATTGTTTTGGGAGTATTTCTTTACAAAGTTGGTCAACTTCCCATTTTCTATCAATACTTGTATTTTTTTCAATGTTAGCACTCTTTTTCTTTCATTCCCAATATCTTCATGATATTTGCAATATCTGTTCTTTCTAATTTCCCTCAAAGTTTGTATAGGGAAAGGGTTGCGAAATTGCACTTGACTTCGAGTTTTATCAAATATTACGGCCACACACTCAGTCAAATTTACGAAATTATATGGACGAAACCATTTATTAGACATTGGCCTAATTCCGTACTTAGTTCCCCAAGTCCTTTCTCACTTAAATACCAAAGCCAATGATTCCAACCTTGTATAATCCTTTACCAAACTAGACACACCTCATATTACTACAAAGCCTTCAAGAAGAAACATATCCTTAGTCTCATTGGCTTTCATAACAACAATGAAGCCTTGCAAGACCCTAGGTCTTCCATTTTCATTCCTGTAGATAAAATTATCCTCATATAACATTTGTATATGAAAAGTTCACGTTTAACTTCGAGTACATACCTTACGTTATTAATCACTCTATCAGTTATGGTAGTCAACTTGAGCTGAACTGTTATAATCCATTTGACATTGAATGATTCGTCAATCTCGAGGATGACCCTTCTACCATCAAACATTCTGAGGTCTTTCAATTAATTCGTATTGGCATGTAGAATTATATATTTGAGTCGAGAACTATTTATCATTGTATCCGCAAAGAAGTCATCAACCCATCAGTGTACTCATAGTTATTAAACATCACTACAACATCTACGATGTTGGTCTTCTGCTAATTTTTCCCTTTTCTCTTCTCTGGGCAGTTCGTATTGGTATGTTATTTCTTATTGCATGTCTAATATATTAATTGTGGACCCATCTCATCCAATTTGGACTTTAACCAAGAGTTTTCTCCCCATTCGCTTGAATCTCAATTTTCTGACCCACCTCTTAAACTCAAACCATTCCCTTCAGAGTTACCCTTTAGGATAATATTCTTTTGAATATTTTTAGAGTTTCAATATCTCTTGAATTTATGCATCTTAAAAGAGACTTTTATGTATATTATAATACTCACAAAGTGTTCGTACTTGCCATAAAACATAAGGGAAAGATTGATTGGTTCACCTCCTCTACCTTGATATCAACTGCATTCAAGTCGAGTATGATTAAGTAGTAAATATCTACGTGCCTTCGGTCTCTATTATACTGCCCATGGATAGTCTATAAATCTTTTTTTTATATAGACTATACTCGTCAAGGACATATTCATATAAATCGCCTCTAGTCAATTCCTTATTATAATCATAGGCTCTTCAAATACCTCGTGTGGCACTTCATCCAGTCATTTTTGTACTAGGTAAGCCTTAAAATTCATCTTCAAAGGTTAAAGCTAAATGATCCCTCAAATTTTTCCAGGATAATATTCATAAAACTATCATTTGTGGCTTTCGATTTCATGGCGAGATCATCTTCTCCAACCTTTAGATTGGGGATCGATCTACTTCTTCTATGGGTTTTCACGCTCAATGTAATCCGAGGAAATAATTGAGGTGTGATTATTAATACTTTTAGGAAGAACAATTTACAATGGTAAATAATAGAAATCAATAAAAAGAATCGCATAATAAACAAAGCACACGACACAGATGTAACGTGGTTTAGATCATGAAAAAATCCTACATCAACGGGAAATATACACACTTTTCTTAAACAAGTAGGTTACAGAAATCCTCAAACACAACGAGTTTAATTACCATTTGTTATAAGATGACGTAATTCATAGAACTATATATTCATTGCACTTTAATTTTCTCTCAAAAGACATAAAGTTTTTTCTCACTTAGAAATATGTTGCTTACGACACTCGTCATGCTACATTCTTGCATAGCAAATCATCTTCTATTTAAAAGTTTAAGAAAAACCATAATTTTTCAGCACACTTTAGATGAAAACTCATTAATCAACTAATGTAATTGATGAGTCCGAATTCAGCATGCTCCCCGGACAGGGACAGATCAGTCCAAGGCCTTTGGACCGGACAGATCAGACAGATCGTATGGACCGGACAGATCACTTCGAACACAATAAACATAGGATTGTTCGAACTATGACAAAAGTACTAAAAAACCTAAACACTTCTTGACTAAGCTACTTGCTCTCCTACTTAGAGCTCATGGGTCTTTGAACATGACCCGGGTCCATTAAAACATGACCCGAAAGCCCATAAGGGCCCAAACATCACACTATAAATACCCAACCACTTGCATTAACTATGGGTAATGAAAATTAACTGCTACCAAGCTGCTTAATTATCTCTCTGCTCTCTAAACACATTAAACACCCACATACCACCGCTTAAACACCCACATACCACCGTAAAACACCAACTGAAATTACCAGCCTACCCTTAGGCAATTATTGTCCACACCAGTAATAAGATCATAATCCATTCTATTAGAAAACCTCATAAATAGTAAATCCAAATTAATCGAAAACATAATTCGTATAAAAAACTTATTCAATATGAAATTTAATTAATATGAGATCCAACGAATATATGTATAAAAAATAATTAAATAAAAAAACCTATCAATAGAAGAATTTGTTTCGATCCAAACCCAACTAATTCAAACCAACCTGCTCCGGACTAGCCTATATTGCTCAAACGTCATCAGCGTCGTAGACTTGTCTCATCTCATGCCCTCTGATCTAAACGATATCTAATACAATTTACCACTTAATATATATATAATGAAAGTCTAAATATATTTGTATAACAACTTTTATTAACTTTTGCCAATCAAATTTATTGCATTTTCTTTCTCAAGAAAAGTTAAAGTGCAATTATGACCCTCATTAAAATGTGTGAAACTACCTAAAACGTCTAATATTATGATATAGTGGGAGTATTTTTTATTATTATTATTATTATGATAACGTAGTCATTAAGTAGTTTATATTTATGTCATTCTATTTCATAAGTCGAATATATTGTATAAAAAAACATTTGTTATTTATCTTTAAAATTGTCTACTTTTATGCATATCCAAGCAAACCATAAATAATGGTATAAAAAAGAAGTTTTAATCATATTTTCGCTGAATTTCAAAGGATAATTTATTTATATCCCTTGTGTTTTAAAGGATAATTGAACCATTATTATAACTAGCTATATTGGCTATATGAATATAGCCTGATAATATTTCTACCTATTTTGGTAGGTGTTTGTTTTATTCGATTATTATCTGTTCGGTTTGGTATGGATTTCGATAAGTGCTAAGTTTAAAAGTTTGGAACGGGTCGGATTGTATGATTTCAGTTCTATTTTTTAATCCGAACTGGACAATTAAAATTTTGGTTCATTTTAATCCAGTTCGTTTTGATTTAGTCCTAATTCGATCCGTTTTGGTTTGATCCACGTCGGTTGGGTTCGTTATCGATTCGGGTTCGGTCCAGTTTGATCCATTTAAAAAAACTAATTAATTTTTATTTTAAATTTTATTAGTTAAAAAAATGATATAAAAATTAAAGTTTTGAAGTTAATTTTGATTTTTTTAAAATTTTGGTAATTAAATTTTGGAAATATAATATAAAAAATATATATAATAATAAAAAGACGGTTTTATTGGTTCGATTCCTTCTCGGTTCTACTGGTTTATTTTTTTATTGTTCAATTTCGTATTAGTTCTATTGGTTTACCGATTTTATCGGTTTGGTTTCAAATGGGTTCTACCGGTTTATCAGTCTTCTCGGTTCGATTCTGAACCAGTTTTATTGTTTCAAGGCCTTATTGGTTTCAGTTTTTAGATTGAAGCCACAAACCGTACCATTAAATTTTGATCCGATTCTTGGTCCGGTCCTTATCGGTTCGGTTTTGGTTCTACATAACAACTGACTGTCCTTGTTTCCATCTGTTATCGTTTGGTTATTTATATAGTTGGTTATGTAATATTTTTTGGGCTTTATTCGTCTAAACATATTGCTTGTATGCTTTTTCTTCTCAATTTTTATGGAAAAAAGAAAATATGGTTAGGATTTTATGGTTTTATCGATTAGGGTGGAATAGAATAACATTATATAAAGTTTAAGCCACTATTTATAGATAAAATATATATGTCAGTAGGCTAATATCTTAAACAATAACATCATCCTTCAAACTCACAATGCAACAGGAATAAGCATTGAGAGTTTGCCAAAATAAAAGCGAAACTGCGATATCGATTGAGCCTTCGTGAAGATATCAACAACCTGAAGATATCAACAACCTGCAAAGATGATGGAACCAATGGAATTGAGCTGTTGTCGAACTATTACTATAATTACTATAAATCAGATTTTACCAGAGTATCAAACCTGTCTCATCGAACCTGTTTCATTGGAGTATCAAAGTAGTTTTTACACGTGAGTTGTTTGTTATGTATCATTCTTTTTATTAAAAAATATTTTTTAAATGACATAAAAGAAGCTGAGATTGTTATTATACACATTCGGTAAAGATTAATAAAATTATTTTAGATGAATATATTTTAGACATTGATTTTATAAACTGACTGTATAATGAATATATTTTAGACACTGATTTTATAAACTGGATGTATAATGAATATATTCATAAGTTTTCAGATGTTTTCCTTTTGTAATAAGTTATTAACTAACTGTATAGTGTAATTCATTTAGTTAGTAATTCTGTTTAGGATGCGAAATATTCCGGGAGTCGATTTTAGAGTTTGTAGCTATATTCTGATTAAGAGTCGACTTGACTGAGTAGTAAACATCTGTTTTTATAGTAGAAAAATCATGAATCTTAATCTCTAGAGGTTAGAATGATTATCTTCATTCTGTTTTTCGGTATCGAACTTTCTCAAACTTATCTTTGTGCTTTTCTTTTCTGGTTTTCAAGTGAAACACAAATCTCTAACCTCAAGGTATAAAATGATTTTTTTTATCTACCTTGTGTATGTCCTCAACACAATAATATTATTTCTTATGTTCCACACTCACCACACCACTTTGTTAACAAAAGGTGGAAACCATAGTCTACAAGTTCAACATTAGCTAAAACTTGAATAACGTTTAGCCGAAGCCTTTCGAATGTCAACCTAGACTTGTAACTTGATGACCACCTGGTTTTTAGATAAAAGGACGTAAAGATCTAAGGCTCTTTATTTTTCAAACAACAAAGTTAGCAAGAAAAACAAGAAGGTAACCAAACACACAAGATCGATCTGAGGTTGTTTGAACTCTGAAGAAACCGTACATTGAAGGGAAACAAATACATATTTTATATATAAATAGATTACAAGAAGACTCTCTCAAACATAGCTAACTCAACCACTCATATTTGGTTATAAGGCACATTGGGCTTACAAAAGGAATTATTGATTTTTAATATTTCTTTCAGTGTTTCTCTTCAACATCATATCTATCTCTAAAACTAGAAAAGCACGAGACTTTCTCTCTCTATGAGTTTTTTATCCATTTTCATGAAGCATTTTCAATCTTATCTTCCAATATATATATATATATATATCGAAGATGTTTAGCATAATACATCAGGCTCACGGTAATGTTTAGAATTATATTTAGTCACATAACCTAATAACAAAATTGTATCAAACATCATCACTCTGGTACGGTGCAGCAAGTATGGGCACCATTATACCTTCCACATGTATTATCTTGGCCTTTTTTGTGCGCGATCCATATAGTCCTATAATCTAATATATTAATTACTTATCTAAACCAAAATAATCTTAAAAAATATCATCAAGTTCCATTTAGAAATAAGAAACATATCGGAGAACTTTCCTCAATAACTTTTTGCATCTTAGGTCCAACAAATGATAACCCTACACCTTCGGTTCACTAATAATATAACTTTATACTCCGGAAACTTATCTTTTAATCTCTATCAAATATTATTGCATCTCAGTTTTTGGCTAAGCTTCAACCATTTAAGAAATTGACTATAATAACTTAAACTTCTAGACTTTCTCGAATCTTCAGCCTTCATATCTTAGAACGAGATGAAAGAGTCATTTCTTATCGTACACCTAACAATATCCTATGAATCATATTTACACAGAATTTAGTGAAATATGGAGATCATACGAGCTTGCAGAGTGGTCCACTTAAAAATGACTCCACAAGTACACGTTATGTTATCCAACACATAACATATTTTTCTTATGATATTATTAAATTATACAAATTAGATTATCTTGTGTAGATTGGTGGATACCTATTTAGTTTGGCTATAAATAAAACCCAATCGCTTGCCAAAGTCTATACGATAAACAAAAACTAATGGAATTTTCACATCCTGACCTCCTCATACTCTTCGTCATTCTCTTCTTGTTGTTACGAATACCTTTTACCTTTGTTATCTTCTACGAGCATAGATCATATTTTACAGCTTCAAACCTCCCTCCTGGGAATATAGGACTTCTTTTTATTGGGGAGAGCTTTGAGTTTCTATCCACAGGATGGAAAGTCCAACCCGAGACATTCATATTTGATTGCATCGCACAGTTCCCATCCCAAGTTTTCAAGCCACATATCGTATGAGCTCCAATGGCCGTCCTATGAGGGATTGTGAAGAATAAATCGAGTCACCTTCCCAGTATCGACACTAAAGATCATACGTGACTGATTCAACAATCATGAAGCAACGATAGGAATTAATCTGCTAGGGTTTGGGGTACCCCAACAGATTCACTTCCCAATTGAACTCAATACGGTAGAAGTGTTAGTCATTTCACTAATGGGTATCTTTTTCTTTATGTTAGATCCAAGATTGACTTGAAGGCCTGTTAGGAAGCTCAAGCGCAAGATTCACCCAAGAGAAGGCATTTCCTCATCACTAACATATTACTCACGTGCAAAGGAATAAAAGAGTAATAGTACTATATTGTTAACTGAAATTCTTTGTACAAATAACAAACCTTATCCACTCAGTGTAACAATATATATATATAATGGAACCAGTAGAATACAAAATTATATTTTTGAGAATTAAAAAAGACATTACAATTAATATAGTGTATCTCTCTCTTTTCCAAAACTTAAGTGGGTATCATAGCGAGTTTAGCCTTCAATGGAAAACACAGATTCTCCTTCCTTCAGCAGTGATTGATTAGGTAGTGTTCTTCCCAGCAACATATCCAGCACCACCAAAGGTCTTCACCTGCACACACTAAAAAACAATAACAATAACACTAACAACATCAGGCATCTGGTTGAGACAGGACTGACTCTTTTGGCTCAGGCTGGTATTGCATACAAATATTGGGTTTAGGCTTTTGAAACAACGATTTATCTCATAAACAGACTGCCTACTCCTATTTTTCTAATCTATCATCCTATGAAGTTTTACATTAAAGAACACCAAATTAGCTTGCCATAAAGACCTTTGGTTGTACTTGTTATCCATGCATGAAACCCTATCAGTCTCATAAATTTCAATTTCATTCTGCTAAATGTGTTTTCCTTGGATACAACCAGCATCACAAGGGCTATACTTGTCTCAGTTCAATTTGTAGGGTGTACATTTCGAGGAAAGTAGTTTATAATGAACAATAGTTCCCATTTGTAACTAGTTTTCTAAATACTCTAAGGTCTGATTCTACACTAGTATGTCCCTTAGGTGTTTGGTTTCCTAAAATTCCTACAAAACTTTTGACTAATGGTGCCTTATCATCCTCCACAATCTGTTTGGATACATCTCATGGCTAGTCTATATCTCAACCTTCTAGTTCTTCAAAATTAAAAACATCATTTCACCGCACAAACACCTACATCCCTTCATCAACCATCAATCTTAATACCATATCTAACTGTTCCCCAGTTTCACCAGATAATCAGTCTCCTATTAAACCTTTATCAGCTACTACTTACTCACAACCTAATCCCACTACCTTTATCCAACTACCTTTACACCAACCTATCCTTTCATCTAAAACACATCCAATGACAACAAGAGCTCAAGTTGGCAATCTCAAACCTAAGACACTTTATGTTGCTTCTCTCACCATCACCAACTTCAATACTACTGAACCTACTAAGTATTTAGATGCGTCAACTAATGAACTTTGGGTGCAAGCTATGAACACAAAACATACTTCTCTCATAAACAACCATATATGGACACTTGTGCTATGGTCTGCTAGAATGAATGTGGTTGGATGCAAGTGGGTTTACAACTTGAAATACAACTTGGATGGGTATGTTCAAAGACACAAAGCAAGGTTAGCTGCCAAGGGGTTTCATCAAGCAAAAGGCATAGACGCATTTGAAACTTTTAGTCCTGATGTGAAGGTGTAAGGCTCATCCTAGCTTTTGCAGTCTCTAAAGAGTGGCAGGTTCGATAACTAGACATCAACAACGAATTCCTTAATGGATATCTAATTGAAGATGTCTATATGGCTCAACCAGAGGGGTTTAGGGACTCTGTGAACCCTACACATGTGTGTAAACTTCACAAAGCCCTTTATGGCTTAAAACAAGATCCAAAAGCTTGGAACTCACGACTTAGAGACACTCTCCTCACTTGGAGCTTCAAAAAATCGAGAGCTGATTGCTCTCTCTTCTACTATGTTTCTAAGACCATTGTTAAAGTGATTTTGGTGTATGTTGATGATATTTTGGTAACAGGGTCTCAACCAGACTTCTTGTCTCAATTTGTTCACAGGCTCAATGCATCATTCTCCCAAAAGAATATGGGGCCACTTTATCTATACCTTGGAATATAAGTTCACTGTGACCCCAATGGAATGTACGTAACACAACAGAAGTATATTCAGAACTTACTTGCTATTCGAGGATTACCCTCCCCCAAACCATGTCCAACACCCATGGTTGTAAACGCCAATCTCTCCAGCACCTCTGGTTGTCCACTGGTTGATCCTACAAAGTACAGAATTTTGTTAGACGCTCTTCAATACCTAACACATACCAGACCTGACATAGCAACCGCTGTGAATAAACTCAGCCAATACCAATAGAGTCCAACCACAGTTCAATGGAAATGATTAAATCGTATATTGTGGTACTTATTTGGCACTATTTGGCTATGGCTTCACATCAAGCCAAGGTGCCATCTTTAACTCCATGGCTTCTCTGATGCATATCGGGCTTCGTCACGAGATGACAGACGGAGTGTGGGGGGCTACTGTGTGTATCTTGGCGACTCTCTCATCTCCTGGTCAACCAAAAAGTAGAACGTTGTCGCCAGATCTTCAACAGAGTCTGAATATAGAGCACTGGCTAATCTCTCATTAGAACTCCTCTGGCTTCGCTCGCTCTTAACTAAGATTCAAGTACCAATTACACCTCCATCTGTTATTTGGTGTGATAATCTTGGTGCGCGTTATGTCGCCTCCAATCCTGTCTTCCATGCTCGCACCAAGCACATAGAACTTGACGTTCATTTCATACAGGACCAGTCCTTCAAGGGTCTTTACAGATTCGATATGTGCCATCTCAAGATCAGATTGCAGATTGTCTCACCATACCTTTAACCTCCTCTTCATTCTCCTTTTTACGCGACAAACTTGGTCTCAATAATTCGCCTCTTCGTTTGAAGAGGGATCAACTCGAGTCACTTTTCTAGTATCGACAGTGAAGATCGTACGTGACTGATTCAACAATCGTGAAACAAGGACGTGAAATGAATCTGCTAGGGTTTGGAATACTGCAACAGATTCACTTCCCAATTGAACTCAATACGGTGGAAATGTAATCGTTTCACTAATGGGTATCTCTACATTTATGTTGGATCCAAGATTAATCCGAACGCCTGTTAGGCAGCCCAAAAACAAGACTGATCCAAGAGAAGTCACTACCTCATTACTAACGAACTATTCACGTGCAAAGTAATAAAACAATAATAACACTATATTGCTAGTTGTAATTCTCTATACAAATAACACTTTTGAGAATTAAAAAAAAAATACAATTAATATAACCTATCTTCCCTTTTTCCAAAACTTAAATGGGATGGACGACCACAATTAATATTGATCAAAGCCACTTTAATTCAGACTGGGAAGGTAAAGATAAAGTCCTCATTTACCCTCTTGCAAAGAGATAAGGCGTAGGAAATTTTTATATGAGTCATAGAACCAGACCTTGATCTTGAAATAACATTTATAGAAAAAGTATTTATAACCTTTGTTTATAAACCTTTCTTACTAACTATTGGGCATTTATGATAGGTACACTTTCTGGCTGTCTTGTAAATTGTCGTTGAACACCGAGGATCCGAACTATTTAGCAAAGAAAGATAGAGCTTGTAGAAGGAAAGGGATTGAAAACACAGGACATATTGTCACATATGTTGGCCACTATGGATGAGGATGGCATGTTCGCGACAGTAAAAGATATTGCAAATAGAATCGTTGTTATATTGATAGCTGGACATGACACGACTAGTGTTGTTTGTACTTGGATTGTCAACTATCTTGCTGAGTTTCCTAGTATATACCAACGTGTCTACGTCGGTATGCTTTATCTCTCTTTTTCTAATTTTTTTGTTTCATTTATTTTTGTCTGTTTCGATCATCGCATGTAATTATTTTTGCTTATATTTGCGGACTGTACCTTGATGCTACACCCGTAAATAGTGAAGAATAGCTGATAGTAAGAACATATACAATAAAGTGTTAAGTTAGATGTTAAATGTATTTTTTAGTTACTGTGTTAATAGATATTTGAATAAACATATTAAATCGAACGTTAGATGATGTGATATTATTTACGTGTGTGATGTAACAAAACAGATAGAAATAGCAAAATCGAAGCGAAAGGGAGGGTTTCTAAACTGGGATGATATAAAGAAGATGAAATATTCATTGAATGTGGCTTTTGAAGTAATGAGACTTGTTCCTCCAGTCCAAGTGATCTGTGTGTCCCAACACTGAAGCCTAATTGCCAATACTCGTGAAACAAATGTTTGGGTAAGTATTAAAGTTTTGTAAAAAACTTCTATAGGAACGTATAATGTTCCTGCTCTCACTAGATATACAACAAATCACATCAATACCTATACAACAAATCACAACCTAGGGTAGCCAAGTTGGTTGAGTAAGACATGCTGTGACTAGAGGTATCAAATGGTTCTGGAACCGCGGTTAAAAGCTGGAGAACTGTTTGTAAACCGGCGGATAAACTGTGAAACTGGCACATTAGAACCGCAAACCGAGGAGTAAACCGTCAGAACCGCAAATCGTTAGAACCGCAAACCGCGGTTTATTTGTAAATATTATAAGTGTTTTAATTGTTTTATAAACAAAATCATATCTTAAGTTATATTTAAAAAATATTGAGATATTGTATATAATTAACAAATTATTATTATATTTTTGTTAGTATTAATTTGTTTTGGTTATTAATATTTTAAGTGTTGTAATTATTATATAATCCAAAAAATTTAATATCAGTTATGTTATTATTACATTTTGAATATTATTATTATTTGTTATCCAATATTAGTAGTGTTGATATTATGTTACAAACCAAAACTATATCTTATCATGGTAAAAATTACAAGTTATATTGTTATAATTTTAATATTACATTTGGAATATTATTATTGTGATTTGGTTTTAAATATAACAAGTGTTTGTTATTATTTTTTAAACTAAAATCAGATTTTATCATGGTAAAAGATTACAAGTTATATTGTTATAATTTTAATATTACATTTTGAATATTATTATTGTGATTTGGTTTTAAATATTACAAGTGTTATTTATTATTTTTTAAACCAAAATCAGATTTTATCATGCTAAAGATTACAATTTATATTGTTATAATTTTAATATTACATTTTAAATATTATTATTGTGACTTGGTTTTAAATATGACAAGTGTTATTTATTATTTTTTAAACCAAAATCAGATTTTATCATGCTAAAATATTACAAGTTATATTAAAATCTTTAATATAACAAGTTATGTTGTTATTATTATTTTTTTAATAAAAATGTTATCTTATAACTATTTGATAGTACAACTCCTTATCATAATACAAGATAAATATTTTTTTTTTGTTTATTTAGCCGTTCACAGTTTATACTCTTGCGGGAAGGAGTTGTACAAATGATTTCAAATTAAAATACAAAATCTAAAATAATTTTTTTAGTCTCTTGTCGCTAGCCACTTTTTTTAAGACGCAAAACTTTCTCAACAGTAACTGCAATTTGTAAAGGATCTGCCAAAACTTGTCCTCAAGACTCACGATTAACCTTACTTAACGCAGTAGAAATCAAATCGACCATCTACGTCTTCGTACTAAGACTTTGCTTAGGAACAACGGTCTTACTCTTAGTTATAGTCGGGTGTTTGACACTTTGTGTCACCTTGTCGACCATTTTGGAACTAAAAGTTTGTTTGGCGGTCTTACTCAAAGTCGTACGTGTAGTGGCAGGTTTGACGTTTCGTGTCTCCTTATCGAACATCTCGAAACTAAAAGTTTGTTTGACGGTCTTACTCATATTCGTAGGTGCAGTGGCAGATTTGACCTGTCGCGTGATCGGATCCCTCTCAGGTGGAGGAGACATCATAAAGGAAGATAATTTCGAAAAATCAATTTTCTTGGTTGCTTGTCCTAACCTCTTGTTGAAGACATAAAACACCATTGGGAATTTGGGATAATCACAAATAATAACTAATAAAAACTAATAACAATTATTTTTCTGAAAAAAAATCTAACTATTTCGAAAGTAGAACTACAATACGTAAAATAAAAAAGTAGAGTTTTATAGAAATTCTAGAATAAGTAGAGAGATTTAGAGACATGTATAGTAGATTTAGAGAGTGTGTGAGTTTGGAGTTGGGGTCTTCTCTATTTATAGGGGAGACCTATAAAAAAAATTCAAAAATTTCGAAAAAAAAGTCTCGTTGCCGAGTCTCAGGCAACCGGACGCACGTCGGATGCCCCTGATGGATGACGTCATTTGCTGACGTCATCCAACGGCTATTGTTTTTTTAAAATAATAATTTTTTTTATAAATATCCAATTTGAACTATTTAAAAAAAATAAAACTCTATATATTGGAATTCGAACTACTATTTAATATATATATATATATATATATATATATATATATATGGAATTCGAACAATTATTTAAAAAAAACTCTAACTAGGGAATTCGAACAATTATTTAAAAAAACCCTATAAATAGAGAATTCGAACTATTATTTAAAAATAAATAAAACTCTATTAATAGGGAATTCGAACTATTTTTTTTTAAAGAAACTCTATAAATAGGGAATTGGAACTATTATTTTTATTAAAAGTTATTTAAATCTCTTTCAATTTCAATTTTTATTTTGTTATTCGAAGGAAATTTATGTCTATGCATATACTTATACAATTTTAAAAACTTTAAATTTATACTTCAAATATTGAATAGTTCGAAAAAAATAGCCGTAAACTATTTAAATCATCTAAACATATACACTTCAAGCTTGAAAGATTTAAAGAACTACCTAATAATTTAAAATCAGAATACAATTATATGTCTAATAGGTATAGATTATTTGATATGTAACTAATATTAAATAAAATATCTTAAATATCTAAATATAATCAAACAATATACAAGTCACATTACAATTATATTGTTTACGATATCTTGTTTAAGACAATCAAATTATTAATTTTATAATCTTAAAAATATTTTCAATAATATTGCAAGTTGTAATCAAAATACAATTAGATGTATATATTTTATTTAATATCTACCTAATATTAAATAAAATATCTTAAATATATAAATATAATCAAACATAGCAAAATCATATTACAATTTTTTTAAATGATATAGTATTTAAAGTAAAATACATTAAATAGCATAATTAACTCGTTTATATGGTACATATCTCAATTATTGAAATTAGATTCAATTAACACTTACAAATTAATTGTTAATAAAATTATAAAATATTTTGATAAATGGTGCCTAAATGGTTTTTCTGGTGGTTAAATTGCTGGTTTAACTGCGAAACTCGCATGTTAGAACTGCAAATCGCAAGGACCGCAAACCGTTAGAACTGCAAACCATTAGGACCGCAAACCGCCAGAACCGCATAAGCAGTGAACCGCCAAAACTGCAAACCGTTAGAACCGCAAACCGCGGTTCTCTGTTAAACGGTTCTTACGGTTCGCGGTTTGAACCGTTTGACACCTCTACTTGTGACCAAAGGTCATGAGTTCGAGTCCCTCTACATACGCTTTTTCGGCTGAGCTTGTCACTTTGTATGTTTTACCTTCTGGCGTCGGTTTGCTGGCTAATTAGGGTTTACCCTGTACGCACTCATTGCACTCTAAATAGCGGCTGGGGATTCCCTCCAAAAAAAAAACAAATCACAACATACCCACCCAACTAATTACAATTATAATATTATGTGATATTTCAAATGTATATAAATATACATTATTATAATATAAAGACCAAGTTAATAAAAAATATATAGAAAGTTTTCCACCGCATTTGATATTTCTCTTTTCTTACTTTTGTCACTTGGAATTAGAACTTGATGGCTCGCATCGATTCACCAAGACTAAGAATGGGCTTAATGAGGGCATGCATTCTTCATCGTGGTGTTTTAACAATCATCAAAACTCAGATGAACCAAATCAGTATCAATAACAATACTATACGACTCAACGGATAAATTATTCGTTGTGAAAGATGATATTCTTCCCATCGTTAAGATAAACATATTATATTGTTTCATTACTGGTGAGAGTATATATCCAACTAATTTTGTAACATGAAACATGATTGGAAAATCTAGCTTACGAGGATTAGATCTCAAATTATTAGTTTTTGTTAGGTTGGTTGTCTAATATATTTAACAGGAAATATTTGTTCACGTCGTGAAAGAGAAGAACTCTAAATGTTTATGGGACTCAGTCTCAAAGATTTATGGTTCACACACTAAATTCATAATCAACTATTATAATGTCAGTTTCAATGAACAAGGAAGGGTTCTACAAACATGGATGACTACGTATTTCAAATGAAAGGTATAACTAAGAATATTATACCCGATCGGTGTAATGTTTCTATGGATAATTTAGTTCCTCGTGTCCTACCGGACTAGACTCAGACTACACTCTCATTGTATCCGGTGGGAGACTTGATCACCTCAAGCGTACATGCGGAAAGTTTATCTTTGATGAGTAGTTGGAGCATTAATGGAGTTATTATAAGACTAGGTGGAGAATTGATAAGTATAGGCTAAAAGTAATTCAAAGCATAATCTTTTTTTCTTAAATCGATCTATTATAGTAACTAGATTTCCTATATTAATTAGATTTCTATATTAATTAAGTATTCAATATTAATTAGGTATTGTGTATTAATTAGATATTCTATATTAATTATATATTATATATTAATTAGATATTCTAGATTGATTAGATTTGTATACTAATGAGATATCCTATATTAATTAGATTTCTATATTAATTATATTTTCAATTGATTTTGTCTTTTATATTAATTAGATTCCTTAATAAAATGAAGACAACTATTGGTATGCAGACTCATGTGCTACTCAGCATATTACAGACAATCTTCTAAGTCAAAGGAATGATTTCTCATGTTATTAATGTGTAACTGTCGGTAATGAACATAAATGTATCATTCAAATTTTTGGTGTATCTAAACTTTAAACACTTAAATTGTTTTGATAAATGTTTTACATGTTCTCAAACTAACCAAAGTTCCACTTTATGTCTCATAATTAACCAAATATAATTCTACTTGTGTTAACTTTTGTAAAGAGTATTGTTTTGTGAAGGATATGAAAATAGAGAAAATCTTACTAACAAGGAAATCTAAGTATTAATGGGTCTGCAACTTCTTAAGAACTAAGTTCACTAGTGTTTAATACTCAATTATCCTTAGGTGAGCGTAACTTTGCGTCTAAAACAAAGGAATAGTATAAGATATTAGGATATTATTTTAATCATATCTTTTCTAAAGTTCAAAGTCTTTGTAATCTTTTAATTGAATCTAAAAGGTTCTTTTTAATCTTGTCAAACAATCCCATTTTTTGGTTTATTTGTTAACTTTCATAGCAATAACCCTTGTCGAAATGCAACCATAGCAACCAACTCTTCGCAGTTATTTAGTCCTGCTTTTGTCAACACAAAACACTTTGTATAATCCTTCAATTTCTCTCCTACGTCATGTTTACATTGTATTCTCGTATCACCATCCAGTCTCATTTTCTTAATTCCCACAAACTACTGTCGAAAAGTTGTATAGAAATCTCCAAAGTTGGAAATATATTCGCTCTGAATCCGCTTATACCACTTCAATATTGTACCCTTGTATGTCTGAGAAAAAGATGTACATACCAACCTATCGTCGTCTTCTAAGTTCATCATATAGTTTTTAAATTGTTTGATGTGATCATCTGGATCTTGCATCCCATCAAATTTCTTGACCTTACAAATATTGAACTGTTTTATAAGACTAATAGACCTTATCTCAGTTGTTAGAGGAGAATTTCTCCAATCAACTCCTTGCACATACTGGTCATCTTCCTTTGTTGCCATGACATCATACAAATTCTGAACACCTAAACCTGTGTATTGGTCATATGTATTCCTTTTACACTACTTTGCTTCTCTTAAACAATAAGGTACATTACCTTTTTTTTTACTTGTTTTCCTTACATGATTTCTGAGGCCGACTTCTTTCTTCTCATTTTGAAGATTCTTGATATCTCTTTTGCTTAGATGTCCCTTCCTCAAAGTCCAAGCTATCAAATCCATTATCACTCGATGTAATATACTTATGCTTGTCTTTCCTTTCTTTTGTTAAAGTACGATACTCATTTTTAAGCTTAAAATGAGTTTTCTTCTAGTCACTTTGAATCTAACGATCTGTATAAGATCGATTAGATTGATTTTCCACATTCGATATTATCTTTAACTTGTTGTACCTCAGATATTAGTCTAACTGACTGAATATTTTTCTCTCTTTGAACATATTTATTGTTTAACGCTTTGATTTTATCCAGTACCTGATTCATTCGAGCTTCGATTTTTGAATGAGTTTGTTGAATTGGAATTTGCTCATCATCATTCTTTTTACTTCTTTCTTTTTGTAAATCTATTCTCAAAGTCTCGATCGTTTTTTGAACCAAAGGATCATCTTCTTTTTCTGCCTCTATTATCAATCAAGAATAATTGTAATTAATCAGAAATTTAATTTTCTTTGGGTTTTTATTATAAAATCAAGGTACTGATCAATTAGACACTCCTACTACGGTCACTAATTTGATATGTATGAATTTAGTTCTTGAAAGTTAAAAAGAGAGAATTTGATTTTAGAGAGAGAAAGTAAAAGTGACACAGTAATCTCAGCTTAAGAAAGTATCGTCCCTTGTATTAGCAGCCTCAACCATTATTTATAGGTATTCAGACTTAATGTAACAAAATTATTACATAAATGGGTTAATTACACTTTAGTCCCCCATGTTTACAAATAATTTAAAAACCTTTCTTCAATTTTACAATTGATCATATAAGACTTTAATTCAATACATTTAAGCCCTCAACATTTTATATCCTTATCAATAAGTTCAAAGGAAATTTTAATAAAATTCAATATATCTATGACATGTGTTTTAAAAGATAATAAAAACACTACAAGAATTGTACATATGAGAATTTGGAGGTGATATCATATCTCATGAGAGAATGAGTCCTTATTAGAATGTGATTCTTAAATTAAATAGAGGACACGACCAAAATAGTGATAAACTGTAATGTGGATAAATGTTTTATGAAACCAGTGCGTGTGTAAGATCACTGGTTAGGTCATATCTGAGGTTAGTTCAAATATATGACTACCAATGTTTTCCAAGTTAATATTCTTATCATTATATTAATGTGGTAATTTAAATGAAAATATATTTTATTTTATGTGTAAGAGTTATCTCAAAAGATAGATAAAAGGGAAAACATTATAATCAAGTGGGGACTGTTGGAAATATTTATTAGACATGGATGATTTAAAGAGGAGTTTGGATAATCAGAGTTGGAGATACAACAAATGAGAGTAAGGCTACGCAGAAGACTTTGCGGTGGCAAACAACATGGTTGGTTGCGGTGAAGTAAGGCTAAACACCTACTACACACGTAGCGTGGCACTTCATCATAATCAACATGAGGTTGATTGGGAAAAATTGCACTTCACCACGATCAACATAAGGTATGGTCGCAATAATAGTGCCCATCAATAGTGATGGCCCTTTATACTTTCAGTTACGCAAGATGGTCGCGACTAGTAATCTATTGATGGCGATAAAGTCATGTTTGCCGTGCTCAACCATGTACTGATAGCAACCAAACCCCAAATCAGATAGTTATCTTGTGCGGTAATTGTTTGAGCGATATGTTTATCTCGATCATAACATTACCAATTGCGAAAAATCCAAATTTATATACTTCTTGAGGATTTGTAACTTTACCTAACAATTTTTAAAAAAGATTATAATTCTTTAGATGGTTTAATAATTTTTATAAATAGGTAATATTCCAAGAAAATAAATCATATTGTCACTAAAATCTCCTCAACTCTTTCATTACCAAAATCTCTCTCATACTCAAACTTTGTCAAATCTTTGATTCATATTTTCTATTTATTTGTAATATCAGTCTAAAAGCTTGTTATATCTCAAAAGAACTTATTCAAATGGTCTAAGGAATAGAGATAACCAAAGTTTTATGGATTTAAGATCGGATCCGTCATTTGGTGGGTTTGTTCATTACTTTAAGGTATTCTTTTATCTTCTCCAAGTTTCCCTTCCGAAGTTCTTCGGGCAATTTGTTCAATTATACATCCAAGATTGTTTTCACCTCCATGAACAAATCAATTTCCTCGGCTGGTTGTTTACTTTTTATCGTAGCATTTGTTTTAGATGCGTGTTCTTCATGTTCTATTTCAACCATCGTTTAGTGGATTTGTGTTTGGTTACTTGTGTGTTTGGTTTTCAGAAAAAAAAAAATCTATGGTCCTTAGCACGATCCCCAATTTGGTAGTATGAATTTTATTAACATATCATTTTCTGTACATAAAGAAGATAGTAACATAATACATCCAATAAATTTTATTAATTATGTATTAATTTTATCAAAGTGTAATTTCTGGTGTTTTGATGATATTATAATTATCGGTGACAAAGCCATATTCTACCGATAAGGGGATTTGCTAGCATAATGATCTGACTGAGACAACGTCCGTTGAGTAGTCTTTTGGCGATGTCAACCCTCAGTTGAGTCGGTGAAAGTACCATTTTATTCTCGTATCAAATGATTTTCAGACGGTCACCCTAATCATTTTGTGTTAGATTTCACCACCTAAGTCATAGATCTTTACAACAGATCTATATGCTCACTCTAACGAGACTATAATGTTTGAATCATAGAACTTTACACACAAAAAATTGACCTTGAGCATGGTCGGTCTATCATGTTCATATCTTTAAGATTTCACTCATGTAAAACTTTGTCTGCCATGTAGCTTTGATACTAATTGTTAGAAATATAGTTGAGGGTGTATTATGTTTCCATATGTAAGTTTGAACAAACCAACCGTGTACTAGTAAGATTTTTTCTGCTTTAAGACAAAAAAACTAGAACAATTTTGCTTTTGGTCCACCCTTAAAAAGCCTTATGTTAGTGGAGATATGTTATTATTTACATACCATTGATCATTCTCATTTTTAACTAATATAAGACTTTTATGGAATTTAACTAGTTAACATGCATCATATTTATTTAATAGAATTAGTTCATTCTCATATATGTGTTAAAAAATAACAATGAGTTGCAAAATTGAGAATGAAGATTGAGTTAGGAATCAGAATTTGGTTCTTCGGATCGGTTCGGGTCGTTTCTTTCGGTCCTTAGTTTTTTTTTTAATTCTGATAAACTGAAAACCATGTATGAGCCATATAAAGTTTGGTTTGGTATGGTTCATGTCCTTTGGTTCTTAAGATTTGGTAATCATTTAGAGACCAAATAAAATTCGATTAAGTTTGGTTCTTCTTAGTTCAATTCGGTTTGGTATGAGTATTTTAAAATATAATTTTATTTTAATGTCGTGTGTTACCAATTAGTAAGAACTTTGTTACCTGCATGACTTTTAATGCAGTCTCCTGTTCTAAAGAGGCTTCTAATTTTTCCAAGATAATTTAAATTGTTCTCATATTTTGAAATTAAAATCACACATTTATTTAATTCACTCTTTACAACCCACTTAAGGAACCTTATTATATAAATGGTTTCTATGTGCATTTAGTAAATAAATACATAAATGTCGCCTCCTCCTGGTCTTTGTTTATTCTTCACTCAAAATAGTTATTTTCGGTTTTGATATTTTATGAGACTAATTACCATAGAATCTGTGCTTTGAGTTTTATATAAAATACGTTTTCATCATAATATATATACTCATATTTAAGACAATTTTTGGTTTTTTAAATTTTGTAATGTTTCACGTGCTAATGTTTATTGATAATAAATATTATTTTTAATAAAATCAAAATACTTTTGTTGATAAATTAAAGCTGACCAAAACTTTATAATACTTGATCGGTTCTTTGTTGGTTCTCTGTTCAGTTCGGTTTGGAGCCAAGAATCATGGATAATTAAAACATGAACCGTTCGGGTATTGTGAAAGTTCTAAAACAAAACCAAATATTTTATTTTGGTTTGGTTTTTTGGTTTCAAAACTGAATTCTCATGCATATTAGAAACGGAGGCAAGCATAAAATTGAAATGTATTCGATGTGACAATGGTGGTGAGTATATTTTGAATGAGTTTAAAAGTTATAACTCATATTATGGCATCAAACATGAGATGACAGCATCAAGTATACCAGAACATTATAGAGTTTCATTGAGAATGAACTAGCATAGCATAGAGAAAGTGATATGTAAGCATTAAATATCTAAGCTTCCTAAGAAATTTTGGGTTAGAGCGCTTAACTATGATATGTACTTGATCAACAGAGCTCCATAAAAAACTCTTGATTTTGATATTCTTGAAAGATTATGGAAATGAAAGGATCATACATATTCACATATTATAATTTTTGGGTGTAAGACATACATGTATGTTCCAAAGGAACAAAGATCCAAATTTGATTCAAAAAAATAATCCTTGTGTCTTTATCGTATTCTCTTAGCACGGAAATGGTGGAACTCTTTTAAGTACAAAGTTTACTATTATCTTTACATTTTAATATTATTTATGATGTTTCTTCTTATGATATTCCTTATATAAATCAACGAGAAAATGAGAATATTGAGGTGGTTCCTAACTGATATCAAGGATGTCCTAATGAGACCTTATTTGAGGAAGAACTTCGTGATGAAAAGGTTCATGAACAGTTGGAGCAACCACCCCTCATGTGAATGATGCGCAGATTTGAAAATTACAAAGATAAATATTCAATAAGGTATCCAAGCTTGGTGTTTATTCTAGTCACTAGAGACCGAGAGCAATAAAATTATAAGAAAGTGTTATCTCATAAGGAGAAAACTCTTTAGATGTATCCTATGAAGGAAGAGATAAATTCTTTCAAAACTAATGAAACTTATGAGGTAATGAAACCTCTTACTGAAACTAAAGTATTGAAAATATATGGTTTTTCAAGAGCAAGAGAGACAGTGAGATAAATATCAAGCGAAAAGGCATAATATTAGTAAAATGATGGAATAACAAAAGGCATTGATTTTGATGAGATTTTTCTTTTGCTGTCAAGATGAATTATATCATAGCGGTGTTGGGTTTAACTAAAAGTATTAATCTTTGGTTGGAATAACTTGATGTAAAAACTACCTTTTCACATGGTGGCTTGCATGAGGAAATCTACATCAAGCAAACTAGATTCTTGGAAGAGAAAAAGAAAATGTTGTATTTGTAAACTTGAGAAACATTTGTAGGAGCAGAAATATGCGCAAAGGCAACTATATCGGAAATTCAATTTATTTATGAGAAATAATGGTTACAACCAAACTCTTATTGCTCCTTGTGTCTATTTCAAAAATTTCCATGAGGTAATTTCACCATACTTCTTTAATAGATAGACGATAAGTTATTAATCAGGCAAAATACCGAGATCATTAATAGTTTCAACAAAGACTTATCCAAATTATTTGGCATGTAATATTTGGGTCCAACAAAACAAATCTTAGGCATGGAGATTGGATGTGATAGGAAATCTAGAGAGTTATGGCTTTCATAAGATGAATATATTGAAAGTGTACTTCAAAAGTTCAATATGGAGAATGTCAAACTAATTAATACACCATTAGCTACCGACTTCAAGTTAAGCAATGAAATATGTCCTACAACAGAGAAAGAAAAAGAAATTATGTTAGTTATCTCTTACTTTTATATTGTTGGTTCTTTGATGTATTATATGGTGTGTACAAGACTAAATATTACATATGATGTAAGTTTGGTGAGTAGATATTTATTGAATCCGACAAAAGTTCATTGGGAAGTAGTGAAGTGGATTTCCATATACTTGTGAGGCATTTCGTCTACAAATTTGTGTTATGAGGGAGAAAACCATATGCTTGAAAAACATAAAAATATTGACATGGTTGATGATCCTGATAACCAGAAGTCCATCTCAGGTTATGTGTTTATATTTTCAGGGTAGACCCATTTCCTGACAATCTAAGCTACAAAAATGTGTAGCATAGTCAGCAATTGAGACAGAGTATATTACAATAATGGAAGAAAATAAATAGAATATTTTACTTAAGATGTTCCTTCCAGAATTAGAGTCAAAACGAAATTGGAATGTAATATTCTCTGACAATCAGAGTATTCTGGATTTGAGCAAGAATTCAAAGTATCACGCCCATACCAAGCATATTGATGTGAGATATTATTGGTTGCGAGATATAATCGACATAAAAGAAATAAAACAAGGTTGAGCATTGTCATAAGCTCACCGGGATGAGGTCTAAGTGATCACCTCATAGTGGTATCTTTCATGTGACTCGCTATAAGGTATATTTTTAAGGTCCAACCAAATTTAGACATTTTATAACTTAGGGTTTTTATCTTCCTAAGGTTATAAATACGAGGGAAATAAATATGAGTGCACAAATGTTGGATCCTAAATTATATTATATCAACCACCTAGAAGATCAATTTCAGCATAATCAATCTAAATAATCAAAAACTCATTCACCACTAATGATTCAAAAATTAGTTAACCAAATAAACTACAAAACTAATCACGGAAAAACAATCAACGGTAAAATAAATCAACATATAAGATTTCATTCTAAATATTTATATTATTATGATAAGTTGAGGCTATGCATATATCCATATAAATATAATAAATATTTATAACCCAACAACAATTTCAAGCATAATAAATTAACAAGAAGATAAACAAAAAAAAATATCACCAAAATTATGTATTATTCCAACAACTATTTCTCTAACACTCTACCACCAAATCAAAATCCAACCGATAAAATTGAAGCTTTAGATGCCCCTGTTAGATAAAATAATATAAAATAATTATAAATATATTATCTTATAATACATATCATTATATTATAATATATCATAACTTAGATTTATTCAATAGTCAAATATATTACTTAGAGTAAAACAATTACCTTGTTTGTTTATCTAAGTTTATATATATATATATATATATATATATATATATATATATATATATATATATATATATATATATATATATATACCTTTAGATTTTTCTTAAAAGATAATTTTATCACGTTGAGTTCGCCTACAACAGACACCACAAGCGCGGTACTGGGTATAGTCCCTTCATGGTAGTCTATGGTTATAACCCACGGGGTCCTATGGATTTGGTTTTTCCAACTCTTGACATGGTTCTATCTAGGGTCGAGACCGTCATTGCTGATCTATGGGAGATCCATGAGAACACACCCAAACACTTGGAGGAAACAATAAGAAGCGCTGACTGGTGGAGTTTGCAGTATGGGACTTTGTATGGACAGTTTTGACCAGAGATCGCTATCCTACGCACGAGTACAATAAGTTAGCTGCAAGGAAGGTGGGTCCGTTTAAAATCATTGAAAAGATAAATCCCAATGCATACTGCTTTAAGCTACCCAACCACATGAAGACCCATAACGTTTTCAACATGAAGAACCTGGTTCCGCTGACCAATGCTGCTGAGGATGATGAAGCTAAGAATTCGTGGGCGAATTCTTGAAAAAAAGGAAAGGATGATGTAGTTGCACAAACTTATGGCTATATGGCCCTTTTGGATAAAATAAAATAAGTTTTGTTTGAGGCTCGATTATCCGAATTAGGCATTGCGATCACTCAAATCGAACGTGTCGAGAAGCCCAACAATTTTCGAAAGCATCACGAAGGCAAAGCCTACTAAAGAAGTCCATGCCTAAAATTCCATCGTTTAGGTCCTCTTTTTATTGTTTTCATTATTTTTTTACATTTTTATATTTTTATTGGATTTAATTAAAATACTTAACGAGCTCCAATCGCTTGGAAATTTGGCTAGGTTTTATTTTATTTTGTGAGGAACAAGTTATAATTTTTGCGTAGGGTTTCGAGCACTTCTATAAAAGGCTCTCAAACCCTATTTTGTCGTCATACTTTTTGGAATATAATTTGAGTTTTCTCTAAAGTCTCTTATACTCTGACCTAGCATTAGAGAGTATTTATTCTATATTTTCGTCTTCTTCTCTTTGTGTTCTCGTCGTCTGTTCAACCTCATATCTCGAAGCTCCCATGTAGTCTCTTTTAGAAAACTTTATTCACAATTTAAACATTTAATCTAATTAGAATGTGAGCCATGTCAATTTTCTAATACTATCGTACTCCGTCACATTCTCGTGTCAATATATTTTCGATTCTCCCTTTAAATTAGATCATTCAGATAGTTGGGGTCCTTATCCAACCATATCTAACGAGTTATGTGGCTTTATTTCATAACAAGTTGTTCTTAATTATTTTGCATATTTTGTAAATTTTATGTGGAAATTAATATTTTTAATTTAATTGGTCAGTTTGTATTTTAAAAAGTATAATGGTAAATAACATTGTTAACTGTATTTCAATTATTTATGGAAGCACATTGAATTTTTCATCAAACTTCTTATGTTGACACACCATCTCAAAATGGTGTAACTGAAATAAAAAATAGACATCTTCTAGAAGTTGCTCGTACACTTTTTTTCAAATGAAAATACCAAAACCATGTTGGGAAAAGTTGTTTTTACTACTTGTTTTTTTAAAAAATCGAATATCGTATGCTTCTTCATAATAAGATTCCATATTGTGTGCTTTTTACTCTAAAAATATTTATTCCATATTGAACCCTGGATATGGTTTGTACTTGTTTAGTTAGAGGTGTTAGTCCTAATCGTACAAAATTAGATCCCAAATCTGTAAATGTATCGTTTATGGATATTCTATAGTTAAAAAATGTTATAAGTTTTTTCTATTTATCTCTTAATTTGTATGTCTTGTGTAAAGATGTTATATTTTTAGAGTATGTTTCATTTTTTTTCCAATTGTGCCTAACGTCAACCTTTAGACAAATAAAGAGGATGATGACCTCCTCATTTATACTATAGTTCAGGCCCCTGATATTATTGAATTTGTTACCAATTTTGTTACTCAATTTGTCGTACTTCTTCCACAATCTTAAAATATTTCGAGCATACAAAACCTTCTCTAACATCCCCACTACCGAGTCTTCCATCTTCGAATCCTGTTACAAACGATAGTGAGTTTAATCTTGATCTTCTTATTGCTTATCGAAAAGGTAAAAGCCAATATACTTACCAAACTTTCTCTTTTTTCAAAATATGATCATTTTTCACCTTCTATGAGAGCTTTTATTGCAACTCTTGATTCTATTTTATATTCCAAAAACTAGTCATGAAGCTTTATGTCATTCTGGCTGGAAAGCTGCAACATTTGAAGAATTAAAAACATTAGTGAATAGTGGTGCTTGGAAGTTGGTCAATTTACCTATCCAAAATAAAGCTATTGGTTGTAGATGGAAGTTTAATGTCAAAGTAAATCCATATGGGACGATAGCTAGTTTGAAATCAAGACTTATGGCAAAAGGATATGCTCAAATTTATGGTGTTGACTACCCTGAGAGTTTTTCTCCAGTAGCTCATTTTACCTTTATTCATTTATTTATTTCTTTATCATCTTCAAATAGTTGGTCATTACATCAGTTAAAAATAATAAATTAATTCTTACAAGGAGATCTTGGAAAAATAAGTGTACATTGAGCAACCATCTGGATTTGTTGCTCAGAGAAAAAGAGAAAAAGTATGTCGTTTTTACAAATATTTTAATGGTTTAAACAAAGTCCACGTGATTGGTTTAGCAACTTTAGTGAGTCACTCACTGAATTTTGTTAAAAGAAGAATAGTTGTGATCATTCTGTATTTCCTAATTCTTCTGCAATGGTATTATGCTTTTCGTTGTATATTTTGATAACATCATTATTATTGAGAATGATACTGAAGCCTTTTTTAATTTAATTTCATAATTTCAAACAAAAAAATTAGGATAATAGAAAAAAAAATTGGGAATTGAAATAACAAGAAGCAAGAAAGGTATTATTCTATCGCGTAGAAAAACTTATTTGGATTTATTAGTAGAAACATGAAACTTATGAGCAAAACCATGTAATACATCGATGGTTCGTAATTTGCAGTTACTAAAAGATTATATGAAATTATTTGGTGATCCATAAAAATTTCATCGATTGGTAGGAAAAACTTAATTATATTACAGTAACTCAACGAGACACTGCATATCAAGTCAATATTGTGAGTCAATTTATGACATCATTAACGATTGATCATTGGGTAACACTATAACATATCTTGTGCTATCTCAAATCATCTGTTGGACTTAGATTATGGTATGGTAGTAATGGTCATACTAATTAGAGGGTTTGCGGATGCAGTTTGGGTTGTATCTAAAGCTCATAGAAGACAGATCAATGATTATTGTGTTTTTGTATGAGGTAATTTGGTATCCTAGAAGAGTAAGAAAATAATATTGTATCAAGTTCGAGTATTAAAGTGGGATATAAATTCATGGCTCAATCTACTTGTTCTTTTTATTTGGATTTTCCAATTGTTGACTTGTATTGGCATCGAGACTACCATGCCAAAGTTATGGTTTGATAACTACGACAGCGATGCACATTGCTTTTGATGTTGTATTTTATAAAAGCACATAATATATTAAATTGATTGTCATTTCATCCGCGACGCGAACAGATTCGACAAAATATCATTCATACATGATATGTTAAAACTGAAAAAAAAAATAGTAAATATATTTTACAAAAACGATAGATCATTAGTTGTATTTACAACAAACTAAGCATGCTTAATTAATATATACTAATTTTTAAAAAAATGTGATTTTGTTTCAGCATTTTGATCAAATTTGCATTTAAAATATTTCTGTTCTATTTAACGATAAAATTATTATTAAACTTCAAAGTTCAAACACTTTGACACAAATTTGAAACGGAATGCTAAATTAAATAATGTAAAATAATTATAAATATGTTATTTTCTAATATATCATTATAAGATCCTATATCATAAGTTAGATTTAGTCTATGGCTAAGTGTCTAATTAGAGTAAAGATTGTACTTACTTTAATATAAGAAATCTATTTTATTTTTTGAGTTCCGAAAATGCGGTCTAATATTCAATAAAAACGGATCATGTTTGCTTCTCGATCGAATTTTTTGATTTTGGCGGTACGCAAATCGAAAATCTTATTTTTTTTATATTTTGTATATGGCTCTCTTACTAAGATAAAAAAAACCCTATGTTATACAAAAATTGAGCTGGACCCGAACAGCATATATAATATATTCTCCATAGAGATTGTAATGCCTTTGCATTAGTTTGTTTGCCAACTCCATAGCTTTAGCTTTAGGTATACACTTTTACCACGAGGCTTGCAGTGTATCTTAGTGTAAGCACACGGGTTGACCTTGACAAACAGTCAAACGTTCAACATTCTGATCAACAATAAAATAAAATATAAGCAACCAATATATAAAGGAAAGCTATTTATACATGACAATATATTTTGACATTACATATTATAACCCAAACTTAAAGCGCTTTAATTGGTCATGTGTTAAGATCATATAGAGAAACTATAAGATGATCTGTGTAAATATAGATGGAGAGGTGGGTATCAAGATGTGTGAGTGTAAAGCCGAATAGGAAGTCCTTTGGCCGGAATTGGCATTAGATCAACAACAGTTTTTTCATCTGGAATCATTTTTTCCCACTTGAATCTCTTTACCAGATGGTGCATAAACACTAGAATTTCAAGTCGAGCGTATTCCTTCCCAGGACACATCCGAGGACCTCCACCAAACGGAATATATGTATATGGAGCTGGACCGTCCCCTTCGAATCTACTTGGATCAAATCTTTCTGGTTCCGGGAAGCAATTCGGATCCCGGTGTGTTGCGTTTGAACTCCAACATAACTACATGGTTTCAGAACATAATAAGAAAAATGCATACTTATATAAATTTTAGTTTAAAGGAAAGACTTACTTTCCAGCCTCTAGGAATGTGAAAGCCTTTGAACTCAAAATCATGGATGGCTTCCCTGAAACTGGCTTGTACTGGGACTAGTCTCATAACTTCACATACCACATTCCATGAATATTTCATCTTTAGTAAATCATCCCAATTTAACAACTCTCCTTCTTCCTTCGACCTTGTTATTTCCATTTGCTCTTTTAGGTTGCACAAATAAAGTAGCTTTGATCAGCCATCGTCCTTAATTACACGGGACGACTAAAATGCAACATTATTGAAATATATGATGTTTTGCAACCGTTGGTATACATGGAGACTTGTAGTGATTTTTAGCCATCAACTAACTCCAATAACTATACAACATTAAACTAGTTTGAACAACACATTTCTAACTATTATTGTTATATGTTTTGCGTTAAATAGTTTATATAAAAGTCTAGGGTTCGAGTTTTACATACCATAATATACTTCTTGGTAGATTTTAGGATGTTCGGCCAGATACTTGACGATCCAAGTACAAACAACAGTGGCTGTGTGTCCAGCTATTAACAGACCAAGAATTCTGATAGCAATGTCTTCGTCTTTCATGAACATGCCATCCTCATCACACGTGCTCAACATATGCGATAATATGTCCTGTGTGTTCGATGATTTCCCGAGTCCAAGATCAATCTTTCTTTGCTTTATCATAAAAAGAATCTCGTTTTGTATGAACTTGGAGGCCTTTTTTGCTTTATTCAATGACGTCCCTGGCAAGTCTATCGGTACCGAAACGATACCTGACGGAATTAGACTGAAAGGGGCTTCCAATTTTGCTATTTGGTTTGGGTCCTCAAGGCTCAAGAACAACTTACAAGCTAGGAAGAAAGTGTACCTGTCCAACCGACGATCTAGAGTTTTAGCAGCAACATCGGAGACTGACAATTTATAGACACTGATTGATTAGAGGTATATTTTGATAATGAAAAGAGAAAAACAAAGCAATAACTAAAGGCAATGGCTATAAGTCTAACCGGTAATCTATTGCTTAGGAAAAACATTAGACTTAGCATACAAAGACTCATTAGAACATTTCGAGCATAAACTTTTTCTTATGTATCAAAAAGTTTAGCTAAATCAGTTATTCCAGCAAACTATGATTTTTCAATTCTAAATATTATTGAGTATTTGTAGGATAATATATGCTGGATTGTTTTACATCCTTGACCAAAAATTTGAGATCAAAATATTCGGCGGTTCTCCAAATTTTTCAACAACATAAAATCAAAATAAAAAAAATTTAGAATATGAAGTCTTTTCTTCGTATCATTTTCTCAAACAAAATAATTTGGGGTACAAAATTAACTGCTTGATCCCTGCGGCTAGTCTTTAGAGGATGTGATAAAAACAAGTTTTAGCGGCAGTCATCTAAACTTAGACATATCACCTCTTTGCGAGAGACAAGACAACGACTTGATCTTTCTTTTCCCAACAAGACACAAAGTGGGTTTGAGCGAATTTGTCCATTACGTCTATATAATTTTGCAACGCCTCGGGTTTCAAGAACTGAATGGCAAGTTTCCTGGTCTTCTTGGGGCTTACATATTCATGCTCAACTAAAGGGAACACCTTGTTTACGGAATCAGGCCACCATAAGGCCACAAGCTTGTTCTCGTTGCTAAACAAGAACTTGTTGCCATCAGCCCCGCAGAGGAAGGCCACAGGAACTCCTAAGATATGCGTCTTGAAAACCTCCGACGAAAACTTTGAAATACGATTGAATATGAACTTCTCCGGTTTCCCTTTCCATCCCATTGATAGAAACTCAAGGGTCTCGCCTATAATGGGAAGGCCGGTACTCCCGGGAGGAAGATTCGAGGGCCTAGAATGTGATCGATGTTTGTAAAATATGTTGAAAAGATATAAGCCTCCAAATAAAACAAAGAAAAGGAGGAGGAAGTCAAAATGGAAATGTTCCATCTAATTTGTTTGTCACTTTGTTTGAGCTTACGAAGTTTTAGTGTGGACGAGTTTTGAGCAACTACTGTTGCTATGGCATTTAAGGCTGAACTTTTTACAATAAAAATATGATGTGTTTATTTAACTGACAACGAAAACGTAATTTATGTGAAGAAACAAAATGAATGTTCTAACCAGTTTGATACCTTTTTTTCTGGCGGAACAAAAAGAACCCCATTTTCTTACTGAGCGAATTCGTTTCTCTTCCATTGAATGTTTGTTTTAAAACAGGGAATTGCTACTTTTTTTTGAAAAAAAAAAACTACATTTTTTGAAAAAAAAAACTACTTTTTTGTGTGAAATTATTTTGTTTGACTTACAAAATTGTATAAATAGTCGAATTAATTTCACGATTTTATTTTTGAATAGTGGAATTTACTATAATTTCAAAAAAAAACTTTATTCTCTACCTTCTTTCTAAAACAATTAAAAAATGTATATTAAAATTTAAATATTAAAATAAAACTTAGTTAAAATTAAAACTAATTAAAACTAAAACTGATATTAAATATTAAAACAAAAATAAGTTAAAATTAAAAATAAAACTAAAATTAATATTTAAAAAAATTTCACTAAAACCCTTCCTCTTCTTCTACAGCCACAAAGTGAAATCGCCCAAACCAACCAAATCAAGCATACCATCAACAACCACAGTCACCCATCTATTGAAACTCAACCGTATAACCAAATCGGAAGCAAAAATCAAAATCGTCTCGAGAACAGCGAGAAGATCCATGATTCGAAAAAAAGTTTACTGTAAGTTTGATTTGGTTGTTGGTAAATGCGTCTATTAGGTTTTGGTTAGCAAGTATGGTGTATTTAGGCTAGTTTTAGGTGTTGGGCAGGTGATACAGAAGCGTGAAGCTTCTGCCATGGCGATAGTGTTATTCGCCATACGGGGTCGTCGAGCACTATCACTACGCCACACCCCGTAGCGTATGGTTCTCCACGCCATCGCAATGGCTCTGAGGAACCATCCATACGCCACACGTATGACGTAGTTAGCCATACCCACACCTTCTTGATGGTGTGGGCTGATCCGGTCACCGGAATAACCCGGGATCGGTTTATTCTTGTTGGTTCATGGTTGTTTTACTCGTTTATGCTATTATTTCTCTATAAACACTTTACGATTGACAATTGATATTTCGAACCAATATTGATCTTTTGTAGGTTTTTTAATTCAGGTTATGGATCCCTTTAAGGCTTTCGGGTCCAGCGATGGCTCTCGGACGAAGAGAATAAAGAATCGGACAAGGGTACGGGAAACTGGCCAACCCGTTTTAGTAGTTGATTCAGCGGTTTCGATGGAGGAACTTCCTATAGTTTCCGGACCGCATGCTTCCGGATCGAGTTCCGCTTTCGCTTTCCGCGGAGGATTTCATTCTCCCCCACCTAGAGGACAGCCTAGAGCTCCTCCCTCCTCGAGACGATCATCGTTATTCGGTGAGGCATTCATCTCCCACACTCCATATCACCTTTGGATTGGAGCGGTAATATTTAAATTTACATATGACATTTTACTTCGGTTGAATTTTAACATATACTAATATATTTAACTAATATTTTTAGGAGCGCAAGATGCGGCTATACGCCCATTATCCAAACCATAAAGGTTGGAGTTTGGCCACACAGAGTAGGGTGCACGCCGTAGTTGATGACACTAATTTGGGTGGACTCATCCAGCCGTTCTATTACATGCACACACACTCCAACATGACGGAGGTTTTTTTAGAGTGGTGTCATATGAAGACTGATAGTTTCCATTTCTCGTTCGGAGAGATGATGATCACTCTCGACGACGTCCATGCCATTTTGGGACTCCCAGTTCAAGGTGAGCTTGTTGTGTTTCCCGTTATATCGGACAAGTCTATAGCCATGCACGAGGGTGCTGAAATGCTTATGGTGGATGACGTATCGTTCATGATAGAGGTTGAGAAATGCAAAGGCGTCGGTTTGGGGTTTAAATGGATTCAGATTAGGTTTAGTGGGCCAGAGTTCTGAAAATGAAATCCTTGATCTCACTGATCTGATGGTACATACGGTTGCACACGTCTATATATTGCATATGTTGGGCACCGTTCTATTCACCGACAAGAGTAACATGTACGTTAATTTCAAGTATTTTTTATGTTGCGCAATTTGACTGAGGAGGGTGTCGGTCGTTACTCATGGGGTAGTGATGTGCTTGCTTACCTGTACCAACATCTGGGTGAGGCCTTCCTTCACGAAACAAGGACTATGGCTAGATGTATCGGTTTGCTGGACACGTGAATACGGGATCATTTCTTTATGCTCCGCCTTGTTACTCGTTCCACTTACATCGAGAAAGAGCCCACTATTGTGAGATGGGATACAGCTCCTACAGTATCTGACTCTCGAACAAAGCTAAACCTTCGTATCCCGTCAACAACTTACAAGAAACAGATGTAAGCCTTATTATTTAGTAATGCCAAAACTGTTTTATAGTTTACATTTGTTATCTTTAGTTGAATAAGGTAGAACTGTTTTATATGTGTTTGTGTACGTGTTGGTTTCTATTGCAAATACTGGTTGATCCTTATCGTGCGATACCCGATCATTTTCCATTCGAACGTATAACATGGTTTCGAGATGTCATCTGCAGTGTAGAGCACTCACAGGTATACTATCCAAAGCGAGTTCTGAGGTAGTTTGGTCGTGCCTAGAGGCTTATCCCGCAACCTTTGGTGGAGATGCAGTCTAAGTCGAGAAGAAAACCGAAGACGATGATATATGCATTCGAGGAGGATAGTTCGGAGAACTGGCAAGAAACACATTGGATGAGGTTTTTAGGGGAGTGTTGATGAGAGACGAGATGGATTCTTTTTGTACCCTTGAGTATCTTCTGCTTTATCAGAATATTAACTGGTTCAACCTCATCAACACTGCAATCTACTCGCTCCATGACTATGTTTACAAGGATCGGGAATGATCTAATTCGACATTTGTGTGCCGGTATGTGTAGGATCTCGTTGTTTCCCGGAGTTGGTGAGTTGGACCATGATTTCGATCGTCTGGTTGTGGCTTACGAGGATGTTGTGTGTACTTCCAGGAGACTTTGTTAGACATTACGTTTTATTTTTGGCTTGTATGGTACCATTTACGATATTTTGGTGGTCTAGTGTTCTGGTATGATGAGGTTGTTGTATGATACTTTTTCAATGTTGTTAGATGATTTGTTTAGACATATTTTTGTCAGTTAATTTGATGGTTTGGTTGTTTTATGATACTTTTCAATGGTGTTAGATATTTTAAGGTCTTATTTTGGTATTTTGCAAGAGTTATGTTTGTATTTTTTTAATGATTTTCGTTACCCTTGTTACCATTGTTATCAAAAATATATGGGGAATAAAATAAAATATTTCACCCTAGAATCAAATTTAATAACAACTTAATATTACCTTAAGACTAATAAAAAGTGGAGCATGAATCATAAAAATTAAAACAACATTCAAGGAAAGCGAGAACTATAACATGGACTTAGGAAAACATAAATTCAAACAACAACTAGAACATAAACTTAAACTTAAACTCAAGCATAAACTCAAACATAAAATCAAACGTAAACTCAAACATAAGCAATTACTTGTACTAATTATAATTTATCTATCAGGCCAGTTCTATTTCATCAGCTTCCTTTCTTCTTTCGCACTCTAGTAGACACGCATTTCCTCTTCCTTGATGGTAATAATATCAGAACGGACATGATCGAGCTGCTCCTCCGTTATAGTATCCGTGAGATGACAGTTGAACCGGTTAAACGCAACATGACGTTCCAAATCGTTGAAGCTAAAAACCAGATGTACACGATATTTCACTACAACGGACCATCTAGATTTCACCTCATCCACACGCCTTGAGATCTTAGGTGGTTGAAGGCCATCCCTGTCGTATAGGAAATAAATCTGGAATAACATTGCCTCCCAGTAGTGTTTACCCCATTCGTGGTCATATATTTTACCAACTTCAATTGATACTTTCATCAGATGGTCATCTTCTAACTCAGTCCATAGAGACATTTTTCAGAATTTATTTGTAGTTTATCCTTTAATGCTTGGAGAGTGTCTATTTATTGATCATTTTGTTTTTCGAAAACGTAATCCAAATAGACCAACCAACACATGACACATGTAAAATAAGCATAACGTAATCAAAATAGACCTCTGAATACATGAAATATGACACATGTAGGATAAGGATAAGGACGAATGCCAAAATTACTCTATGAAGTTCCTTTAATGATTATATACGATTGGGACCCAGTACCATCTCCCGCCAAAAACGACTCCCGCCAATAAAAATAACTCCCACCAATAAAAGAACTCCTGCCAACAAAATAACTCCTACCAATAAAATAACTCCCACCAATAAAATTAACTCGTCTTTATTAAAAGGACATGAAATCTAGTGTAAAAAAATACAAACCAAACATCTACTAACAGAAAAACACAAAGACGTTTACAGATGAAGTTTACGGCTAACAAAGACTATTATATGCTTCAGGCGGGGAAGGTTGCCCGCCGAGAGATGGAGGAACATACCAGCGATGTGTTTTTTGAGCGTGTCCTATGTATGATGTATTTCAACTACGACCGTTTAGGAACAGGAGGTCTTGTTGTGCGCAGTCATGACAAAATCAAACGCATGTACCTTTTTGTCCAACCGCTACAGCATTTGTTGTTCTTACCGTTTAAAATTAAGCAAGAACTAGCTTCGGTCTGGAACATGACGGTAGTAGACTACATCACTAGGGATATGGTGGCACATCTAGAGGATAGGATTGCAAAAAGGGAAGAGGGGGATGATTCATAAGACAATATGGTATACGACTTCGATGACTAAACATTTATTTTTTTTGTTTGTGTTTTGGGTTGTTATGTTTTGATTAGTTTTTGTTTCAACTATCTTACCTATGTATGCACTTATTTGAAGTTTTCCACGATTGTTGTTTTATATTAAGGTTTTATTTAACTGTTGTTTTGGACTTACCTACTTTCGTTTGCAGTAGAAAATTGATGGTTATTATTATGAATACGCGTTTTGTATAAAATTGAACTCCAAATTCTATAAATGGAAATAGCTAAAAAAACATCCAAAATTATTTGGTGAAGTTACATTAACAATAAATGATTAAAATTTTCAAGGTTTCTAAAAAAAATTTAATGTAAATATATACAATAATTAGAATCTACATATAAAAATACAAATTTAAAGAATACTTATTCTCTAAATAAAATTTAAAAAAAACAAAAAATTAAAATAATAACAAAGAAACCCCCTTACCTGTTTTGTTTATTGCTGTCAGGCAATGGGATGCATGAAGCCCATTTCGTCATTGCCTAGCGGCAATAGGTAAAACGGATAAGGGGGTTTCTATTTTTTTTAAGATCACACCCTAAAAAATAGGTATCTCCGCCACACGAAAGGCATACGTGGTGATGTGCACGCCAACGGTTGGCGTGCTAGTGATTGCTCACGCCAGCCGTTGGCGTGCGCATCAACACGCACGTCATTCGTGTGGTGAAAAGACCTATTCATTTCATGGAGGACAAAAAAAATTAAGTAATGCAGTAAGTCAACAAAAAACAACAAAAACACACTAAATCCGATTTCAACATAAAATAAAAATAGTTTACAACACAAAAACAACAAAAAACACACTAAATCCGATTTCAATTGAAAATTACAACACGTACTCAATTAAAAATATATTTTTTAGTCAACTACGAGTTGGTCATATTTTACGGAATATGTTGGCGTGCGATTTTGGAATCTTGAAAATATGCGGACTCTATCTAACAAGGAAATCGGCTAACAAGTAGCGTTTTCTCTCGCCATGCGCATTTAGATAATAAATGATTAAATGCTTCCCAAAGTAAAAATTTGTTAATCACGTGGTGCAGTTTTCACCGGTAAGTAAGTCGTATATCCACCGGGCGCTAGACAATAGAAAACGCAATTGAATTTTGTCACGACTACTTTTCTGCAACTAGGCAACGATATCCAATTTGCAAATGGTGCATTCTCTTTATTGATTTCGCTTTCATCAGCGTAATATGCAACGCGTTTATAAAACTATCGATCATTTTTAAGCTCATGAGCCATGGCTTCTCTAACCATTTGTCATCCACTTTCGTACCCGACCATACCATGTGCAATGGCTCTAAGACCACAATTACCGTCAGGTATAACGTTTGTAATTCATCTTATGAAAGGACGCATAATTGAGGTAAGTCTTTCGAAAATCTCGAGTCCGGTACATTTGGTATCCTTGTCGGGATTGGTTTAACCGAGAATGACGGTATAGCGGCAATGTTGTTCAACGCATCCATAGTTTTGAGTCCTACACATACAACCCGTTTTTTTAATTTTTTGGCATTTTTTATCCGAAATTACTAATGGGCGGCAACCGTTCGTGCGGTGCTATCGAAAGTGCCAACCGGGAACTAGCGGCGGGTGTTAGCATTTTTGGAGTTTCGGCACTATCGTGGGACTCGAACATTTCTTGTTCGACGTATTCGTGCTATGAAGGATGCATTTTCGTAGAATAATCAAGTTGAAGTTTGCTACCTCTACCGTGAAAACGGCCGCGTCCACGGCCACGACCTCCGACCACGTCCGGGAGTTCTACCACGAGTTTTAACCTTCTCGAGGGGTTCATAAATGAGTGTTGTCGGCGGATCCAAAATTTTGTTGAAATTTGTTTAGCCAATGACTTTGTTTGTAAACATCAAACTCTTCAATTTAGCATTTAGATTTGCAAAATTAAATTTCACCTCTTATTCGCCGGTGAGTTTAACTCGACGAACAATGTCTAGCCTCTTCCAATGCTCGTCTATAATTTGATTAGGTACATTATCATCCGCTTTTCAGATTGTCTCTAGTTTGTGGGTATACAGTAAACCATGGATCGTACGATAGGTGCAAATGCACGAAGATTTATCATCGTCGCTTTGATCAACAAAGTTATCGTATACTATCGCCAATGCACCTAATATTCTAATATTTAGAGACAAGTTCACATGCATCCCAAACTTGCACTAGTCTCATGTCGTTTGCAAGCTTTGAAATCAGCAATACCTTGGCGAAAGTATCTAAAGGATTTCACTCGCTAGCAATCTTAGCCACCTTCACTTTGTTTCTCTCTACCATAACTTGGATGAAGTGCTGTCTTAATGTTTACATGTTTAGTTCGCTAATATAGCTTTAGATTTTTCATCAAATGAGGGCATGAATGTTATAATAAAAAAACCACATCTTGCTCCACACGAGTGTGTTCAATCAATAATCCATTCAGCCAAATAACATCATTCATAACTTCTGTAGCAATAATATACCTTCTAAAAATAATATAACATATACCCCAATGTACACAATCTTACAAAATCCAAGCCCTTCAAGTATTCCATGAGCCACTTGAGTGCACGTCAATGTGGCTTTCTTGGATTTGAAATGAATCCTCTCAAAATAATTATGAAATAGGCCAGATCATGTCTCGTATAAATCATAGCATACATAATATTACCAATACCATTGGAATAAGGTATATCCAGCATATACTTTTTATATACTGCTTCAGTTGGTGTTTGAGTAGCACTGAGTTTGAATTGAGATTTATTTGGAATTCTAACCATTTTTGCTTCGTACATAACGAACTTCGATAAGGCCTTCTGTATAAATTCTTGTTAAGATAAGAACTTCATCCTGATATCGACACCAAGTATCATTTTTGTATTCTTCGTATCTTTTATCTTAAACTCTCCTTTCAGCTAAGTCTTTACCGCTTCAATCTTCCTTATATCTTTTATAGTTATTAGTTTGCCATCCATATACAGCAGGGATAGGACTTTTCTCTCCATGTGTGTTTCCCTATTCTAACAGACATAATTTTTGTAGCAACTAAAAATATGTTTTCTGGATCTCATAAAAAAACAAATCTTTTATTACGTTTCCTCGACGATTATTTCAGCATATAAAAGGTTCTCTTCAAAACACGCACATCATCATATTTCCCTTTTTCAAACCCTTTCGGCTGGCACATGTAAATGGTCTCTTCGAATTCACCATGAATGAAGGTAGTAGTAATATCCATATGATCTAGCTCAAGATCAAATCTAGCAACAATTGATAACAAAAGCCTTATGGAGGTTTATTTCACAACCATCAAGAGTATCTCATTGAAATCGACTCCCTCATTTTGAGTAAATCCCTTAGCCACGAACGTATACTTCTATATGGGTAACTCAACACCAGAGATACATAGCTCTATCTTGAATATTCATTTATTCTCAACCAATTTTCGACCATTCGTCTATTTAACAAATATTCGAGTATTTATCATTTTTATAAATCCCAATTCTTCTTTCATGGTCGTAAGTCACTTCTCTATATCGCTACTAGTAATAATATCATCATATGTCTCGAGTCAATAATGTTTCCCTATATTTTAATACACAAACCATAACCAATTACATCGGTAAAACCATGCCTCTGTGGTTATTTGTTTTGTTTGTGTTCTTTATCATTTGCTAGTCGATAATTTCAAGATCATGTTGCTCTCCTATATGATCATTTGAAAGTCATGGAGCACCAGACCCTCGGATAGCTCCAGATTTATGTGATGATTGAACTTTCTCTATACAACCTGAAATGGAACCAAATCCAAATCATCTTTGGTATAAACATCTTGAACTTCACTTTATATATTAGGTATATCATCAACTTCACATCTTTTCTCGACGTACTAGGTTGAGTCTTTAGTACCTTCTTCAATGACATGTCCTCCTCATTGAAAAATATGTCTCTACTTATCAAACTCATTTGACGTCAAGGTTTAAGGCACCACAACCTATACTTTTTATTGCTTTCTTGATAGCTGAGGAATAAACATTTGAGTGGTCTTTGTTTAAGCTTATTTTGCTTCACATATGAGTAGACAACACATCCAAACACTCTCAAATTGTCTAGCTTAGGTTTCTCTCAAGTCTATGTCTCTTTATGATTAAAAGAAACTTCAACATCATATATGGACTCTTGCTGATAATATATGAAGTTGTTGACACAGATTCTCCCTATAAAAATCGACTCATTCTATCTATATGAAGCATAAACATAACCCATTCCAACAGAGTTCGAACTATTCTCCCATAAAGCTCGTTCTGTTAGAGAGTCCCACTTACAGTTTGGTGTCTTGAGATGACAATCTTTGTATAATAGCTAACTTCTGATTCATATATTCCAAGCCATTATAAGTCTGAAGCTTCTTCAATCATTTTTCACTTTGATTTTCTACCAAATTTTTCCAGTTCACAAAGCTGCAAATTGATGTAGGCGGAAAGCCTCCAAAACAATCTATTTAAATGTTTTAGTTTTATTTTATTTTTTATATTTTAAAATTTTATTTAAGATAGCAAATTAAATTTGATTACATTGAGATTTAATAGGATATTACTTTATTGTGTTTATTTTTGTTTCTATATTTTGTATTAGGGATTTGGGTGATTCTTATTTAAGTCACCTCAAACCCTACTTTTAAAGGGGACTTTTTTAATAGAACTTTGATAAAAAAAATTAGGGTTCCCCCCTATATTGGCTTCTCTGAGTTTACTCTGTATCATATTGGTATCAGACACAGGCAGTCCTGCGAGATGGTGCAAGAAAGACCTAGAGGTCGTAGCGGCGTTGATGTGGAATGAGATGCGAGTGATTTTGGAGATCGCAAGAATGCTGACCTGCACCGTCAGGTCGAGTATCTTGCCCGTCAGATAGCTGAACTTACTGCCATGCAACCCGGTGTGGAGGCTGAAGGTCCCGATAACCCTTTTGGAGAAAGGCCAGAACGGAACGTTTATCAGAACCACCGCTGGGAGCTTGGATTTAAGGTCAACATTCCTGACTTTGATGGTGGCCTTCGGGTGGAGGAGTTTGTTGATTGGTTATCCCAGGTTCGGGAGGTGCTGGAAGGTGAAATTTCTTATGCAACTCGGCTGGAATTGGAAGATCCTATTTATGATGTTTACGGTGATGAGGATGAAGACGATCCGATTTATGATGTATACGGCGATGAGGATGAAGACGATTGGGTAACACCAAAACCCGTCTCGTGTTCTTTTGATAAGGTAAACACTAATTCTTTCTCTAATCCTAAGAAAAAAAGAGGATCTAGAGCTAAGGATAAAGAATTAAAACCTCTAAAACCAAATTTTAGGTCGAAAGAAAAAAAAATTGTAATCGAATTTGTCAACTACACTGGATAATTTTAGAGATAATTCGACACTGTTCTTGCCACACCCAAACCTCCTAAAGATGCCCACACATTCTTCATCTCATCATGGATAACCATGACCGACTCAATCGAGCCATCTACATCGTATTCATGGCAAGAGACTGATCCAAATCTTAATCTGATTTCGAATTTGTTAATGCACCCAAAGCGCGAGTCTTTCGATCACGAACTTCTTCTAATAGCCAAGCCTATTTTCACAAACCCGACCCAAAATTTAGCACCACTCCGGAGAAAGCTCGTGGTTGGGTCGAGCAGCCGTGTCGATGCAGAGGAAGAGAAGTACAATTGGTTTTTTCATAGTTTCTCAAAAACAACAATGGAGTTGTTCTACGGTTCTCGAAAACCAAAACTCAAACCGAGGTTTTAGAAAATCGTTGCATCAGCAGGACACTTAGATGGAGCAGCAGTAAAAACAATAAAGGAAGCTAGGGTTGATGCGACTCAAGCTATACGTCAAGACTATAACCTATTCGATGAAATGTCTAAGATAGAGAATAGAAGGGTTCAAACCAGGCAACAAAACGAAGCGAGAATCAAACCAGACCCTGAGTTCGATGCGTATTTAGTATATAATCATTTTTCTTCTAGTGTTTTGGTTGTTGGTTATTGGAGAGAATAAATTCCGTGGTCCAATCCCGGAGAGTATATCCGTCTGCCAGAGTCTAAAGACTTTAAGTTTCGGATTTAAAAATCTTGGCGGTCGGCTTCCAATCAACTCGAAGAATCTGCAGTACCTCGAATCTGTTGCACTCGCAAGCCCTGAACTTGTAAACATATCAGCAGCTCTCGACACCCTAAGTCAGTGCAAGCACCTCTCCACGATAATTCTCACGGAAAACTTTAAGGATGAAGAAATGCAGGGTGGTATGAATTTTCAGTTCAGAAACGTTAATGTTCTTGATATTTTCAGTTCAGGGTGGTATGAGAGTTTAAATCGTAAACTCGAAAAAGGCTCACTAAAGAAATCTCGCATCGGCTCAACAAAACAAAACCAAAATGCGAAGTAAAAGGCACTTATATGAGGCTAATCATCCATTTTCATACTACCATATTGAGGAATTTTACTATATGTCATGGCAAACTGTGAAGTACCTAGAAATTGAGAATGGGAAGATGAGCATGCACTTTTTAGATAATAGTTGCTCTCAAGAGGAGGAAAATTCATCTCAAAAGCTTCGTGCTAAGTCGAGGAGGGAAACTTTAACAGACTGTACCTATTTTTTGAGGCCTAGCATTGATGTTTGCATCCGAACATCTCCAAAGAAAGCCTCTAACGCTTTGACAATTGGGCAAAGCCACGCTTACAAAATCGAACTCCTGGTAGGTATATCTCTTTTTAATAAGAAACCTAAAATGGGAATCAAAATTTTAATCAAAGCAAATAAGGTGGGAACCTCGCCAGTAGGTACGTTGAATCGATCGAACGTTTATGGATTAGCTCAGTGTTGGAAATTCGTGAGAGGTAGTTGATAAGTGCATTTCATATCACTTATTACGCTTCTATTATTCTTAAAATCGTCATCGGTTCTCAAATATTCGTTGAGTTTTAACGTATTTTTCCAGTATTTTTAAAGACGCTTGTGTCGCGGGTAAATTGTGATAATATTAATAAATTTGGGGTTGAAATTGAAGAAACTGGAAATTAATGTACTTGAGGGCAATTTTGGAACAGTTGAAAACAAAGAAAAATATATTGATGCTTGAAAAAATATATTTATGTTGAAAAAAATATATTAATGCTACGAAAATATTTATGACGAGTGATTTTCCAAAAAAAAATATATATTAATGCTTGAAATATATTATGACGAGTGATTTTCAAAAAAAAATATATTAATGCTTGAAAAATATATTAATGTTGAAAAAAAAAAGGAAAATATATTTTCTAAGATATTGTTTAAAATATTAAATTAAGAAAAAAATATTAAAGCAAAGCATAAAAGGAAATAAATGCTGAATTAAGAAAAAAACATTAGATTAATGCGAATATTTTATTTAGCTATATTGTTTAAAATATTATTTTATTTAACATAAATATTTTACGATTTGTACTTTGATTTTTTTAGGAATACAAAACCGCTTTGGATTTTTTTGGTGCAAAACAAGCGAGAAAAGGAAAACAAATATTATTGGTCTATTCTGCTGAACATAGACAAATGAAGGAATTAAATAATTATACAATATAATTATATGGGTGTGGGTCCAGCGGAAGCATTTAATTAAAAGCCGAGGAGAAAGAAAGAAAGGCAATGGGCTTCTTAGGTTTTCACGAGAAAAGTTATAAATAACAGACACGGACAGAAGGGAGAGGAGGCACTGATTGAGTTTGCGGCAAAATACAAAACAGAGACGAAAAGAAAAGACTATTGGCGAGAAAGAAAAACACAAGTGGCCGACTGACTCGATTTAGGGCCGTTTTTGGGTTTCCTTTCGGGAGAGTAGAGAAACGAACCAGGAGATTGGCTATCACTAATTACCTTTGGTTTACGGCAGCGACAAACCACAGAAGAAAAAGTAATTGGCAATTTTTTCGATCGGCAGAGGAGCAGGTGACAGCTGTTTTGGATTTTCAGTCGGCACGAGGCAGGTAGTTTTTCGGTTTAACTTTCTCTAAACTTTTGTTCGGTTTAACTTTCTCTAAAAAAATTATTCGTTTTTTTTTACATTCTTCCTAAACAATTATGTTAACTTTTGCACCCATGATGATGATTTGTTCGATTAGGAACTAATCGTTGTCATGGAACCTTAGCGGATTTGTTTGAATAATATTTAGGGTTTATTTCTTAATTGATTTTTTGAGATATGTTTATCGGTTACCTAGTATGGTTGTGTTTTTTTTTCGTTAGATGCGTCGCGGACATCTAGTTTGTTAATCTTTAATGAATGCGAAAGTGGATTTAAGGGTTTAGAACTTGCCATGCTAGCATAGGTTCTTGAATGATTCATATTGTGATTGTTCATGATTCGTAATATGTCATTAACCATATCATATTACCCTATGTAATCAAAATAGGTAACTTGTGCTTAAAACCAATTGTACCTCAATTCATATAGACATATAGGATTGTCATGCATGCGGTGTCTGCTTAACTGCTATCTATTTTGTGGTTGTTTAAGTGGTTTGGTTTACGTGTACTGAAAGGTAGCGTATTCTGATTTTGTGTTATCTGATTAGTAATCGTAGTTATCTTACATATTGATTAAGTATATTAATACTCTGAGTAAAATAAACAATGAAGTTAGGGTTCCATGTTTTCTCTCGCATAAGTAAACTCATTAGATAATTTCATTAGTTGATTTGTTTAGGTCCATTCATACTTTATTACTCATTCAAGCATTAGTTTAATAATCATACGTTGTTGCATAAGTGAATTCTTGTCTTATACACCTAGTCTTCGTGGGAACGATCTTTCTTACTTATTACTTGCTAATATTTGACCGCGTATACTTGCGTGAGAAAAGGACTAACAAGTTTTTGGCGCCGTTGCCGGGGACTCCGTGTTATTTGACAGTTTTATTGCTTATCAGCAAGGGTCGTTATAAAACTACTGACTTGATTCGGTTACTTGCTTTTCGAGTGTTTCTTGTGCTTCAGGTACTTAAGCGTGTATACAATGGGAGATCCAGCTCCAAAAGCACTCATGGAGTACTCTCAACCAAAGATCATGGATATTCAGTCTAGCATTGCCATACCCAATATCGCTGCGAATAATTTTGAGATTAAACCCAGCACTATTCAGATGATGCAAAATTCTTGTCAGTTTGGGGGAGCTTCATCTGAGGATCCTAATATGCATATTATGACCTTCCTTGAAATCTGTGATACTTTCAAGTTCAACGGTGTTTCAGATGATGCCATAAGACTGAGACTCTTCCCATTTTCTCTGAGGGACAAAGCTAAGAGCTGGTTACACTCTTTACCAGCAGGCTCGATCACTACTTGGGATATACTAGCACATAAATTTCTCTCAAAATTCTTTCCTATGGCAAGAATAGCCGCCTTGAGGAATGCTATTACTCAGTTTTCTCAGTCATATGGTGAATCTTTAAGTGAAGCTTGGGAGCGTTACAAGGAGATGCTCAGAAAATGTCCTCAACATGGGATGCCTGATTGGTTAGTAATAAATTGCTTCTACAATGGGTTGGGTGCGCAAACAAGGCCCATGGTCGATGCTGCATCTGGGGGAGCCTTATTAACGAAAAGCTATGAGGAAGCTCATGAGCTCCTTGAGATGATGGCTGCTAATGAATTCCAGAACCCTTCTCAGAGACAGTCACAACACAAAGTAGCTGGTATTCTTAACGTAGACACTGCCACTGCTTTAGCAGCTCAGCTTGAAGCTCTAAACATGAAGGTATATTCTTTAACTAAACTAGGGGTACAGCAGGTAGCTAGTGTGTGCGAGATTTGTGCTAGAGGGCATGACACTCAACAATGCCCAATATCTACTGAGTCAGTGCAATTTGTGAGTAACTTTCAGAGGCAGAATCAACAACCAATCTCAAACACCTATCACCCAAGCAACAGAAATCATCTGAACTTCAGTTGGAGCATTAATCAACAAGGTAATCAGCATTATGGTGTTAAGCCATACGCTCCTCCTGGATTTCAGCAACAAGGGCAGCAACATCAATCTCAACAGTATGCCCCAAGACAACCTTAGAATCAACATCCTGACCCTTTTCAACATTCTGTGAGAGACTCTGAATTCGAAGAGATGAAGTTAATGATTAAAAGTCTGATGGTATCTCACAAGACCTTGGAAAATCAGATTGGGCAGATGGCCAGTAACATGATTGTTAGACCTCAGGGAGTTCTTCCTAGCGACACGGAACATAATCCAGGTAAACGGGACGGCAAAGAGCAATGCCAAGCTATCACCTTGCGATCAGGAAAGGTTGCTGAGAACCCCACTGTTGAACAAGAGGCGGATTCTTCTCAAAATCAGTCCATTATGAAAAATTCTGCTTAAAATCAGCCCTCATCTGAGGTTAATTCTGGTCAAGATCAGCCACCTAAAAAGCTATCTCAGTCAGTTGTTGAGCCTACGATCTACCCTCCTCCACCTTTTCCGCAAAGGTTGCAGAAACAGAAGCTAGATGCTCAGTTTGGGAGATTTTTTGAGGTGTTCAAGAAGCTACACATCAACATACCTTTTGCTGAAGCATTAGACCAAATTCCTAGTTATGCTAAGTTCATGAAGGGAATTCTTTCGAAAAAGCTAAATCTTGGTAATTTTGAGACAGTGGCGCTCACTGAGGAATGCAGTGCGATCTTACAACAAAAATTGCCCCCCAAACTTGAAGATCCAGGAAGCTTCACCATTCCTTGTTCAATCGGCAATTTAACTTTCAGCAAATGTTTAGGTGATTTGGGAGCGAGCATCAATCTGATGCCCCTATCTGTGTTTGAGAAACTTGGGCTACATGAGCCAAAACCGACTAATATCTCTTTGCAACTGGCTGATCGTTCTATCACATATCCTCGTGGTATCGTAGAAGATGTCTTAGTAAAGGTAGACAAGCTCATCTTTCCTGCTGACTTCGTTATCTTGGATTTTGAAGAGGACAAAAACATCCCCATAATCATGGGAAGGCCATTCTTGGCTACGGGCAAAACTTTGATTGATGTCCAAAAAGGGGAGCTCACTATGAGAGTGCAAGATCAGACTGTCACTTTCAACGTTTTCAAGGCTATGCAATCCCCAATAGAGGATGAGGAATGTTTCAGGTTGGATACGGTCGATTCTTCCCACGGTAATGAGTTGGATCAGTTCTCGAGCTCAAATGCTCTAGGCAGAGTTCTACATGGTGAATCTGACTTCGAAGACGAAGAAATATCCGAATGTGTTCAACTACTACAGGAAGCCCCGTATCAAAAGAGGCTCAATATTCCACATGATTCGCTCGTATTGGGTGATCTTAAGGATTCTCATGAAAGACTTAAACCTTCTCTACAAGAAGCTCCTAAACTTGAACTCAAACCACTACCAGATCATCTCAGGTATGCTTTCTTAGGAGAGTCATCTACATTACATGTTATTATTGCATCTAACCTTTCAGGTAGTGAGGAAGAAAAGCTATTAAGAGTTCTGGGGAAGTTCAAATCAGCCATTGGTTGGACCATAGCAGATATCAGAAGATGTATAAGGAAAAAAGTCAAGAAACGGTATGATATGAAGCTTGTACATAAAGCTTTTGATCCAGGCCAACTTGTTATTCTTTTCAACTCTCGTCTAAAGCTTTTCTCAGAGAAGCTCAATTCAAGGTGGTCTGGACCTTTTAAAGTCAAGACAGTATATCCACATGGAGCAGTTGAAACCTATGAGGAATCACCAAATAAAGCATTCAAAGTCAATGGTCAACGACTCAAGCATTACTATGGAGATGTTGGGAACCGTGAGACATTCAGCATCAGCCTCGACACTATATGATTCCAAGTGGTATCGTCGAGCTATCGACGTTAAACAAGCGCTTCGTGGGAGGCAACCCACTGAGAAACAATGATCAACACTGCTGGACGAATAGGGGAGTGTTTCTTTTATCTTTTAATTTCTTGTAGTTGCATTCATCATAGTAGTTATTCATGTTAGTCATGCTTATTTGCATTTTCATGCCATGATTATATAGACTGTGTTTAGGATCGACTTAGTCTATTAGCATAACATTTTTTCATGCATTTCGCGTCTTTGATCCCTTCAGTTGCTGTTTCTACTTAAGTAGCCAATGATGAAAATTGTTTGGAATCACAGTAGGAATAAAATCTAATTAGGTTGCTTGTAAGTTAGCTCGCTTGATGTAGAAGCACAATTAATACACGTAGACTCATCGATTGTTTTTATGCTAGTTACGGACACACTTGAGTATTGTTATACATAATCCTTGATTAGGTTCAGAATTACACCTTCATCCTTTATTAGCTCATGGATTGAAAAAAAGATAAGTTTGGGGGAGTTGAAAGATAAATATGCGTATTATTTAGTTAGGCGTCAAAGGTTAGTAGCCACTCGTCGACGTACGTCCTCTCGCTGGGGGCTGCGTATTGCGAGTAGTCTAGGGGTGGAATAAGATGGAGCGAAACGCACTCATTCCTAATCCGGTTAACAAAAAAAAGAGGTAAAAATTGGCTAGGATGAGTTCTTTGGTACTCGATTTATTAAGTTCTAGGGGACTTTGTGCCTAGTTACCTAAGACTTTTCTGGTCTGGGATCCGCTAACCTAAAGCTCGTTACATGGGCACCATTGTATAAGTCTTTAAGGGACCTCGTCCATTGCACGGTCAAATAAGCCTTTGTGTGTCTGTATATAGAGTAAAGTATAATAAATCTTTGACAACCCCGGAGAAATATGGATGTGCAACTTGACTATGAAGAATCTAGGTTGTATTTCATTTCTAATCTTGTGATTATTATGATGAGAACAAGTAAGGTCCATTAATTTGTACTAAAAACATGTTGATTGAGTTTGAGCACACACGCACGCTTCTTCACTTGTATTGCTAACATTTGAGTACCTAGTTATTTCACATTCCGAGGTCATTACATTCGTTGAGGCATTTATGCTGAATTAGTTATGGTTACTCGTTCGGGATCATTGCGTTCTTACATTCATTTAAATTCAGTTGCATTCATGCATCAATTGTTAAACCTGTTTTGCATTGCTTGAGGACAAGCAACGGTTTAAGTTTGGGGGTTTGATAAGTTCATTTCATATCACTTATTAAGCTTCCATTATTCTTAAAATCGTCATCGGTTCTCAAATATTCGTTGAGTTTTAACGTATTTTTCCAGTATTCTTAAAGACGCTTGTTCCGCGGGTAAATTGTGATAATATTAATAAATTTGGGGTTGAAATTGAAGAAACTGGAAATTAATGTACTTGAGGGCAATTTTGGAACAGTTGAAAACAAAGAAAAATATATTGATGCTTGAAAAATATATTTATGTTGAAAAAAAATATATTAATGCTACGAAAATATATTATGACGAGTGATTTTCCAAAAATATATATATATATATATATATATATATATATATATATATATTAATGCTTGAAATATATTATGACGAGTGATTTTCAAAAAAATATATATTAATGCTTGAAAAATATATTAATGTTGAAAAAAAAAGGAAAATATATTTTCTAAGATATTGTTTAAAATATTAAATTAAGAAAAAAATATTAAAGCAAAGCATAAAAGGAAATTAATGCTGAATTAAGAAAAAAACATTAGATTAATGCGAATATTTTATTTAGCTATATTGCTTAAAATATTATTTTATTTAATATTTGTAATTTGATTTTTTTAGGAATACAAGATTTTTTTGTTGCAAAACAAGCGAGAAAAGGAAAACAAATATTATTGGTTTATTCTGCTCAAACATAGACAAAGGAAGGAATTAAATAATTATACTATATAATTATATGAGTGTGGGACCAGCGGAAGCATTTAATTAAAAGCCCAGGAGAAAGAAAGAAAGGCAATGGCTTCTTAGGTTTTCACGAGAAAAGTTATAAATAACAGAGACGGACAGAAGGGAGAGAAGGCACTGATTGAGTTTGCGGCAAAATACAAAACAGAGAGGAAAAGAAAAGACTATTGGCGAGAAAGAAAAACACAAGTGGCCGACTGACTCGATTTAGGGCCGCTTTTGGGTTTCCTTTCGGGAGAGTAGAGAACCGAACCAGGAGATCGGCTGTCACTGATTACCTTTGGTTTACGGCAGCGACAAACCACAGAAGAAAAAAGTAATTGGCAATTTTTTGGATCGGCAGAGGAGCCGGTGACAGCTGTTTTGGATTTTCAGTCGGCAGGAGGCAGGCAATTTTTCGGTTTAACTTTCTCTAAACTTTTGTTCGGTTTAACTTTCTCTAAATTTTTTATTCGTTTTTTTTTACATTCTTCCTAAACAATTATGTTAACTTTTGCACCCATGATGATGATTTGTTCGATTATGAACTAATCGTTGTCATGGAACCTTAGCGGATTTGTTTGAATAATATTTAGGATTTATTGCTTAATTGATTTTTTGAGATATGTTTATCGGTTACCTAGTATGGTTGTGTTTTTTTTTTCGTTAGATGCGTCGCGAACATCTAGTTTGTTAATCTTTAATGAATGCGAAAGTGGATTTAAGGGTTTAGAACTTGCCATGCTAGCATAGGTTCTTGAATGATTCATATTGTGATTGGTCATGATTCGTAATATGTCATTAACCATATCATATTACCCTATGTAATCAAAATAGGTAACTTGTGCTTAAAACCAATTGTACCTCAATTCATATAGACATATAGGATTGTCATGCATGCGGTGTCTGCTTAACTGCTATCTATTTTGTTGTTGTTTAAGTTGTATGGTTTACGTGTACTGAAAGGTAGCGTATTCTGATTTTGTGTTATCTGATTAGTAATCGTAGTTATCTTACATATTGATTAAGTATATTAATAATCTGAGTAAAATAAACAATGAAGTTAGGGTTCCATGTTCTCTCTCGCATAAGTAAACTCATTAGATAATTTCGTTAGTTGATTTGTTTAGTTACATTCATACTTTATTACTCGTTCAAGTATTAGTTTAATAATCATACGTTGTTGCATAAGTGAATTCTTGTCTTATACACCTAGTCTTCGTGGGAACGATCTTTCTTACTTATTACTTGCTACGATTTGACCGCGTATACTTTCTTGAGAAAACGACTAACAGTAGTGGTTGCCAAAAATGTTTAGCTAATGTTGTTTCGACGATTGGGTCTTGTTTTCCTACAGAAGAAGGAAGAGTATTGAATGCTGGTACGGTCGGCTACATGGCTCCGGAATATGTTGTTCGTGGTAAGGCTGGGATGTGGGAAGTTTTGACCGTTGTAGTAGTCTTTGAATTCACTGTTGGTGGTATGCTTAGCAAAGGTTTTAACAGAGAATTTGCAACATTAATAGTCGGTGCTCTTGGCGTTGGAGCTGCACATTTTGCTAGAGTATTCGGTGATAAGGGAGAACCTATTGTTCTTGGCTTCCTTGTCTTGCTATTAGGTTTGGCAGCTACTTTCACTCGATATTTTCCAACAATCAAGCAGATATACGACTACTGGGTCTTGCTATTTACATTGACACTTTATCTAGTAGCCATTTCGGGCTACAGATATGACGAACTTTTTGTTCTGGCATATCAAAGATTATCAACAATTTTATATGTCCTGTTTGAGCTGGATACAAAAACATACTTACTTCAAAACCTGCTGTAAATACATTGGCAAATTTTGCTAGATATAGAATCCTAAGTTATTACCGTGTACTTCGTATTTGGTTCGACGTTTTAAATTCGAGGTCAAATTCTTTCCAACCGGGAAATGATGATGTAGGCGGAAAGCCTCCAAAATAATCTATTTAAATGTTTTAGTTTTATTTTATTTTATTTTTTATATTTTAAAATTTTATTTAAGATAGCAAAATCTGATTACATTCAGATTTAATAGGATATTATTTTATTGTGTTTATTTTTGTTTCCATATTTTGTATTAGGGATTTGGGTGATTATTATTTAAGTCACCTCAAACCCTACTTATAAAGGGGACTATTTTTAATAGAACTTTGATAAATAAAAGTAGGGTTTCCCCTATATTGGCTTCTCTGCGTTTACTCTGTATCACAAATGCTTCATCCTTGGTCTTCAAAAGTATTACACATAACTTCCTCGAATAATCATCAATCAGTGACATAAAGTACCTTGCAACACCTATGGTAGGTTCCGGTTTTTGGACCCCGAAGGTCTCAGTGAAGATAATCAACTACTTCATTGGTCGTTAGTTTGTTGGGTAGAAACTTATCCCTATTCTTTTTATCCAATACACAACTTTTGCATAATCTAACAACTTATGTGTACTTAGTTCACCAAGTCATTTCTCACTTAAATACCACAGCCGATGATGCCAACCTTGTATAAGTCTTCACCAAACTAGACACACATTCTCCTACTACAAAACCCTCAAGAAGAAACATATTATTAGTCCTATTGGATTTCATAACAACAAGGGAGCCTTGCAAGACCCTAGGTCTTCCATTTTCATCCATATAGATAAATATGTCCTCATATAACATATGCATAGAAAAATGTTACGTTTAACTTTGGGTACATTATGTACAAATAAATAGATACAAAATATCCTAAAATATCATAATGACACTAATTTTCTCAACCAAACCCTTTAAATTATTCTAGTAAAATAATATTACTTGCAAGCCTTTGTGTTCATTCGTATACTGATCCGCAATGAAATAAGCAATCAAAATTCATCCAAGAATATAAAGCAAACATTGATGGAAGAAAAAATAAAGAAATGTTAAAGAAAATAGTAAAAAATACCTAGATTTTGGTATCTAGCAAGTCTTGAACTCCAGATCTAAGGTATACTATTAGAGTTCTTTACCACTATACTAAGCTCATTTTTTTGTTTAGGGTTGTCATGGGCATACCCATATCCCCTCTAAATCCGCCCCTGGGTACATACCTTCCGTTATTAATCACTCCATCAATTATGGTAAACAACTTGAGTCGAGCAGTTCTAATCCATTTGACATTGAATGATTTATCATTCTCGAGGATGACTCTTCCACCGTCAAGCATTCTCATGTCTTTAAATTAATTCTTATTGGATGTCATATAGAATTATGCATTTGAGTTCAGACCTCTTTATCATTGTATCCGTAAAGAATTCATTAACCCATCAGTATACTCATAGTTATTAGACATCATTACAACATCTATGTTGTTGGTCTTCTGATAGTTTTTCCCCTTTCTCTTCTCCGTGAAGTTCTTATTGATATGTCATTTCTTCTTGTATGTCCAATATATTATTTTTGGACCCGTTCTAGCCCCTTTAGATTTTGACAGAGAGTTTCCTCTCCATTTTCTTAAATCTTATTTTCCTGACTGACCTCTGAAACTCAAAATATGCCCTTTGGAGTACTCTTTAGGACAATATTCCTTTGAATAACTTTACAGTTTCAATCGCTCTTGACTTCATTCATTGTAAAAGAGCCTTTTATGTGTAAAATAATTCTCACAAAGTGTTCATACTTTTTGGCATAAAACATAAGAGGAATATTGATTTGTCCACCTCTTCCACCTTCGCATTAACTCCATTCAAGTCAAGTATGATTAGGTAGTAAATATCTAGGCGCCTTTGGATCTCTGTTCTACTATCTAGGGATAGTTTATAAATATGTGTTTGCATATACAATATGTTCTTCAATAACATATTCATATAAATCGCCTCTAGTTGATTTCATATCCTCGCCATCATAGGCTCTTCAGATACCTATCGTAGCACTTTATCCAGTTGATTATGTACTAGGTAAGCCTTAACTTTCATCTCCAAAGGTTAAATTTACATGCTCCGTCAAATTTTTCCAGGCTAACATTCATAAAACTATCATTTGTGGCTTTTGGTTTCCTGGCGAGATATGCTTCTCCAGCCTTCAAACGATGATTAATCTACTTCTTCTATGGTTTTTTCACTCTCAATGCACCATTTATCGGTAAAACTTCATTCATCCAAAGAAATAATTGAGGTGTGATTATTAATATTTTTAGAAAGAACAATTTATAATGTTAAATACTAGCAATAAATAAAAAGAATCATATAATAAACAAAGCACACTAGACAAATTTAACATGGTTTGGATTATGAAGAAAATCTTATATCAACGAGAAACATACACACTTTTATTAAACAAGTAGGTTACAGTTATACATAAACACAACGGGTTTAATCACCATTTTTACAAAGATAACGTGATTCACATAATGCTCTATTCAGTGCACCTTACTTATCTTTCAAAAGAGGTAGAGTTTTTTCTAATTTACAATTATGTTGCTAACGTCACTCATTACGCTACATCCTTGCATAGCAAATCGTCTTCTATTTAAAAGTTTAACAAAATACATAATTTTTCAACAGACACTCTAGATCAAAGTCCATTGATCAACGAATGTAATAAGATCATAATCCATTATATTAGGAAATCTCATAAATAGTAAATCCAAATTAATAGAAAACAAAATTCGTATAAAAAACTCATTCTATATAAAATTTAATATATAAGAGATCCAATTAATGTATACAAAAAAAATAGTCGATTAAATAAAAAACTTAGCAATAGAAGTATTTACTTCGTCCATCATGTTTCAATGCAGCGATCAGACTAATTCAGACCAACCTGCTTCGGACTAGCCCATGTTACTCAATAGTCACCAGCCTTATAGGCTTCTCGCATCCCTATGATCTAAAAAATATATCTGCAATTAAGGCATGTCCCAAGTTTCACCCAAATTTATTTTGACACTTATATTATTACATATACATGTAATTGAAAAATCTAACTACATATGTATAGATAGTTTTTGATAATACTCATGTTGAAAAACTACTTCTAACCTACATCCAACTTATTTAATATTTTTTATCTTTTTATTAATATTATTATAATAACATACCATCGTGATCATTATGTTGTTTATGTCATTCTATTTGATATGACATAAGTCGAATATATTGTATAAGGAATAATTTGTTGGAGTATCCAAACAAACCCTAATTAATGGTATCAAAAGGAAGTTTTAATCATACGCTGTAATTTAAAGGATAATTCATTGGTATAACTTTTTTTAACCATTATTATAACTTGGCTATATGAATATAACTTCACAATATTTCTACCAACTTTTGTGGGGTTTGTTTTATTAGGGTTGTTATCAGTTTGGTTGAGATTTTGATGAAACTAGAATGGACCGTTAAGTTTATAGGTTTGGAACAGATCAAATTGTTATGTTTTCAGTTGTATTTTTTGAAAACGGATCGAACCATTAAGTTTGTGGTTTGTTTCATTCTGATCTGGTCTGGTAGTTTTGGTTCGGTCTCATTTCAATCGGTTTCAGTTCGATCCAGTTTCGGTTCGGTCCGTTATCGATCCGGTTTGACCCATTTTAAAAAAATTAATATAGATTTTAAATTTTCTTAGTTAAATAAATTATACAAAAAATTAAAGTTTCGAAGTTAATTTTTTATTTTAAAAAAATGGTAATTAGCTATTAATTTTGGTAATATAATGTATAAAAATATATAGTAATAAAAAATCGATTTTATTGGTTCGATTTCTTAACAGTTCTACCGGTTTATTGGTTCTGTATTTGTTCTATCAGTTTACATGTTTTATCTGTTTGGTTCCAAATCAATTCTACCGGGTTATCAGATTTATCTGCTCGATTCAGAACCGGTTTTATTTTTTTCGTTCCTTATCGGTTTCAGTTTTTAGAATGGAACCGTGAACCGAACAGTTAGAGTTTGATCTGATTCTTGATTCTGTTCTTATGAATTTGGTTACGGTCCAGTTCTCGGTTCTCCAGAACTGTTGACAGCCTTAATTTCCATCTACTAGCGATTGGATATTTATATATTTCGTTGTGTTCTATTTTTAGGGTTTGTTTTGTCTAAACAAATTACTTGTAGGTTTTTTCTTCTCATTTTCTTATGGAAAAAATAAAATACGGTTAGAATTTTAGGGTTTCATTTATTATAATGGAATAGAATAATATTATATAAAGTTTAAGCCACTAATTATAGATAAAATAGATATGTTAGTGGGCCTAATATCTCCAACACTAACATCCTCATTCAAACTCATAATGCAACAGTAATAAGCATTGAGATTTTTCCACAAAGAAAGAGAAATCGTGATATCGATTGAGCCTTCGTGAAGATATCAGAAACCTGCAAAGATGATGGAACAAATGAAAGTGAGATGATGCCCAACTAAAGGTGATGACGAGTGAAGTGACAATTAATTTCAATATGCTTCATCCTTTCGTGAAAAAAAAAGAATTCTTTACAATCTACATGGTGCTTTTGTTAACCTCTATATCTGCAAGAAGCTATCGTAACCAAATATTCTCAAATGCAGTCAATATCATAGCACAATTTTCAGTCTTAGTATACGATCTTGAAACAACATTTTGTTTCTTGCTTTTCCATGAGATTAATGATTCTCCAAGAAAAATACAAAAACCATTAGTGGAATTTCGGTCATAAGAATCGTTATCTGAATCAACATCACGATAAGAACTTTCAACATCACTATAAGCACGTTGTTTAAGTGATGAAGTAAAAGAAAACAAATATTTTATGCAACTAAGTACCACAAATATATCTCAATATACGAATAATAGTTCTCTATTGGACAGAAGTAGAAGCAGTATAAAACTGACTAACCACATAAACAACATGAACTATATACGGTTGATTAACTGTAAGATAAACCAAGCTTTCCATAAGAGTACCATATAGAGTTGGGTCTGATAAAGGAAAACCATTAGTTGACAAAATACAGAGCATTGGTTTCAAGAGAGGTGTATGTAGTCCTATTATCGGAAAGTCACTTTCTCTCAGAGAGATTATATATATTCTGAGAAAGGATATACCCTCTCTAAGACTGAGCTACCTTAATGCCTAAAAATAATGTAATAGACACAAATCCTTCATCACTGATGGCCCAGACTATGTTTTAGCATCTTAGTGCCATCAATATGATCACATGTGATGATTATATCATCTACATATAGGGATGAAATAATACTTCATATACTCGTACAACGAATAAATAAATCTGAATCATGGTTACTAGCATGAAAGCCAAGTAAAGTAATAACTATCGAGAATTTCGCAAACCAAACACGAAGAGCTTATTTAAGACTATATAAATCTTTCTTAAGTTAAAACACTTCACATGGTTGATGAAGAATACCCGAAGTAGGATTCATCCAAACCTTCTCATGGAGATCACCGTTTAGAAATGCATTTTTGACATTCAGGTGGAAGATCTTCCACTGGCTAATATATGCATTCGTATGAAGAGTACGAATTATCGTCATATTTTCCATTTGCGTAAAAATCTCCTCATAATCCATACCATACACTGATATAAATATATTTGTGCTACTAGACGAGCCTTATATCTTTCAACGAACCTAAGATTTTATTTTAGTTTTAAAACCCAACGAGAACCAATTATATGATTACCGGGTGGAGGATTAACCATATCCCATGTATAAGTCTGATAAAGAGTAGTAAGATATTCGGTCATTGCATTTTTCCAACGAGGATTACAAATAACTTCTTTAAACGACTGAGGTTCGTATAAATCATGTATGGTTTCTATGAAAAAATCAAACAGATTTGAGTAAGAAGAATAAGCGAAGTATGGTAGTTTTGGGAACTTACTTGTACGAGTATATCTTAAGAGGTAGAGAATTTGTTGTTCTACTAGAGGAAGGAGCTGACTCATGCATTGATGGGGTAAAAGTAGTATCAACTGTTGTAGGCATTAATGAGGCATAAATAGTACTAACTGATGTAAATGTCTCATGAACAAGTATATCAAAGTCAATAGATATATCGCTATGAGTTTCACTAAGATCAATAACATGAAGTTCTATCTTTGTGACATTATATAATTTTGCTGGATTCGAATAAAACACTGTAGCCCAGAAAAGCACATATAGTTGTTTTAGGACCCAATTTGTTGTGTTCAACATGAAAAGTTATAAGTTTGGTAGTTTGATAGACTTATTTTTACAAGTATATCTCCAAAGAGATAGATAATATTCTTTTTTACCAAAAGAAGGGGCTAACGCAGGCATTGATGGAGCATAAGTAGTATCAACTGTTGTAAGAATTGATGGAGCTATGATAGTATCAACTGATATAGATGTCTCATAAGCTGGTACATCAATGTAAATCGATGTGTCGCTATTTATTTTGAAATGATCAATAGCGTACAGGTTTATCTTTGTTACAATATATGATTTTTCCATAATCCAATAAATGGGATATATTCAAGAAATGGGACATGATGAGATACATATAGCTTTTAACTGGTGGGATCATAACAACGATAATCGTTATGTGTAACACCATAACCCATAAAAAACATGTATAAATGTTTTAAGACCCAATTTGTTGCATTCAACATTAGGATTGAGGACAAAACATGTTTGTCCAAACACTTATAACGAGGACTAATCTAAAGGTTGTCCATATAAATTTTGAAAGGGAGAAATGCATGCATTATGAGGAGTGGGAATTTGATTAATTACATAAATATTGGGTGGCATAGGCCCAGATTAATATCTATTTTGATTTGAAACTGATAGAAAGAAAAAGCCCCGCCTCCTGTGGTGGGAAGAGAAGGAAAAGTTTGATTGTTATTACAAGCTTTGAGAGTCTCAGATTCCCTAAATGCCTTTCTGGATATTCCTCAATGCCCCGGCTACTCACGGAATGTGAGAAGCGAACAACAGTCTGAATTTTCTTCTCCTTAAAAATATAATAGGGACTTCAGCTAATAAAAGGAAAGAACGAGAAATCTCAACACGGTGACTATTGTTTTTTCTGCAACACCATTTTACTTAGGGGTTTCAGTACAAGATGATTAACGTATGATATAATCGGATGCAAGTAACGGACTGAAATATTTAAGGTATATTCACCATCTAAGTCACACATGAAGCACTTTATAACCGTTTAATATTTTCACAAGATAAATCCATGTATATCGAGTATAATCATCAATAAAAAGATATATAGTAGGATGAAACACCATTTATGGAGACAGTAGATGGACCTCATAAATCACAACGAATAATATCAAAAGGAGCAATAAAATGAGTGACACTTTGATTAAACGGTTAAGATGAAAAATATTATAGTTTACAACCACTACAATCCGAGATATTACAAGTATTTAACTGACCTAAAGAACATGTAAAGACTAAAAACATTAAACGTGACGCAAACATATGTCCTAGATGAGAATTGAAAAGATAAAACTCATAAGACAAATGACTCCAACAAAATGAAAAAAAAATCAACATCAGAGGTAGCAATATCAGTCATGTATGTTTTTGCACTATTAACACCATAGTCATCCACGTCAGTTACTTCGAGTTGTTCCAAAATATAGTATTCCTTTATTTTATGATTGGTTCTAATAACTCTATTAATATGTTGATTTTGTAAAACACCGAACAACTAGATTTACACAATTAATTAACTGGAACAAGATTCAAAACAAATGTGGGAACGTAGTAAACATCTGATAGCAAGATATGAGGCGTAGTAAATAGAACTCCTAAGAACAAACACACCATTAGTCATATTATCTTTCATAACAACAAGGGAATCTTGTGAGATTCTAAGCATGCCATCTTCATCTCTACAGGTAAGCTCGTTCTCATCTAACATCGGAATAAAAAGAAGGTTATGTTTAACTTTGGATACATACTTTATGTTATTAGTCCATCTGTTAAGTCTGGTAAACAACTTGAACCAAACCGTTCAATTTTGAGGATAAACCTTCTACCATCAAATATTTTTAGGTTGTCAAATTAATTATTAATGGAAGTTGTGTCGAATGATGTACCTAAACCCAGCACGTATTTATCATTGCTCTTGCAATAATATGAAGTCATTAACCTATCGGTGTACTTATATTCATTAGACACCATTGTAACCTCTATGGTTTTGGTCTTCTATTAGTTATTGTCATTTACCTTCTTCGGGTAATACATATTGATATTATTTTTAATCTTGCATGTCTAATATTGTTTCCTCTCCTTTTTTTTAATATTGTTTTATTGACCGACCTTTTAAACTCAAACTGTGCCCTTTGGAGTCACTATTCCAAACAGTTTTCCTTTGAATATCTCTGGAGTTCCAGTCGTCTTGACTTTGTGGATCGTAAGGGAGTATTTTTTGTTTAGCGTGGCATCCATGAAGTGTTCTTACTTATTTATCATAGAACTTGAAGAGTAAACTTTATTGGTTTTCCTCCTTAACCTTTATCCAACTACATTCAATTCGAGTTTGATTCGATTGTAAACGTCTATGTATCTTCAGATCTCTATGCTACTATCCATGGATAGCGTATAAATCTGTTTCTTCGTATACAATCTGTTCGTCCAGGACTTATTCGTATAAATATCCTTCATTAGATTCCATATCATCAACGTCGTAGGTTCTTCAAGTACCTCTCGTAGCACTTCATCTCTCATGCTCAGTATGAAGGGAATATAAGATTTCGACAATACTATGGTATCCATTTGTTTAGATTTATCAGCAATAGCATCATACAGTCGCTTATGTACTAAATAAACGTTGGCCTTTATTTTCTATAGTTTAAAGACATTTGATCCGTATAATATTTCTAAGCTAAGCTGCATAGAACTCATATTTGTGGCTTTCGCTTTCTTGTCAAGATTTATTTCTTCATCCTTCATACCAGTGATCGATTTACTTCTTCTATAGTTGTTGCATGCTCGTTGCATTACTTGTTGGTAAAAATCCATTCGTCTGAGGATATAACCAATATGAAATTATCTCTATTTTGGGGTTGAATAATTTAGCATGTTCAAGACTAAAAACAAATGAAAGGCATCATATAATAAACTTAGCACAAAAGATAGATTTGATATGGTTTCGATTATGAAGAAATTCTTACATCAAGGGCGATAAACACTCTTTTATTAAACAAGTATGTTGTAGAAAGACTCAAACGCAACGAGTTTAATTACTCGTCACAAAGATACCGTGATTCACATAACTCTATATTCAATGTTTATCTCTCTCCTCACTTTTATCTCAAAAGATCTAGACTTTTTTCTCACTTAGAAATATGTTGCTTACCTTAGTAGTCATGAACCATTCTTTCATAGTAAATATTATTCTATTTAAAAGTTTAGAGAAACCCCTAATTCTTCAACAAAATCTCTAGATTAAAGCTCATTAATCAACAACTATAATAAGATCATAATTCTTTAATATAAGAAACCTCACAAATAGTAAATCCAGATTAATAGGAAACCTAATTAATATGGAAACGCATTCAATGTAAACTCTAATTATAGGAGATTCATGTAGTATAATATATATATATATACCAAAAAAATAAGTGACTCAATTAATAAGAAACCTAGCAATAGAAGAATCCATTTTAGTCTAGCATGTTTCGGTCCATCTTGTTTCAGACCAAAATACTTCAAACCAGCTGGATTCCGAACCTATATTTTATTCTACTCAACAATCACCAATTTTGTCAATTTGTCTCGTCTTTTAAAATCAGCAAACATCGCTTCATCTAAATCATAGCCCAAGCTTCATCCAAAAAGTTTTAAAAGTTATTACTTCTAGCTTACACATAACTTGGTCAATACTTTTTATTTTGTTTATTATTATAGTTATATGATACCATATTGATCAATATGGTGTTTATGTCATTCTATTTTATATGTAATAAGTTGAATATATCGTACAAATAATTATTTCTCACCATGTATAGTATTTTCAATATTATCTACTCTAGTGAAGTATGAGATTCCAAGCAAACCATAATTAATGGTATAATTTCTAATCATATTTTCGTTTGAAGTTAAAGGATAATTCATTTGGATCACTTGTTTTTGGAATGAGATAATTAAACCAATATTATAATTTAGCTATAAGTGGCAGAGATAGGTAGATTCTAGTGGAGGCCCTTGAACCCACTTTTCCAATGTATATAGTATATTTAGTATTAAGTTATAAGAAGTAGATTATAGTCTATGGAAAAAAAAATCAAAAAATCAAACCTGAAAAGCCACATGTCAAGGTTCGAAACTCAACCAGCCCATTTTTAGTATTAAGTTATAACAGTTTTTATCTAATAAGAAAACCCTAACCGAAGCTGCAATTTTGTTTAAAAAAATGTTCTCCTACTATTATTAAGAAAACCCTAACTACAAGTTGTCACTTGTTATCCTGTTTTTTATTCCCAACTTCAAACACTAAGGTATTTATTATGTCTTTGTGTTATTAATTCTTAAAATTGAAGCTTTGAGTCATGTTTTATGTTATTGTTCACTAGTTTTAAATATTAACATTGATTGACCTATAACTGTTTTTAAAAATATAGAGTTATATAAAGCTCAATTTCAGAGCATGTACACCTGCATAAATCATAATATTTTTTTAATTTTACATTGCTAAGTTTGAATTTTATTGTTGACTGAGTTTTTTCCATTTTTGAATTTGTCATAAATAAATACAAATTTGCAAGATGGTAGCTTTATGGTTTTGAAAGATCCCAATTGTTTGGAACCTTGTTTTTAGTTTAGTTTCTTTTTGTAATCGTTAACATAAATTATATTTGTTATGATAATAAATTACCATAAATTATATATATATATATATATATATATATATATATATGATAATAACTAGGAGGTCCATGAAACCATAATATTTTAGTTCTTGCTAAGCTACGGCTGGTTATATAAATCTATCCTGACAATATTTCTAACTCATTTTATCTGTGTTTGTTTTTATCCCTTATCGGTTGGTTGTTTATATATTTGGTTATGTTATATTTGTTTGGTCGATCCTAAATCAATTGATTTATGGGTAATGTTGGTGGAATATTTTTGTTTTCTTTTATTTTCTCAGTTTTTATGGAATTTTAATCTTAAAAAAAGTTTCTACTTAGCTCAATTGAAAGTTTCACGATTTATATTGGTCATATCATAAATACATGTATCTACATCATTCCGTAAGCTTTATCAGGATAATGGATAATTTTTTCTGTTTTTACTATCTTGGTGTCAAGAAAATGTCTTCGGATAGTCCTTGAAAGATATTTAAAGAGATTATGACCCGGGTGAAAAGTTTCTTTAACCCAATTTAAAGTATCTTGTCCAAACATTATACACAATTTTTAGTAAAACTAAAATATAATTTTGACTTAATTCTAATATAATATTGAGAAATGATTTGAAATGGTTTACATTGTTTCTAAATCATTTTATCTGTCAATTATAACGGCGCATAGTTACCCCTTTTTCCTCTACTACTGTGCAAAGATATCTCAGGTACTAGCCTCATTTCTGCTCTACCTTCCTTCATTTCTAGTACTTCTTTGTATTCTCGTGCTTTTGAGGAGTTTTATCTTTTTGAAGACACAACTCCTATTTATGTTATGTAGACCGACTTTGCCGAGGTGGAAAGTAGTGTGGAGGTGGACTCCTCACCAAGTAGGACTTGTCATCCTTGTAAGGTCGCTACTTGTATTTTGGTTTTCCCTCCGACATGACCATTTTCAAAATCTTTATAAGTATTTTTGTCTTACGTTTATTGTTCTTAGAATGTCTCTAGTTTAAAGGATCATGTAAGGCATAAAGATGTTGTTGAAATTATTATTAATAATATTATTTCCATCATGATTCTTAGTGAAATTAAAGTCCGCATTCACAAGCTCAACTCCATTATCAGAATTATGGCCACTTGCTCGCATTATGTTCCTAAAAATAGTGAATTTAGAAAATGTTAGCACCTCTAATATAATTAGTGTGTTTAAAGAACGTAGCACCTTAAATATAATTAGTGCTTTTAGAGAACGTAGCACCTCGATATAATCAGTGTGTTTAAAGAAGTAGTACCTCGGATATAATCAGTGCATTTAGAGAATGTTAGCCCTTCGAATCTGGTTGTTTATTGAAATTTTAATTTTAATAAACATATAACATTTCGAATCAAAACAGTTACTCTTGGTCAACAACTTCAAAGATGATCAGTCTTTGACTAGTTACCAAGATAATTTAAATACTTCTATTTAAAACAACCATTGGCCAAAAAATAATTTTATTAATAACCCCAAATATGTATATGACACCTCATTAAAACCTCAATGGGCCAACAGGTTAGGAAAGAGTATGTCAATTATTAACAAAAATTGAAAAGAAAAAAATACTTCCAATATAGCTTTAAATGTTCTATATTTTAAGGATGTTGAAGTAATATGTCATGTTCATCACCAGTGTGATATGTGTATGGCTTTATTCGCTACATTACCACATATGGACCCTCCCAATTCGGGGTCATCTTTCCAAGTCTCTTGTCATTTGTATGGAGGAATACTTTCCTTAAGACTTTGTCACCTACTTTAAAATCCCTCATTCTCACCTTCGATTTATATTGACTTCTCATCAAAGTTTGATAATGAGTCATATTCAAATGAACTCTAAGTCGTTTCTATTAGATTAAGTCTAGGTCCTTTCTTTTTGCCTCATTATTTACCTCTTTGAAATAGTGAAGTACTCTATAAGAAGGTAAAGGCCTTTGTAGGGCTAACATCATCCATACCATACGCCAAAGCAAACGATGTTTCTTGAGTGGCCTCTCTAAGTTTTGTACGATAAGGTCACAACATCTCTTGTAAATAGTTAGGCCATTTTTCTACAGCTTATGTTAAATTTTTCTTCAAGCCTTCCAAAATAGACCTATTAATCACTTCTACTTGACCATTTTCTTGGGGATAAAAAGGTGTAGAAAAACACTGCGTGAAACACCTCAAAACGTAAAAAGAAGTCATTTCTCTGTTGTTAAATTAAGGATCATTATCCGTCGTTATTTTATGAGGAACTCCAAGGTGAAAACATATATTATTCACAATGAACATAACTCAACCCAAATGGCATCACCCTATAACAATGCAGTCCTTGATCAGTGATGAATGTAGTACTTTCCTGATCTTTGGGATCCATTTGGATCTAATTATATCCTGTAAAGGCATCCATTAAAGAGAGAATTTTATTCCCCAAAGTATAATCAACCAACTGATATATTCGAGTAACAAGAAATGGGTCTTTAAGGCATGCTTAATTTAAATGTCTGAAGTCAACACACATTCTCCACTTTTCGTTCTTCTTTTTTACTAACACCGGATTTGCACTTTGGAAAAAAACTTGTGCCTCCATAATATGTTCGACTCTAGAGAGACGATCCACCTCTTGAACAATAGCCTATGGGTTTTCCACAAAAAAAAGCTCGTCTCTTCTGAATAACAGGCTTTATTCTCGAATCTATAGTTAGGCTGTGATATATTATTTCAGATGGAACTCCTATCACATGCTATATTTTCTAAGCAAAAACATCCATATTATCAAATAAAAATTACAACAACTGATCAAAAAAAGTAAAGGACAGCAATGTTCATATTTTTAATTAGAAAAAATATTATCTTTGATGTCCTCACTCACTGGTAAAGAAACCAAGAGTTCCGTCAGATCCTTTATTCCCTCTTCATCCGGGGTCAACCCATTTGGTTGCTATTTAGCCATCTGATCCTCTGAATTAGTACCTCAAACCTGGAGTGTTGTTGCATAACATTCTCTGGTTACTTTTTGGTCACTTCGAACCACACCAACACAATCTTCAATGATATATTTCAAACATTAATGAACAATAGACACAACAGCATACATTCTTGAAAGCCAATATCTCCCAAAAATAACATTATAGCTAGTTGGGTATTCAACCACCGTGAACAAGACTTGAACTTTCTTTTTAAACGGGAATTTTCCCAAACACACTTCACCTTTGAATTACCAAATCACCTGAGTTGTTAGCCCTGTAAACCAAATTATAGTACGATCAGACCGACAAATTCGAGGCGGATTATGCATCCTATTATACGTAGATTTGAATAACACGTTTGCAGAACTCTATATATCTATCAAAACACGTCGAATTTCAACTTCATATATTTTTGCCCCTATAGCCACAGCATCCTCATGAGGGCCATCTATTCCCCTCAAATCATTTGCATCGAACAAAATAAAAATGAGTATCTTGATTTCCATATAAATGAGTAGACATCATTTTTTTCTACTTGAGTTGCTAAACTGACAAAATTCCTTTTCCTGGAATTATTAGTATTACCAGACATAGAATCTCTCCCAAAGATTGCTAAAGATTCAAAATACTCACATAAGCTTCGAACCCATCCTTGCTCTACTGGTTCATCCACAACCATCAAAATTAATCGATCTGGATCTGTGTCCAAATATTATGATGTTGCGTTAAAATTATCACATTTAGAATCTAAAATCATCAATGAACTTTCTTGCTTCGAATTTGGATTAATAATTTGTTGTGTCAATGAGCTTGGATTTTTTGTTCTAGTGTTTTGCCCTTTGACAAAAGATGTCAATTTACAATTCTCTATTAAAACTGTATATCTTTCTTTAAAGTTATACAATCACCAGTGTCATGCCTATTATCATTATGATACTTGCAAAACCTGTCAATGTGTTCTTCTCTATTTCTGTTTATTGGAGTTGGTTTTTTAAAACTCACATTACCTTTAGATTTCTCGTAAGTTGCAGCAACATTCTCAGTTAAGTCATCATAATACTCTGCCTTATCCACTAATTTGGCATTGATCTGTTATGTTCATTGTTTGTTGTTACTTGAAAAGGATCCCCTCCTGTTCGAGGAGGTAGATTTTTATTTGTCCTCGAACAAGGAAGTGCGTGATAACTTGGATTCGGAAATCCTTGCCCCAAATATTTTTGCACACAGTCATATCTGCCTCGAACTCTGGTAGACTCCTCTATTTTAATCTGATCTTCCACTTAAGCCATTAAGGCCCTAAAAAGTTATTGCTCTCTTTTTTATCATTTAATTTACCAAATCTCCTGGTAATAACCCTTGTCGAAATGCAGCCATAGCAACCAGCTCTTCGCAATTATTCAATCCTGCTTTTGTTAACATAAAACACTTGGTATATTCCTTCAATATCTCTCTTCTAGCTTGCTTACATTGTATTATTGTATCTCTATTTAAACGCATCTCTTTTCTTCCCACAAACGATCTTTGGGAAGCTGTGTAAAAATCCTAAAAGTTGGTAATAGATCCCCTCGGAATCCTATTATACCATTTTAATGTTGTACTCTTGAAGATCTGAGAAAAAGCTCAGAATACCAGCCTGTCATAATTTTTGAAATTCATCATATAGTTCTTAAATTATTCGGTTTGATCATCAGGATCGTGCATCCCATCGAATTTTTCGACCTTGGAAATATCAAAGTGCTTTGGAAGAGTAATGGACCTACTCTCAGCTGTTAAAGGAGAATTTCTCCAGTCTACTCCTTGTACGTACTGGTCATCTCATTTTGTTCCCATAATAGCATACAAATTCTGATCAGCTACAATTATGTATTGATTAGATGTATTCCCTTCACATCATTCGGTGCCCCTCACATAACGAGGTTCATTGTCTTTTTTTATATTCCTTACGCGACTTTTGAGGCCAACGACTTTCTTCTTTTGAAGATCCCTGATACCTTTTTTTCTTAGATGATCCTTGCTCAGATTCCGAGCTATCAAATTCATTATCACTAGATGGGATATACTTGTGTTTATCTTTCTTTTCTTTTCACGAAGTACGATGTTCTTTTTCAGACTCAAAATTTTATTTTTTCCGGTTGCTTCGAATACGATGAGCTATATATGATTGATCGGATTGATTTTTGATTTTTGAGCTCGTATTTCTCTTCAACTTGTCGTACCTCAGATTCTAGCCTACCTGACTAAATATGTTATTCTCTTTGTACATACTTGTCATTCAATGCTGTTATTTTATCCAACAACTAATTCATCTGAACTTCAATGTCTGGATGACCTTGTTGCACTGGAATTTAATCATCTTTTTTACTTTGTTCCCTACACAAATCAGATCTCAAAGTTTCAATTTCTTTTCCAACTGTCGGATCAGCTTCGTTTCCTAGTTCCATATTGATCTAGAGCGATATAATTGTGCAAGAATTCTATACTTTCTGGTTCTTTATGTGAAATCAAGTTACCAATCGAATATAATTCCCAATGTGGTCTCCAATTTGTTAACTATAAATCTTGTTTCTTGAGGGAGAAAGTAAAAGAGACAGTTAATTGTAAAGAGAGAAAGTAAGAGAGAAAAAGTCATCTCAATCTAATGAAAAAATGTCATCCTTTATTCATTGCCTATCTTTTATTTATAGGCGCATCAGATTTTGTTTAACTGAATGAGTTATACAAATGTATAAATTGCACTTCAATCCCTTTTATCTACAATTAGTTTAAATACCCTCTTCCAACTATATAATTTATTATATACAACATTAATTGTATTACATTTAGCCCATAACATTTCATATTCTTATCAATTGGTACATTTAATCTTTTTATATTGGTAACCTATTTTTTCAAATATTATTTATTGTTTTCTATGAGGCTAAAAATCATCATTTTTCCTTTATATTTATCATTGGTATCGACATGGTTTTCATGTTAATTTTTATATTAAAACACTTTCTCATGTTTCGAGTCTCCTCCCTAATCCTTTGCACTTACATTATACCAAATTTTGACAGGTACCACTATAAATAATACCTTGTTTGATATATATTTAGTTTCCTCATATTTCATACCAATAAAGTGTTTTCGTATATAGATGTGAAGTATGTATTTTAACATTTTAAAATTTTAAAATTTTATTATTTATTTATATTTATTCACATTTTACCTTATTCTGTTTAGAATTTTTTTATCATTTCACATTATTATTATTATTATTATTATTATTATTATTATTATTATTATTATTATTATTATTATTATTATTATTATTATTATTATTATTATTATGATTATGATTATTATTATGATGATTATTATTATTATGATGATTCTGATGATTATTATTATTATTATTATGATTATGATGATTATTATTATTATGATTATTATTATTATTATTATGATTATGATTATTATTATGATTATGATTATGATTATTATTATTATTATTATTATTATTATGATTATTATTATGATTATTATTATGATTATTATTATTATTATGATTATGATTATGATTATGATTATTATTATTATTATTATTATTATTATTATTATTATTATTATTATTATTATGATTATGATTATTATTATTATTATTATGATTATTATGATTATTATTATGATTATGATTATGATTATTATTATGATTATGATTATGATTATTATTATGATTATTATTATTATTATTATTATTATGATTATTATTATTATGATTATTATTATTATGATTATTATTATTATGATTATTACGATTATTATTATGATTATTATTATTATGATTATTACGATTATTATTATGATTATTATTATTATGATTATGATTATTATGATTATGATTATTATTATTATGATTATTATGATTATTATTATTATTATTATTATTATTATTATTATTATTATTATTATTATTATTATTATTATTATTATTATTATTATTATTATTCAGATAACTAATTGAAGAGAATTGGGTCTAACCAATTTAATAAAATGATTCGACCAGATCTAATATTTCATTCGACCCATTAAAAAGTTGTTTCTTGTTGTCTCTGTTTGTTTCTAAAATTTTGCCACGCTTTATATATAATATATATAATTTTAAAATTGGTTCGGCTTTATTATCAATATCTAACGGAAAACCCAAGCTTTTAAAAGAAAAAATTAAATCGAAATAGTCAAATCACTATTTTGGATAAATTTTAAAATTGGTTTATCTTTATCATCAATATCTAACAAAAGCTTCAAACTTTGTAAAAAAATTAAATCAGAATAGTCAAATCACTATTTTGGATAAATTTATAAGATTTTTTTAGAACGGACAATCAAATCATTATTTTGGATCGAACAAGCTTTAATAACAAAATTCTTGACGCCAATTTTCAGCGACATGCACAAGAGCCACTTAAACAACATACATCGAGGATAACCCAGTTGTACCGCACAAATTGATAGTCCTATGAATCAATGTCACAAATAACCCGATACTTTAATGAAAATGCAAGCATCTCTTGAAAATTCGAGTTTATCTACCCTCACTTTTTGTTTGTAATGATAGCTTTAGGCTTTCTCTAATATTAGGTCCGATCTTTTTGGAAGATCTCCGTTTTTTACTAATCTCTCACGCGTCTTCTGCTGTTACTTTACTATTTTAGAAATTTTTAATATTAAAAATTCATTTCAAATAATTTCATTATCTTCTAACTATTCATTTCACTTTTTTGTTACTCACTTTATCTCACTCTCTCGATATTTACATTATAGTTCTACATTTACAAACTCTATTAATAAATAATTCAACATATATTAATAATTAATACTAATATTTATTTGTATTTCTCTATAAAATTATTTATTTTAAATTTGTTTGCTTAATTTTTATTTACCACAAATCAATATCCATGTTGTTGAAATTGAATGGTTCTTATGGATGATATTATTTTTAAACGTGTAATGCTATAACGCTTAAATTTAAATTAAATAATAAATGTTAAAATCTATTTCATGTTACACATGAAATATTTATTGAGCTAATTTAAAATTTAAAATTTAAAATCTAATTAAATAGGTAATATTAAAATACGAATAATGCAACCTAGAATTTTAATTAAACATTCGATGTTAAAATTTGATAAACCTTGCATTCTAATAATTTTTTGATTTCCAAATTAAAAATTAAATATCTAACTAAAAAAACTTATTCAATCAACATACTTTCAATTAAAAAAATAAATTTTTTAACCTAAATATCATTTATCATTAGAAAATTAAGCTTTCGTTTATCGTTTCTTTTCTTTCCTACATTTTTTTCTCTTTTTTGTATTACTCTTGTCTAAATTTGTAATTTTTACACAAACAATTTTTTCCATTAGGTCTGGATCTGGACTCGCTAGACCGAATAGTGATTTAGATTCATATTCTAGAATCTGAAACCAACTATCAGTCGCTATTTTGGGTCGTCGATCCTACAAATATAGATAGCCTTATGGGCCCAACAGCCGCAGAGTAACAAAAGAAAACCTACTATGATATTATTTGAAGCAAACTCACTTATATACGGAGGTGGAACATTGAGTATCTGAATACCCTCCCCTATATGCATCACTATACGAGACAAGAGATATAATAGAAGAAAGAGAAATATGTAGTCTAAGATGTACCGTTTCTTGGATATATCGTATGTTTCGCTTTAAATAATTCATATGTTCGTCTCGAGGATCATGCATATGTAGACAAAAGGTAAGAGATATCTAGTCGGGTAAACGTTAAATATCGAAGTGCACCACCAAGGTTGCGATACAGTGTCAGATCAGCAAACAAATCACCTTTAGTGACACTAACTTTTGGCTTTGTATCAACAGGAGTGAGAGTCGACTAGCACGAACTCATTCCGGCCCATTGGATAATGTCATCAACATATTTTCGTTGAGATAAAAACAATCCGCCCTTGTGTCGAGTCACAACTATGCCAAAGAAATAGTGCAAGAACCCCAATTCATCATAGCAAATTTGAAGCTAGGATGTGCCATGATGGTTTTGCGAATAGTATTAGATGAAGCATTCAAAATAATGTCATGAACGTATAATAAAAAGTAAGTTATATCAAACCATTATTTGTAGATAAAAAATAAAGCATCTGATTTACTATAAGAGAAACCAATATTGGCAACAAAATCAGAAAATATTTTATACCACGCACGAGGGGTCTACTTAAGACCATACAAGGATTACCGTAATAAGCAGATATAATCTTGATGCACCAGCTCTCGAAATCTCCCATGGGTTGATCCATATAAACAGTCTCATTCAGGTGTCCATGCAAGAAAGCATTATTGACATCTAACTAATGAATCGACCATTGCTTTGATAAGGCGATACTGAGTACGAACGGTAGCCGGTTTCACCACCGGACTGAAAGTCTCTCCGAAAATAATATCAATGCGCTGAGCTTTACCAAAAGACATAATGTGGGCTTTATTCCTCTCAAATGAACCTTTATATTTGACTTTATTAGTAAAATCCACATAGAACGAATAACATTAACATTAGAAAGGCGGGGCATCAAATCTCACATCCTATTTTTTTATAAGAGCATCAAATTCATCGGTCATAGCCAATTTCTAATCTGGGTCACGAAAGGCAGCCACAAGATTACGGGGTAAAGGTGACGGCGTAACCATAGTGGTATGAGCCTGAGATTGGTCGAAAATATTTTTAGGCTTGAAAATATCATGCTGGCGGCGGGTGATAGGACGTTGTACTTGATGTATAGCAGCCTGAGAGGTACGTGTGGACAGAACTGGTGTTAGCCCATAAAGAGATGATGATGAAGATATAGAGGAAACCGGGACGTGTTGTGATGTGAGAGAATCAACCAAATGAGATGCTGGAATCGACTAGACCGTGGGAGAAGGAACAATAAGTTGTGTTTATTGGTATTGATGGATTAAATAGGGAGACATACCATTACCCAAAAATTCATACTCCTTGGTATGAAACGAATGAACTTTGGCAAATGAAAAAATGATTTCATCAAATTGAACATGACGACAAAAAATAATTTTATTAGTGGATAAATCAAAACACTTATAGCCTCTATAATTTTTGTAATAATCCAAGAAAACGTTAGGAGTAAAACGAGCTTGAAATTTTCTAATGGCAGTGGATGGAAACAGGGGAAACACAAGCACAAAAAAACCCAAATGCGAGAGTAAGATGGAACACAATGGTAAAGAATTTAGGTTACTCATTGGCAAACAATTTACTAGGAATAATATTAAGTAGGTGTGTTGCCATGTGAAGAGCATGATGTTAAAAATGAAGTAGAAAAGATGCATGAATGAAAAGTGTGTGCATGATATTATTAATGGATCGTATTTTTCTTTCAGTCTTCCCATTTTGTGAGGAGGTATGGGGACATGAAAAACATAAATAAATTCCATGAGACTCACAAAACCACCGAAAAGAATGATTATCAAACTCTCCCCCATTGTCGCATTGTATGGTTTTAATATCTCGTTTAAACTGGGTACGAATATGAGTATGGAATTTGTAGAAATTGAGAAAACTTGTGATTTATTAGCAATATGAAAAGTCCACAATTTTTTTTAATAATCATCCAAGAAAAGCACAAAAAATCTATGTTCTAAAGAGCTCAAATATGGAGAAGTCCAAATATCACTATGAATAATATCAAAAAGCATACAAGTAGTAAAAGCTGAGGGAACAAAATGTAACTTTATATTTTTCCCAAGAACACACGATTAACAAGTAGTACACTTGGATGAACTATTACAATCAATCAATTTATTTTACCAAAGAATAGTTAAAACTGAGTCTCCCGGATGGCCCACACAGTCATGCCAAAGAGTGGATGCAATGCATGAAGTGGAGGAAACGATCAGAGCCAGACTAGAATGAGTGATAGGGTGAGGGGGCTTGTACTATCAAATATTATTAGACGTATCTCTGTCTGTAAACCATGCACAGAAAAACCAAAAGGATCAAACACCACCGACATGTGATTATCAGTTATAAATTTTCTAACTGACACCAAAGTTTTAATAAGTTTAGGTGTATGCAAGACATGATTGAGTGATAAAGGTGGGTTCGATGAAGTTAATGAAGTATGATCGTAACCACCAATCGGAATTGACTGACCACTACCAACAGTAACACCATTATTATTGCTCATATTAATATAAAATGTGCGATTACCTTTTGAGGATGTCATATGAGAAGTTACCTCGGTGTTAATATACCAGTTAGGATCTTTTTGTGACAATTATATAGTGTGTATAGCCGAATCTATATCCGTCGGAGTCCACTGAGAGGCTGCATATGCCTGTTGTTGTTGCTAGGGTCTGGAGCTCAAGATTCTAGGCTTTCATAGTCTACGATGCTTGCTCCAAGATTGCGTCGGGTATGGGCTGAGGGGTATGGTTCAGGGTGGCTGCATTCAAGCCCACCAAATATTCATCGCCCAAGATGGATCACCTAATAAATTTTGACCACCTCCACGGTAGCGTTCATATCTAGTACTTTCATGAACCCCAGCCGAAATCTGTCCCGAACCACCACCGGATTTCTTGTGATTTTGATGTTTGTTGTTGTTGCGGTTTTTGGACTGTTTTCCGCGCCATTGACCCTAACTTGGAGGATGATTGTTAGGCATATCACCCGACTCACGAGTAACTACCATCATCGTATCATTACCCTTAACCGTTGCCTCATTCATGCTAGTTTCTTCCAAAGCCAACATGTATCTAGCTTCATAAAACGTTGGTAGAATCTTCTATTGTCGAATTACAGAAGCTACACTTTTGTAAGCGGGGGTAAGACCACCCACCATACAAAGAACCAGATGATTGTTCAATACCGGATCCCCCATATTCTTAAGTTGGTCGGAGAGAGTCTTGAGATGTTGGCAATAAGCAGAGATCGACGAGAAATCTCGCAAATAAGTATTATTGAACTCGTGTTCCAAAAGAACAGCACGATAATTCACATTGTCTTAAAACTAATTCTAAAGACGATTTTTACAGAGTCGCAGCCGAAATACCCGCTTCAATAACAGTGGTCCATAGATCCAGGAATATAGTGGAATAAATCCAGTGATCTCTTTGTGTTTCCTTTCTTCCGGTTTCGGAGGGATAATGTGATGAAGAACTTTGTGCGAGCGACAATGAATCTTATATAATTCTGCCAAATTGGACTACTGAACGTTCTCCATCTCAAGAATGGTGGGAACATGCGTCTTGAAGTTAGAGACAACAAATGCAGGGTGAAAATAGGAAAAAGAATTTTTGGTACTAGATTCACCCATGTTGAGGAAATGAGTAGATGAGAAGAGAGAATAAAGCAGAGTAAGAAACGAGAATAAATTAACGTAGTAGGACGACAGAATTGAGAAGAGATAAACCCTAAACCTAATATGATACCATGAAAGAATATAATTTTGTGTCCTTCTCATTACCAAAAGTAATATATATATATATATATATATATATATATATATATATCTAAAGTCATTAGCTACTAATTAGACTATATTTAGACAACTACTAATTATGTTATAATTTAGGGAGTTACTAATTAGGCTACAATTTAGACATGTACTAATTAGGCAATTAGATATATTAAATATATACAAATATTTTGTATTCTATCATGCAACAGGTCGGACGCAGACACGCTAATGATACCCAAAGTTTTTGACACGCCAGACACGCACACACCAGACACGATGATAATAATAATGACACACCAGACACGCCTATCAATTTTGTATTATACTTGATAGTAAAAATATTATTTATAAACTAATTATTATATAAATTATATATGATAATTTTAAAATATTATAAAGTATGATTATAATTTTAATATTACATTTTGATTATTTTGATTATTATTATTATTATTATTTGGTAGTGTTGTTATTATTTTATAAACCAAAATCATATACTATAATTTTAAAATATTATAAGAAGTACGATTATAATTTTACTATTTGATTATTATTATTATTATTATTATTATTATTATGATTTGGTTATAAATATTAAAAGTGTTGTTATTATTGTATAAATCAAAATCATATATTATGATTTTAAAATATTATAAGGTATATGATTGTAATTTTTTTATTACATTTTGATTATTATTATGATTTGGTTATAAATATTACAAGTGTTGTCATTATTTTATAAACCAAAACCATGTGTTATAATTTTAGAATATTGTATGGTATTTTATTATAATTTTCTTATGACGCTTTGAATATTATTATGGTTTTATATGTGTTGTTGTGTTTTGAAATTATTTAGTAGTACAAGTGTTGTTATTATTTTATAAACGAAAATTATATGTTATAATTTTAAAATACTATAAGATATGTTATTAGAATTTTCTTATTACACTTTGAATATTATTATAGTTTGAATATAAATATTATAAGTGTTGTTGTATCATGATAATATTTACTGGTACAAGTGTTGCTATGATAATGAAAGGTAGATAAAAGAAATTATTTAATTTAGTCGTTCACAGTTTATACTCTTGCGGGCCTGGAGTTGTACAAATGTTTGCAAATTAATATATAAATGCTAAAAAAATCTATAACAAACATCATTCATCTCTAAGTTCTTCATATTCAAAATCTTCAAAGTCAATTATTCATCTTCAGCTTCGGCTTCTTCTATAATTTCTTGTTCAAGTGTACCTTCATAATTATTTGGATAATCATCAAAGATGTCGTTTACATTCACTTCGTCTTTAAACTCTATGTCTTGCATCCTTTTATCTGTCACAATCCAATCCTTGTTTACCACTAGCACTGCAAGTGTTTTTTCTGTCAATCTTGTTCTCTCAGTCGTGTACTATAACATCGTTTGACTAAAAGCACACTCCTTTGCAACTGTAGACATAGATATTACATAAATCTTTTTAACCAACCTGCTAAGAATAGGATAATCATCAGTACTGGTACTCCACCATTTTAAGATAGCAATCGCCCCTCCGTTGGTATAATTTGTTGAATCAAACCTAGTGCTCAGATACCTAGACAACTCATTATCAGCTTGAGGTATTTCTCTAAATTCCTCTTTATTTAACATCACCATTTGTACATAGTTAGTAGTGGTTCTCCCTCTATCCCTATTGTTATTACCACTTACATTTGAAGTTGTAGGAGCCGTATTTGGTATGTATCTTTCAGCATACCTATTATACATTGGAAAAAAAATACTCATATACTTCGTGAATATACACTGGAGGTCAACAATTCCACGTGTACTATTTTATGGAAATTTTAAGGCTTCATAAAAACATGTAACTAGTAATTCAAATTGGGATTTTCATAAAAAAAGATCCAAAATGCACCCAATAGAATAATCCATCGGGATTGGATGAAAATACTTTGAAAACTTTGCTTCCATGTCAGCAACCATGTCTACACATACATTTTAATCTCTAAATTTATTCATATATAAGGCAAGATTAGTAATGGTGAAAAGGGCCAAGTGAATGTTAGGAGTATATTGCGTAGAAAAGGTTTTAGTTGCAACTTTAAAAAGCTGTAAAAACTTTAACATGCTAGAACAATAAACCTATTGTATATTTTTAATACTTATATTCAGATAAGATCTATTGTAAAGCGTACTAATCTCTTCTTTAAATACATGAGCACGTGCAAACAACATATAAGTAGAATTCCAACTACTTTTGATATCTAAAATATGTTTTTTATATGTTTTCCCATTACTAATAACAAGTGCTTTAAACTCTCTCTTTTAAGGTTTGAGATCGTACAAAATAGGACTCCTACTTTAATAGGAGTAATATAATCTTCTGAAATCATACGTATTCCATCTTTCGCAACTAATTGAAGTACGTAGCATAAATATTTAATGTCAAACAATATAGGAAACATAGGATTGCAACCATATCTAAGAAATGTTATAGTGGAAAGGTTCCCTTATGCATTGTCGAACGAAATAGACATAATTTTATTTTTAATTTTAAAATGATGCATACATTCAACTATACTCTCTTTAATTACTTTTATGTTATGTTTGACAATAGATTAACCACACAATTCTCCTTTAGATTACCCATTCGGGATCCATCCAATGAAGGGTAATACATATCATACCAAAATCAGTAAAAGTAGTTGTATCACTAGTAATATAAACATACTATGGTAAAGCTAGCATAGTATCAATAATGTTTTGTTTTTAAAAAAAATATTTAAAGTCTAACGATCGCATATAGCTACATGGAATGAGTTTGGCTCGTGGGTTTACCCCAACTTGCATCCAATTTTCGTATCTCGAACTATCACTAAAACAAAAAGGTTGTGAAATAGCAGCCGTATAAATCATTATTTGTTCCATATATATATATCTTGATTAAACTCAAAAGGAAGACCATTTGAGGGTCTTAGATGTATTCCCTTCTTCGTTAATTTTTAAAGGGTTGGTAATATTATGAGATTTTAAATGTCTTGTCATACCACCGGTGCCATAATTTCTATTTTATTCCTTATAATCATAACATTTTGAGCAATGGTTACATTTAACGGATGTATTATTAGAATTCGCACCAAAGTGATCTCATGTCCAAGATGTTTTCTTACCATACTTTGACCCACCAATAGTATTACCACCACCACTTTTGTGGGAGGAGAGTGTCTCAGAGTGAGGGGATTCTTCGGGAATAACATCCATCCAATTGAGATTGACTACAACATTATGTCCCCTTTTGACACGTTTTGGACGCATTTATAAGTTAAAAAATGTTTGACAAAATAAATTAAAAGTTTTTTATATTTTCTTAAAATATGCAAAAAACACTAATTGAAACTAATATACTAAAAACTATATCAAACAATATCGCAAATTATTAGATGGTAAATTTAAACTAAAACTAACTAATATGACCAATAAAAATAAACTATTTAGTTTTTTTAAACTAGACGGACAATTGGGATATCTGAATTGCTGACGCAACCGACATGTAGTTTGAATAAACTAACTGTTGGCAATTCAGATATCCAAATTTTTGACGCGACAAAAACTTTGCAAGTAAGATTACCGAATTTTAAATTCGGATATCCAAATTCTAACAAAAAAGTTATGAATACTAGGTTTCTTGATACAATTTATTCACACCATCAATACCCAAAATTCATAGAATATTGTTCTTAATCTCCCTCAAAAAAATTATCTTTCAATCACAAAAAAGATTTAAATCATTCTTAATGTCTTCCAAAAAGCAAAGTAGGTCTGGAGAGGTGAAGATGATCTGTCATCGTTGAAAAGAACAGTAGGTTTCGAAAGAAATTCTTTGCATCAAGGAGTAGATGAATCCAGGAGTTAGACTATTAAACATCCGGTTGAATGGGATGTTCACGTTGAAAACGCGCTAACACCACGAGATGAAGTCAAAATCTACTCTGGTATGTATTTGGATTACGACGAACTTATCCAAGTTCCCGGTATGTAAGATTTTTCAATTATCTTGATGGTCATAGTGGCTTAGGTTGGTTAAATCTTGTTATGTTCAATTATGATTGGTATATCAAATTAGTACAACAATTATATGCATTTGCACGTATAATTCTAAATGATGCTCAAGGTCGAGGTTTAAGAATGAGGTGTTTAATTAATGGTATTGCATATATATATTTTTATGACTTTGAATATGCATTTATACTTACATCTGAACAATTATATAGTGGTGAAATATTATCATCGCTTTCTTTTCCTTGTAAGAGATGGGGTAATGATTGGCTTATGTCATTTGATGAGGCAATGAACCTTCTGAGTAGTGGTCAACCGCAATTAGTCATTAATGGTAAATCTAAAGCTTTAAGAACTAATTTGGATGGTCTCGGAAAATTAGCTTTAAAATTGGTTAATAGTTATTACAATTATCTTATATTCAAACATTTTAGCTGTTGTTGTGTTAAGAAAGGACGAAATAATTAATTTGGCGAGTTTGATCATTCGACATATGGATTTCAGAGTTGTTGGTCAATTTACCTTATGTGATGATATTAAGTCATTTGCTTATTAGAAAAGGGGTGGATTCTGAGTATGTACCCTCCAACTAAGGTTAGGAAAAGTTGTGTTATAGGTAATAATTCTTTAATATTGCAAGATATATATTCGTGGGAAAGAGAGTTGTGAAGAAACTATTTCAAATATTTGTACGATATATGGGAACTAAACGGCGTTACCAAACCACCTAATCCACCTCATGGATATCTTTAGCAAGAACTGCAGTCGACACCGCTACCAACGTAGGTAATTCTTCTCAACAACAACAACAAGGACTTTCGGATCGCCAATATGCTAAATGGGCGCATAAACGACACATGCAGTATGTTGTGGTCGCATTCAGCATGCGTAGTGGCATGGTCTTTAAGAGCAATGACATTGTTAACAAGAGCAGTCGCATGGTAAACACGAGCAATGACATGGTCAAGAAGAGTAGTGGCATGGTCAACAAGAGCAGTGGCATAATCAACAAGAGCTATAGAATAATGAATTTGTAACCTCTCACGTGGAACAAAAAGAATACGTACGACGAATGATGGAGAACATGCATTTGGATTTTCAAGCCGAACATCATACTCGTCCACCACCTTTCAACAATCAAGATGAAGCTCCTTAGTTTTTTTTACATTTGATTGTATTAAGCATTTTAATTGTAATGCTTTTCTTTTTTATTTGATTAAACATTGTTTTTATTTTGTTTAATTAATGAATTCTTTGTTTTGGTTGTATTTTATTTTAATTGTTAATTAAATATCTTTCACTTTTAATTTGTTATTTATAGTTTAAAACAATTCTACAAACTTTAAATATATTTTTGAAATATATAATAGTTCGAATATCCAATAAACTATTTAAAACATCTAAACATATATTTTCGGCTAAAAAGCACTGTAGTCCCTCAAATTTATTACTTGTATCAACATAATCCCTTTCGTTCACTTCTGCATAAAATTCGTCCCCTTTATTTTAAAAATTTGCACGATTAGTCCCTCCGCATATTCTGAAGGACCAAAAGTGATACAAAACTTGGGATTTGGGGACCAAAAGTGATATAAAACTTAGAATTTAAGTGACACGTGTCAGTTTTTAAATGGTTTATATGTGCAAGGGGACTATATTTGAAAAAATTTAAAACGAAGGGGATGAGTTTTATGCAGAAGTGAACGAAAGGGACTATGTTGATACAAGTGGTAAACATGGAGGACTAACAGTGTTTTTTACCCTATATTTTCACACTTCAAATATCTAAAGAAGTAAAGAACTAAACTAGAAGTATATAATAGTTGAAAGATCTACAAATTCCTAACAACTTTACAAAAATATAGTGTTGAAAGATCTAAATAAAATTAGATATTTAATAATTAACAAAATATCAAATATATATTATAAGTATTCGTTACGATATTATCTATCTTAATTATTGAAATTCAAATTAATTAACACATACAAAATATTTTTTTATAAACGTATAAAAATACTTTTAAATATATAGTGTTTAAATATCTATATAAAATTAGATATCTAATAGTTTAGATATTATAAATAGGTTTTTTAAAATATTAAATAAACTATTTATAATATCTCAATATAATTAAAAAAAATATCAAAATAGATATTACAAGTATTTCATTAATGATATACATATCGTAATTATTGAAATTCGAATTAATTAACACATACAAATTACTTTTTTATAAACATATAAAACATACTTTAAAAATATAGTGTCTAAAGATCAAATATCTAATAGTTCGATATTATAAATAGTTTTTGTGAAATATTAAACAAACTATTTATAATATCAAAGTCTAAAAACAAAAAAAATAAATATTATAAGTAATTCAGTATACATATCTAAATATAGAAATTCAAATTAATTATTTTTTAATAATTTTATACAAAATATTTTCAAAATATAGTACGTAAAGATCTAAATAAAATTAGATATCTAATGATATTATAACTATTCTTTCTTAAAATGTTATATGCACTATTTATAATAACCAAATATAATTGAAATATCAAATAAATATCATAATATTTTATATATCTTAGTTATCAAAACTCAAATTAATGCGAACATATTATTTTTAAATAGTCGTATAATTGTTTTTGATAGATAATGATTTAAATTGACCATCATTATCATACATGAGATAGCATGGCTATCACACATCTGTCTCGTACTAACATATTAGTATGTATAGGCCCATACCAGTATGGATGGTAATGGATCGAGTTCGGATCGGGTTTGGGCCGAACCACTTGGGTCCGTTCTTTTTTACTCGAACCCAATCCCAGTCCGAACTGCAACGGGTTAATATTTTCGAACCCGAGCCCGTTCTGTTTATGTTTGCGGGTCATTCCGACCCGGCCTGCAAACATTGTTTTTAATATTTTTAAATTTGACTTATTTTTAATTTAAAACAAAAGTTTAAAACATGAATTTATAAACCAATGTACCTAAAACACAGTAGCAAAGAGAAAAATATCCAAAGAATTTGAAATGTTAGAAATTAGGATTTAGAGTATATATAGGTAAAGATACGAAGAAATATATTTATTATTTATGAAATTAGTTTATGGAAAAAGAATACAATTAATAAATATATTATTCATTCTAAAAATAAAATAATAATTACTCAAAAACGGTATATTGTTGGTAAACATATAAATGTCAGTTTTCTAGTAATTAGTAAGTATATTTTTTTATTATATTTTACAAATTTATAATTATTTTTTAATACATTTTTTATTTTTTATATATAGTTTATATTTGCGGGCCGAGTCGGGTTGGACAAATTAAAAATCCATACCCGAACCGTGACAATTCATATATCCGTACCAGTCCCGTTAAATGTTCGGGATGGACAAAGCCCGACCGGATTAGGCCGGGTCGGGCCGGTTTAGGCCGGCTCGGACCAAGATTGTCACCCGTACATACCAGTTCGTTAAGCATGATAGTCGCCATGCAACACTAAATATTTTGTCACGCATATCTTTTTGACACGCCACACCAAAAACCGTTGAATGGGTAGTAAGTGCGATGGTTGACCCGTTTGCCACCGCTGGTTGTAAACATCAATTCGTAAAAGTTAACATAAAACCCCTTTAAAAATGAAAACCGATGATAATTTTTAACTACCATTCAGTTTACTTTTGGAAAATTACACCTAAGGTACCTACTCAACTATTTTATTGTCATCAAGTATCCAAGGTTTGATCAATTATCTCTTAATACCCATCTCAAATGCCTAATTACCACCTAGTACCTAACATTATTTTAAACCCTAACTACCCTCACCTTTCATGAACAACCACGTAACCAAAATTTATCTTTCCTACTTTTTCTTTTTATTTTATTTTTAAAAGATTTGTATCTTTCAAACCGTAGCTCGAAAAAAAATAAATGAAAGTATCATCGCTTTTGTTTTTTTTTAAATGAACAAAACTAGATCCATTGCTGATATTTTTTTTATCTTTTAAAAAAATAAAATTTCACCAGTAACAACTCTCGGGATATCATGAGAATTGTTCAGGAAATCCTGAGAGTTGTTCAGGAAATCCTGAGTTGCAAACAATTCTCATGATATCCAGAGAGTTGTTCAAGAAATCCTGAGTTGCAAACAATTCTCATGATATCCTGATAGTTGTTTAGGAAATCATGAGTTGCAAACAACTCTCAGGATATCCTAAGAATTGTTCAGGAAATCCTGAGAGTTGCAAACACTTCTCAGGGTATCCTGAGAATTGTTCAGGAAATCTTGAGTTGCAAACAATTGTCATGATATCCTGAGAAGGTATTTACCGGTACTTTTCTCTTTACTTTTTAGTACAATGAAAAGAGAAACAATTATTAAATATTTTTACACTCATGGAATATTCTTAAAAGACATGATTTTGAGATATAAAAAATACATAACTTCTTGAACCAGTATATAGCTTCTAGCACATGAGAATTCTGCATAATTAGTCTATTGTACACTAGCTGGATAAATCTTGATAAAGTTTAGTCTTTTTAGTTTCAGGGTTAGCTCTAGACCGAGCTCAAAAAAATCATTGCCCGAAAATGACAATTAGAAAGTGAAAAAAGACTATAAAGTGCAACAACTCTAAACCATAACGTTTGTCAGGTCAAAAACAATGGGTGGTAATGTATTCGGTATAACAGCTTCCAAAATCTTCATTGCTTTGCACCGAGAATTCCTGCTAATAGAATTAAATTTATTAAACATACTTTCTTAATCCTACTTTGCTGGACTTAAACAGTTATACTTTCAAGCATAATGTGCTTTAGCAACCTCGGGAGGTCAAAAGCTATTCAGGCTTCGTTTTTCTTTCATCCACTCAACAAAATTGTCAAGGATCAAAGGCCAAGCTTCATTTGAATCGTAGTTTCCTAAATCAGGAAAGCTGATCTGCCAAGGCAAGAAACATCACTAATTATTAATGCAATCGAAACTTGAAAGAACGTAACACTCTTCAAATTAAGTGATTCGTTTAGGGGGATTAGCTTTCATCCTAATTAGTGAAAATAAAAACTTACTGGTCTAACATCATTTTTAGTCTTGTAGCACAACTTCCGAAACATTTACTAACTTATCAAACTGGAGTTTACCCAAAATGGTGTTTGGGGCTTGTTTGGTGCCAAGCATATATAGAAGCCAAATAACTGGCTTAAAGTAAGTGGATAAAAATAGTAATAGTTTGCTTGGTGCCTAATATAACGCGAGAACCCGAACTAAAAGATATAAAAAAAAAACATTTGTTTTGACAACATGTATAGAGAAGCAGCTGAAAAATTCAAGTAAAGCCAAAAAGTAAAAATAACAAAAAGGCCAAAAGAATCTTTTGTTTTCTCTAGAATTTTGTTTGTTGGATTTTTTTTAATCTTTTTTTGCTACAAGACCTAGCTTATTTCAAGTTAAAAAGCATTTTTGCTTGCGAGTGAATTTAGCCTTAGGGTGCAAGAGGACCGCTTACTTGTAATTGCAATTCTATGTCAAGCCAAAATTTCAGAACAGCAATGTCACCTAATGTAAGAAATTACTAACTCAAGGAATAAATTTTAGTTGATAACAGTAACAATCAGCTTACCTCATTGCAAAAGCGAAGAAAATTAACCCATTGATCCAAGTTCATCGCTTTATATTCACTTTGATGCTGAAATAAAGTTAGCCAAACTTCATGTAAAACAATACTGGAAAAATGTTTCAGGACAAAAGCAATCTATGGGCAGCCACATTCTCAATTTGCTGAAAAGTGAAATGAAATTGGCTACTTACTTTTAAATACTCTGTAAAAGAATCAACCTGCTGCCTGTACTGGGTTCCTAGAACAAGATTCAGCAATTCGCAGACGCTTTCAATGTCGATATTCTTTTGCTTCTCTTCTGCACGATTTTAGTGTACATCAGAAGATCTTCATTTAATTGATGGCAATTTAGAAGCTATCATTATTAAAAATGGAAGAAATGAGTGTTAATCACCTGTTAAGCAGTACTGAAAAGCATAAGAATAGAACTCCATGAAAACCCCTGGCAACCGCACCTTTTCCAGAGGTAGAAGATATATCAGCACAAATTATTAACTGAAATCCGACAAATTCAATCTTATACTGACTGATAATGAATTTAAGAAAAAATTAACCTCTTTTTCAAGTGCTGGAAGTGCTTTTTTCAATTTGGGAAGAGTATCAGCTTTTAGAGCTTTCAGGCCTTTCCGCCATTCATCCTATAGAAAAACAAAGGTTCTGAATATGAAATGATAAAGCACAAAACTGTAAAAAATGGAGAAAATGTTAAATAGATAGATATCAATTGTCTTACTGCAAGAAGTGTGAATATAAAGTAGTGTTATATATCTACTAATCTATGGTGGATGCATAGAAGTGTTCACATACTCCCACGGTTGATACAAAATTACAAAATTTATTGTCACTATAACTTGGAGCACTATATGAATGCCTCTATTAAACAAAATTCGTATAAGCGGTACTTGAGCTTACTTTGGTAAAATAACCTTGCTTTTCAGCTCCCAACTTCCTGAGAGATGCAAAAATCATATTCATATGAAAATAAAAGACCATAAAACAAGGAATTACAAACACTCCTCGACATAAGAATACCATGCAAACATCAGTATCCGAATATTAGTGTGGTCCACACCCAGATCTGAACATAGTTGCTCAATTCCTTCAGGACTGCACTACCAAAGATCAAAATTTTGAATTAAAATCAATATAGAAAAAAAAAAAAAAAAAAAAAAAAATTCTGAATAGTGCAATGTCTTCAGAACTGCATTTTGTTTTTGTTTCTCTTGTAAGCAATAGAGAGTTCTTCCGCAAACATGCATGCCAATAAATTAGTTAGCTAGAACTAGCTTGTGGAGAGATCCTAAGAGAAATACTCTAATCAACACTTAATCCCAGATTTATCAACACCCTTGGTACCAATTTGCATCTTAAATCTTGCTGTTTCCTCAATTTCAGTAATACTAACAATGTGACTATTTTCAATTGTAACAGCTTGCAAAAATTCTAGGATATGAATTCAACAATGCTTCTTCCATAGCTTAAGTTACTATGCACTGACTGGAACAGTATCCAATATAAAAATATTTATATATTTGAGGTTTCAACTAGATTTTCCCTCTAGCAATAGCCCCCCTAATGAGGATATATCCTAGTGTCTAATAACACGACCTAATCAATTCGATGCTAGACTATTCTTTGCAGAGTATTTAAACAAAAGGACTCAAAATAAAAGCACCCATAATAATAAGGAAGGGTTATAACAAACTAATTCCCCATCAGATCAATATGCAGCATAAAAAAACTAAGACAAACAACAGAAATTCATTATAGAACATGGTGAAGAGTGGTTTATTGATGTAGACACGGAAACGGTTTGGCTGTAGAAGTTGTTGTTCGGAGAACGCTCACAAATGACATCAGATGGACGACGTCAGATGGAAGGTGATGATAGATAGAGGATGGATCGAGCTGCGCCACAATGGAGATGGCAAGCCTTTGATAAGCAAAACTAAACTTGCTTCTCACAAGAATAGTTTAGAGATAGTTTTTCCCAGACAAATATTTGGAGTAGAAATTCATTTTTTTAATTGATATTCTCCGAACGACAACTTCTACAGCCAAACCACTTCCGTGCCTACATCATTTATTTATTTTGTACGCATAATATTTTACCAATATCATCAAGATATAGTAAACATATATCAAGTAACCAACTAAAACACAGATGAGAGGCATTCAAAGCACGCCAACTATAAATAACTACAATTTGAAAAGTACCCTTCAAATAAGAAAAACTAAGACAGCATTTTTACTAACTCGATCATTCCTAATGCACCATTTGCATATTTGTCGAATAGGTTATCCAGTTTGTCTGTGTCGCCTCTTTTAGCTTTACCTGCGGTTGGAAACATGACCCAAACATTAGGGAAAAGGGTAGCCTAAACATAACATAAACAAAAAGCAACTTCAGTCATTCACATTCCCTCAATTACATTTACTTCAAGTTGTGTAGATTGCTAGACTAACAATATAAGAATAGCTATATCTATATATGGATGGAATCTCTTTAATGTACCCCTCTTCACCTCAGTCCGTAATATAAGGGATAAGTAGTATAAAACAGTAGAACAAAAGAAACATATAGAGACATTAAGCAACACTGATCTTTAATTCCGATTTCTATAACATCTCCACTTAGATGGACTAACCCTAAACTCAAACTAAAACCTTGACATGCTATAAGATAAAATTACCTTAGAACAAGGATCAATCTCATACTACTTCTATTGCATAATAAGCACAAAAATACGAAGGGAAAATAAAAAAATTGATAGCCACCCATAATTGACTGGATTTAATATTCAAAACCCTCAATGAATCGATTCTTCAACACAATTACCATCGAAATACACACAAAAATTACACACTTGAAAAGAAAAATCAGAGTATTGTCAAAGAACAAATTTCACCTATCAGCTCTCTTTTTCTCAAACCATATCAATAATATCGATGATTATAACACGACAAGTTAAAGAATTTCGTACACAAACGTCGATTCCTCTAGTCCCTACACTCGATTTTTCAAATAATATACGAAGCTTTCAGTTTTCATATATACTATTCTTGTTTCAAATTTTCCCGCGCTCTCTTGATTACAGCATATACGAAGCACATGTAATTCGAATGGAAAAGGAATCAAAACCCAAAGAAAACTAAAAATAAAGAGTGGGTACCGGAACGACCACCCTCAGGTACGACGGTTTGGGCTGCCTTCCTCTTCGTTGCGCGAGGAGGCATTGTTTCAATTATATAAGCAGAACGAGAGACGATGGATCGACCGATGGATATATTAAGCAATCGCAAAAGTATAAGTAATCACCCAAACCCAAAGCCCTGATGAAAGAGATTGTGTGCCTCTATAAAGGTTTTAGATTCAATTTGATGGTGACAAGAACAGTAATAAGAAGCCCTGGTGAAATATAAAGGGCAGCAGTGAGAAGCGAAGACGATGATTCTGTAGGGTGGGGTTTTTGGGGTTTCTCATCATAGCCTTGGGGTTTCATGTTTTTTCCATTTTCCTAATTTTTGCTTTAGTTACTACCGAACTTTCTAATTTGCTGGTCCATCAAATATTTACTTACCACTGAGTTTTTTGTAATATATTTTTTAGACGAAATTAAAAGACCATTCTTTTGGATAGATTAGTAGTGATGAATTGCTAAAAAAAACCAAAACTACTTCGCGAAATCGCATGTTTCTAATTTTCAATATTTATGAAATTGTTACTAACTAAAAAATTCAAAAAACCTTTAAAAGTCAAATTAATTACAACTCATGTCATTTAAGACTTCAAACTACCCTAACAAGTTGCAAACGCAATTTCAAACACCAACCTTAATTCATCTTCTCCAAACTACTAAAAATAGAAACTTAACAACCAACAAAATCCATTTTTTCAAAAACTATAAAACCTTTATAACATGGCCGGAAAAGAGTCGGAACCACTTCCCTCACTCATTTTCGCGAAAAAACTGATTTTTTAAAAAAAACCGTTTTGGCTGTTCTCCGCCACCCTGTGGCGTGGTCGACATTACGTACGCCGATGTAAAGGCGTAGAACAGCATCGCCACGCCGTCTGTTGGCGTGGGAACCTTGCAGACGCTATACGTGTGGCGTATAATGGGTGCTCTACGACATCCAATGGCGTGGTGATGCTGATTTGCGCCTTTACATTGGTGGAATGAGCTTAACTTATCCGGAATAACGGTTTAATTGGTTTATCTACTTCTTACATATTGCAGGAGGTGACCAATGCGATATTTTGCTTGATTCGGACTACGCTCACCATTTCACCACTCACGACGAGTATAGTTTAGACTCGATAACCAAGTGGGTTAAAAGTACGTGAAAGTCGTTGGGTTTTTCGATAAACGTAGCATCGAAGGAGGTAGGGAAAAGACGGAGAACACCGAGAGTAGATTATCGGTGAGAGCGATCCAGAATTTTTAAGTCGGCCGTTAAAGAGTGCGACTATAAGTGTAAGGCTGCCGATAGCAAAAAAATAAATTGTCGTTTTTATTTGGTAGGCAACCGAGTAAAAGGAGACGATAAGTGGGCTCTTAGTGTCCTTTCCGGGATGCACAATCACATTTGCAATGGTCCATGTTAAAACGGAAGGAAAAAGAGCTCGTTGATCTTTTGACGGTGAACGGGACAAATCCGCGACAAATATTTGGTGCTTTGAAAAAGGCCGATCCGGAGAATGCTTCAAATATCCGTCACGTTTACAATCACCGTCAAAGAACTAGGATGGTTGAAAACGGTGGCCGATCCCAAATGCAATGCGTGTTAGTTAAATTACAATTGCACAAGTACAAGTATTGGGTACGGACGGGCAATGACGGCTCTAACGTCATAACCGATTTGTTTTTCGCACATCCGCTTAGTACTGATTTACTACGGACCTTCCACGCTTGCTAATCATGGATAGCATGTATAAAGTTATTTGTTACGGGATGTCTTAGTTCGAAGTAGTCGGGGTAACATCGACCAACAAAACGTTTTGCATTGGTTTCACGTTTATGGTGAGTGAAAAACAAGACAACTACGAATGGTCATTGGGATGCTTGAAAACGGTAATGGAGGAGAATGATTGTGAATTACCTTGTGTTATCGTTACGGACCGTGAACTAGCCTTGATGAATAGCATTGACAAAATATTTCATAGCGCTAGTCACATGTTATGCGAGTGGCATGTCAATAAGAATTTTAGCGGGAGAACCAAAAAAAATGTATCAAGATGGGAAGGTGGCTAACGATTTTTGGAGGCTTGGAACGAAGTTGTTTCATCCAATACCGTTCAGGTGATGAACGAGAGGTTGGCTAAGATGCGGTCGGTGTTCAAAGACCAAGATAAGACGGTGGATTATATGGTTGACTCATGGATTACGCTTTATAAAGAGAGGTTTGTTCACGCTTATACTAACAAAATCATGCATTTCGATAATCACACCTCTAATAGGGCGGAAAGCTCGCATGCTACATTGAAAAAATATGTTAGGTCTAGCCGATTGGATTTCAATGGGTTTTGGGATAAAGTACATGGCTTGTTAGCGATGCAACATTCGACCATTAAAGAATCGATGGAGCTTAGCAAGGGCCGTCTAATTCACAAATTTCAAGATTTTAAACTGTTCAAACTTTTATGGGGCTACGTATCACCTATTGCATTGGCGATAGTATATACTAATTATGTTGATAAAAGCGACGGTGAAAAATTTTCGTGCGTTTGCACCGATCGTACGTTCCAGGGTTTGTCGTGTTCCCACGAACTTGAGGCAATCCGAAGAGTGAACGGTCATGTACCTACTCAGAATATAGACGAGCATTGGAAGAGACTAGATATTGTTCCTCGAGTTAAACTCATCGGCGAAGAAAAGGTGAAATTTAATTTCGCAAATCTAAATGCTAAACTTGAAGAGTTTGATGTTTACGAACAAAGTAATTGGCTAAAAAAATTCAAAAAAAATTAGATCCGTCGATGACACTCCTTTGCGAACCCCTGGTGAAAGTTAAAACCCGTGGTAGAACTCCCGGACGGGTCGGAAACCGTGGTCGTGGACGGGGTCGGGGCTCCATTAAAGGTAGCAAACTCCAACGTGATTATTCTACAAAAGGGATCTTTTATATCACGAATATGGCGAACAAGAAATGTTCGAGTCCCACGATAGTGCCGAAATTCCACGAATGGTAACACCCACCGCTAGAATAGCAACCCCAGGAGGCACTTTCGGTAGCACCGCAAGAACGGTCGCCGCACATACTCGTAGTAATTCCGGAGCAAAACCGCAAAAAAAACCGGTTTCATGCGTTGGTTTAGGCACTCCGGATGCGTCAAACAACACTACCGTGATACCGTCATTCTCGGCTAAACCAATCCCGGAGAGATTACCAAATGCGCCGGACTCGAGATTTTCAAAAGGCATACCTCAATATATGTGTCCTTTCAAAATCCGAATTACAAATGTTATACCTGACGGTAATTGTGGTTTTAAAGCCATCGCGCATGGTATGGTCAGTTACTAAAGTGGATGGCTAATGGTTAGAGAAGCCTTGGTTCACGAGCTAAAGAGCGATCAGGAGTTTTATAAACAGGTTGCATATTACGACGATGAAAGCGAAGTCGATAAGGAGATACACCGGTTGACTTTTAATAAAGAGAATGCACCTTTCGAAAATTGGATGTCCTTGCCTAGTTGTGGAAAACTAGTCGCGATGACATTCAATTATGCTTTTATTGCCTCGCTCCCAATGGATATACGACTTACCTACCGGTGAAAAATGCACCACCGAATGATGGTTGTTTAAAGGAGATTGGTGTGACATTCGTCATTAAAACCAATTTGTTCACATAAGTGAAGAACTTTTAGTTTCGCATGCACTTAATCATTTATTTTCTTAACGCGCACTGATGTTCAATGTCAATTTGTAGGTTAATTTGGTTAAAGGGTCACATTTACCGTCTATAGATCCAACGTGGATGTGAACGGCGAGAGAAGACGCTACTTGTTGGTCGATACCCTTGTTAGATAGACTTCGTGTATTTTTAAGCCTCCAAAATCCCACGCTGACACATTTAATTGAATTCAAAGAACCCGTAGTGGACTTGACTAAAGATTTTTAGTTGAGTACGTGTTGTAATTTTTAATTTGAAATTGGATTTAGTTCGTGTTTGTTTTCGTTGTTTTCTTGTTGTAAGCTAACTTCGTATTGTTTTCACGAACCATTAAACTAATTAAATTAAAGAGAATTTTAATCTTTTCGAAATTGTTTTTCCCAAAAATTACAAGGGTGGGTCAGTTCGCCAACGGTAGGCATGGGAATCGCACGTCATGCCAAAGGTTGACGTAATAAGTGGCTCATACATTAACAGTTGGCGTGGACATGGTTCCTCACGTCAACCGTTGACGTGCGCATAAGGTGTCACGCCAAATTGGTGGCAGACAGACCCAATCCTTGTCTCAGTTAGTCAAAAGACAGAGGCGATGCCAAAATGCTGGCCTATTTTTGTCATTGGTTGGCGACATCTATGTAGTGTACGCCATTGGTTGGCGAAATCCCCATTTTTAAAAAATTTATTTGAACTAAAAATAATTAAATTATCTAAGTGCTTAATTAGGTAAACTATGTATATACTTACATTAATGTTGCATTTAATTTAAATAATTAGGCGACAATAATAAATTAAAGATGCATTTTAATTAACGATCCATAACATATGTAGTTAAAACAACACTTGATGGAAATCTTAATCTAAAACAACACACGTAGAGGAGTAAGATAGTTGAAACATAAACTACTCGAAACATAACAACTCAAAGGCACAATAAAAGAAAGAGTTAAACGATCAGTCGTCGAAATCGTATCCCATATTGTCATCTGAATCTTCCCCCTCATTCCTTTCTGCAATCCTATCCTCCAGATACGCCACTATATCCATACTGATGTAGTCTGCTACCGTCATGTCTCAGACCAAAGGCGCTTCTTTATTTATTCTAGCCGGCATAAAAAGTAAAGGTTATAACGGTTAGACGAAGAGGTACCTGCGTCTGATTTCGTCATGATTTCTTACTTCCAGATCCCCTGCTCCTAAACGGCCGTAGTTGAAATACATCATACATTAGATACAGTCAAATAACGCATCGCTGCTATCTTCCATCATCTCTCGGCGGGCAACCCTCACCGCTTTAAGCATATGGTAGTCCTTATCAGCTGTAAACTCCATCTGTTATAGTGTTTGTGTTTTTTTTGTAAGTAGATGCTTGGTTTCTATTTTCTAATATTGGATTCTGTGTCATGTTTATATGGTATAGTTACTCTTGGCGGGAATTTTTTTGTTAATGAGAATCGCTTTTGGCAGGACTTTTTTAGTTAATGAGAGTTGGCGGGAGTTATTATGTTGGTGGGAGTTATTATGTCGGTTGAAGTTATTATTGGGTCCTGGTTGAATTTAATCATTCATTCAACTATACCGAGTAATTTAGGCATTCGTCCCTATCCTTATCTTGGCGAGAATTTTTTAGTTAATGAGAATCGCTTTTGGCGGGATTTTTTAGTTAATAAGAGTTGACGGAAGTTATTATGTTGGTGGGAGTTATTATGTCGGTTGGAGTTATTATTGGGTCCCGGTTGAATTTAATCATTTATGCAACTACACCGAGTAATTTATGAATTCGTCCTTATCATTATCTTTCGTCCTCCTCACTTTACATGTGTCATGTTTTCATTCGTCTAACTGGATTAAGTTATCTGAAAACGAAATTATCTATAAATAGTAATTTAATCATTGCTATGCCAGATGTATTTCCCCTACGACAGAGATGGTGTCCAGCCGCCTAGAATTTCTGGGCGTGTGGATGAAGTAAAGCTAGGTAGTCAGTCTTAGTCAGATTTCGTCTACATCCAGTTTCCGGCCTCACCGAATTTAAACGTTGGTTTGCGTGTAACCGGTTCAACTGCCAGGTAACGGATTCTCTAATAGAGGAGCAACTGCATCATGTCCGTTCTGACATTATTGACATCAAGGTAGAGGAAATATGTGACTACCAGGATGCGAAAGAAGAAAGGAAGTTAATGAAATGGAACTGACCTGATAGATAAAATAAGTTTGACTTTGTATTTCAGTTTGTTTGAGTTCATGTTTCAGTTTGTTTGAGTTCATATTTCAATTGTAGTTTGAGTTCGAGTTTATTCTTCAGTTTATGTTTGAGTTAATGTTTGAGTTTTTGTTTCAGTTAATGTTTGAGTGCATGTTTCAGTTTACGTTTGAGTTCGATTTTATGCTTCAGTTTGTGTTTACGTTTATAACTCAGTTTATGCGTTGGGATAATGTACTCAGTTTATGTTAGAACTATAACAAAAGACAAAAAAAAGACATTAAAACAAAAGCATAAAGTATCATAGAACTACCCAGAACCGTCAAAGTTACTAAACATCACAACAAAATAACGAACACTAGACTCGTAAAATATTTTAAATGGTATCATACAATCCAAAACATAAAAACGTAACAACTAAGCTAGTCTCCTAGCTGTAGACACAACGTCCTCGTACGCCCTAGCTAGACGATCGAAATCATGGTCAAACTCACTAAATATGGGAAACAAAGAGATCCTACGCATACCAACACCAAATGTCGAATGATAGCTCATTCCCGATCCTCGTAAACTTAGTCATCGAGGGAGTAGATTGCAACATTGATGAGGTCAAACCAGTTAATCCTTCTACGGAGCATAAGGTAATCTGGTGTACAAAAATAATCCATCTCGTCTCTCACCAAGTCTCCCCTGAATACGTCGTCTAGAATGTAATACTACCAAACCGACCAATTTTCCAGATAAAAAACATACGCCATCAAATTTGGTTTTCTTCTCGACTTCGGCTGCATCTGCAGCAAAGGATGTGAGATAAGCCTCTGGACATGGCCAAACTGCCTCAACACCTGCTCCGGTTAGTATGCATGCGAGTGTTTACGCCGCGTATGACATCTTTAAACCATGCTATATCTTGGAACGGAAAATGATCATGTATCGCACGATAAGGATCGAAAAATACCTACAATACAAACCAATAAGAACAAAAAAACATATAAATGGAACTATAGCAGACCAACATTGTTGTAAAGCGGTTCTACCTTAGTCAACTATAAAACTAAATGAGAAGACTTACATCTGTCTCCTGCAGGTTGTTGACGGTGATCCGGAGGTTCAACTTCGTCCGGGAGTCAGATAATGCGACAGTTGTATCCCATCTAGCAATAGTGGGCTGGCGCTCGGTGTAAGTGGAACAAGTAACAGGGCGTAACATGACAAAATAATCCCGTACCCAGGTGTGCAGCAAACGGATACATCCAGCCATAGTCCTGGTTTCATGGAGCGAGGCCTCACGCAGATGGTGATACAAGTAAGCTAGTACAGCACTCCCCCATGAGTAGCTACCAACACCTGCCGGAGTCAAATCGCGCAACATAAACAAATATTTGAAATTGGCGTACATGTTGCTTTTGTCCGAAAATATATCGGTGATGAATATATGTAATAGGTAGGCACACGCAGTCGCATCTACCATAAGATCAGCGAGATTAGCGTTGTCGTCGCAGAATTGTGGCCCACTAAACCTATTGCGGAACCATTTGAATCCCAATCCGACGCCCTTGCATTTCTCAACATCCATCACGAAGTCTACCTCGTCCACCATAAGCAACTCAGGGCACTCATGTATGGCCAAGGACTTCTCCGATGTACTAGGAAAAATGGAAAGTGAACCAAAAACCAGGAGTCCCAATATGGTGTGCACGTCGTTGAGTGTAATCGTCATCTTGCCGAAGGAAAAATGGAAACTATCTGTTTCTGTATGCCACATTTCCAAAAAAACCTCCGTCATATTGGAGTGTGTGTGCATGTGATAGAACAGCTTTATGAGGCAACCGAAAGGAGTGGCGTCAACTACGATGCGTACCTTAGTCTGTGCAGCCAGACTTCATGCTCTATTGCTCAGATAATGGGCATATAGCCGTATCTCTCACTCCTGAAAACATTAGTTCAAATTAGTATATATTAAAATTAAATAGTCATAATATATCATATTGAAATTTAAATATTACCTCTCCCATCCAAAGGTGGTATGTAGTGTGGGAGATGAATGTCTTGCCGAATAACGGTGGCAATCTGGATGGAAGAGGAGCTCTAGACTGCCCTGTAGGTGGGGGAGGCTGGCGTCGTACGCGGGGAGCGGAAGCGAAACTCGATCGAGAAGCATGCGCTCCGGAAACTATAGGCAGCTCCTCCATCGACACTGCTAATTCGGCAGCTAAAACGGGCTAAGCAGATTCCCGTACCCTACTCTGCTTCTTTATTTTCTTCGACTCCGAGCCATCCGCAGACGATGGGGCATCACCATGATCCATTACCTGAAATATAAAATGTACGAAATTTCAAGGTTGGTCGGAAACACAAATTCTCATGCTCGAACCGTTTTTAGAGAAATAATAGCAAAAACACAGTTAACACACACCAAACAACAAGAATAAACCGGTCTCGGATGATCCGGTGACCGGAGGAGTCAGCGCCATCACTGTGGCGTGGGTATAAGGGTGTACGCCAAAAATGAGGTGTACACCAATATACGCACGCCACATTGATGGCGTGAGCGTGACAACCTACGCCCATCGTGTGGCGTAAGGACAATGTTCTTCGCCCCCGTGTGGCGAAGAACACTGTCACTCGGAAATAAAACCCAGACATTGAACCCAGACCCTAAAACTAACCTAGCACCTTTAAACTACCAATCGAAACCTTTTAACGCTAATCCTAACACTAATTTGAGTTTGTTTACACTTACCGTCGCTCAAAATCGCTGAAACTGCTCGAACCCTTGCTTGATTTGCTGCTCATGCTGCTGGTGGTGTGAGTCAGAGATACTGGGTGGGTGAGAAGACATTCGTGACTGTCAACTTGGGTGAGATAAATTCGTGACCGACCAGGAAGAGAGTGGTTGTTCGTGGGAGACGTTTGTGATATGCTGGTAGAGGCGAGGCTTATTGTTAGTAGAGGCAAACGTGGGTTTTGCATGTAAGTCCTTTGGTAATAGCAGGTAATTCCTTTACTTTGCTTTTAATTTTAGTTTAGTTTATAAATTTAGTTATTTACTTAATTTAATTTTATATTTCAATTAGATTTCAATTTAGAAAAATTTTAGTTTAATTTATATTAATTTAGTTTCAATTACTAGTTTGGATTTTTAATTTGAATTCAAGTTTTTAATTTTAGTTTAGTTTTTAGAGAGAATGGAGAGAGAATACCATGTTTTTTCTAGAAATTATAGTAACTTCACGGAGTAATTTTTTCTATTTAAAAGTTTTTGTGAAGGGTAAAATCGTCAAAAAAATTAACTTCACGGAATAATTTTAAAAATTAAAAAAGCGACGTCGCGGAATAGTTTTGGCTTTTTTTAGCAATACCCTTAGAAGTGTTCTTCTTTTGAATTCTAATAAAATGACTACAATTCTGTGGAAGTTTCAAGAGACACATTAAAAGGAGAGAATATAACAAAAATTGGTCCAATCTTTATGTTCAAAACTTACAAGCCAATAAAAAGATCAACTTAATGTTTTATATTGAGTATATGTTTATACCAATGGAAAATTATATCCTTTAATTTTTCGTACACAAGTGCCCTTAAATCTACATAACCGACGAATAGTGTGCCCTCCGGTTCAAGGCATAAAGAAGGTTTTGAGAAGTACGGATGGGCGTGCTCATCAGCAGCTGTGGTTCTTTTTTAGGATCAAATCCTATCATTTTTTAAACAAAATCCAGAGAGCCCGACTGTCCATGTTAGGAAACTTTTCATTGAGTGGTTGTTGTTTTATACCGTTAGAGGAATCTATTATAAAGTTTCAAAAATGCTCAGTCAAGATTCAAAATTCATCATAGAAAAGATTAGTTTTTGCTATAAATCACTATACAATTTATCAGAAATGACTCAAGCACCGAACACAAATAAAGAACAGAAAATAAAAAAACACGGGATTCAACGTGGTTCTTAAATTGTCTACATCCACAGGCGTCGCTAGAGAAAATTGTTTCACTATTATAGAAAAGGGTTACAGATTTCAGATTGTGTTTTTGTGTATCCATAATAGTCTATTTATAGGGAATAAATATAAATTTCTAGATAATGAACCTAATGGGCTCATATAAATAAGACTGAAGATGTCAATACCACAAGACTAAAGATGACAATATCAAATACGCAACACTGTACCGCCAAACACAGTACATTGTTAAGGCATTATTCGACTCATTCTCAACAAATCTTCCCCTTGAGGCGAATATCCTTTCTTCACTATCAACAAAGAAAATTCTCTTATTCTGATCAACAAATGCCCCTAAGGTATCCACTCTATACTGCGAACACCAATCTAGTTTAGGTACTCCTTAAACTTTCGAACTGATACTGCATTGGTCATTATATTTCCTGGATTATCATGTGTAGATACTTTCTTCACATCAATAATTCCTTTTGATATTATATCACGAATAAAATGATATATGACATCTATGTGCTTTGTACGCTCGTGGTACATCCGGTTCCACGTAAGTTGTATGCGTTTTGATTGTCATAAAATACTTTTGTAGTAGTCATATCCAAGCCCAAATCTGCCACCAACCCTTGCAACCATATTACCTCCTTAACTGCTTATGTTACCGCCATGTACTCTGCCTCTGTTGTGGAAAAAGCTATAGTATCTTGCAAATGTGCTTTCCAACTGATCGCACTCAGTAATACATATCATGTCAGAGATCTTCTTTTATCCATATCACCTGAAAAATCAGAATCAACAAAACCAACCATTGATCCTGTAACATCATTAAGTGATCCACCAATATTGGTCTTGTTAAAAGTTAAGCCAGCGTTTGCAGTATTCTTAAGATACCAAAGTATCCATTTCACTGCCTGCTAGTGTTCTTTCCCAGGACATCTCATGTACCTGCTAACTACACTAACCGCATGTGAAATATCAGGACGTGTGCAAACCATAACATACATGATACTACCAACTGCATTTAAATATGGAACCTTCTACATTTGCTCCAGCTCAACATCTTCATTGGCCGCTCCTGCTAGAAATAACTTGAAATGAGTAGCAAACTGGATGCTAATTACTTTAGCATCAAACATGTTGAATCGTTGTAACACTTTCTCAATATAGCTTCGTTGAGACAAGTCTAATGATCCTACACTTTTGTTCCTGATATCTTCATACAAAGAATCTTCTCTGCTCTACGAAGATCCTTCATCTCAAACTCGACACTAAGTTATTTCTTTATCTGCACAATGTGTGACATACTACAAGCAGCAATAAGCATATCATTCACATACAACTACAAGTAAACATAATAATCATTTAACATCTTTTGATGATTCACACAACTATTGCATGGGCTCCTCATGAACCCTTTTGACATCATGAATGTATCAAAACATTTGTACCATTTCCTAGGTGAGTGTTTCAAACCATACAATGACTTTTTCAGCAGACAAACCTTGTCATCCATATTAGGTTCGACAAATCCCTCTAGTTGTCTCATGTCAATTAACTCCTCCAATTAACCATGTAGAAACACAGTCTTCACATCTAACTGTTCAAGCTTTAAATTATACAAATCTACCATAGCTAATAAAACTCGAATCGAACTATGCTTCACCACTGGAGAACCTTTGAGTAAAACCTTTAGCGACCAGTCTTGCCTTGAAATGAGATGCCTCAACCCCTGGATTACCTTCCTTTTTCTTGAACACCCATTTGCTGCCTACTACATTTTATCATTTAGGCAAGTCAACAAGATTCCATGTTAGATTCTTATAAAGAGATACAATCTCTTCCCCCATAGCACCAATCCATCGATCTACCTCTACACTCACTATAGCTTCTTTATAGTTACTAGGTTCATGCATCTCAACTTCTTTTGCAACTGATAGAGCATATACAACTAGTTTTCTTTACCTTTGTGGAAGCATAATATCTCTTATTTATCTGCCCAATGCTATGCTATAAGGTTGTTGTTTTGGTCCGGGTGCATCATTGTCACTATCATCCGATGCTGAAGCTTCACCTCCTGATTCTGGATCTACCTCAAGACTACTCAAATTATTGGACCTTCTATGAACTAATTCCACTTCAAGCTCCACCTGTTTAATCACAACCGATCCTGATCCAACCATTTCTCCTACTTTCTTCTGAATGTCTATCAAAGAAAACTCATTAAAAGTCACGTCTCTACTAATGAGAAAACCTGGAGACTTTTGAGAGGTATACCATAACCTATATATTTTTACTCCAGTAGCATATCCTAGAAATATGCACCTATTTTCCCTCGGCTCAAGCTTACCATCTCTCACATGACCATACGCAAGACAACCAAACACCTTCAATTGTTCGTAATCAGCCAACGATCCATACCAAATTTCAAAATGAGTTTTACAATCAATAGCCGTTGATGGAGACCAATTCACCAAGTAACATGTTATATTGATAGCTTCAGCCCAAAAATCATTTCCCACAGCAGAATGCAAGAGCATGTTTCATACCTTATCACAAAATGTTCTGCTTATTCTTTTTCCAACCCTATTCTGTTGTGGTGTTCTAGAACAAGTGCGATGGCACACTATTCCCTCAGCTTTGATATAAAAGTAGGAATTTAAGGACTAAAATGTGAATAATGTAAGCTTGAGAGAACAATTGTAACTATGTAATATTATTGAGGGCTAAGGGTAATTTATACTCTTTTATGTAACCGTTTTCAGTGTAAGGCTAAGTCTTGGCACCTCTATATAAAGAGCAAGGCTAACCCAATAAAGGGGTTGAACACATTTCTATTATACTCAATTGTACTTAAACTTTCTCTCTCTAAAGACTCTTGCTCTCTTTCTCTCTCTAGAATTCACATATAACTTCTTCCTAAGACAATATTCTTAATATCTAAACTCATCAAATTGGCGACTCCACTAGGGAGAACAGGAAATCCATTCGGCGAAGCTCAAATCCGAGGTGAGACAAGAGAATGAAAAAACTGATATGGGAGATCAATCTGATCGGTCCTATGCTGATCAATGAGCTAAAAGTGAACATAAAAAAACGCGATTTGTATCTCCTAAAGAGCGCTATTCTTCTTGCAAAGGGAAAAAAGACAAGCAAAAGTATATAACCTCTAGTGATGAAGAGGTAGAAAGATTTGCTTCAGGCTTTAAAAGATATATGGGTTCTTCGTAAGAGGAATCAGACAGAGAGCAGTCGAGGAAGCATAAAAAGGAATATAAATCTAAAAAGGACAATGTTCCTCGTTCTACGTGGTGTGAATGGAACACTTTGAATCAATATGTTGAGACTAATCGAAATTTATTTGTAGTAATAGGAACTGATGATTTGTTCGTGCAAGGTTTCGACTGGAGAAACTCTCCATTGACAAGTGAAATTCATTCTATAACGTTTCTGAAGCGTTTTGACATTAATAAAATGGAAAAGTTCGATAGGGTACAAGATCCTGATGACCATATCGAACGATCCGCTGGTGTGTCATGCATTTTCGCAGAATTTTAAAGGAACGAATTTGAAGTGGTACAATTGGATTCCAAGGGGATCCATCTCAAATTTTAGTGATTTTTACATTTCTTTTCGAAGCCAGTTTGTGGAGAGAAAAGAAATGAGAGCGAATGGAGATACCATTTATCCAGTGCAAACAGGCAGCTAAGGAAAATTTGAAAGATTATACGAAGAGGTTCATTTTTACTAAAGCAGGTTTGGACAATTGCGAAGAAAATGTGGCGATGACAGCGTTTCGCCAAAGACTATTACTAGGGGATCTGGCCAATGAAACTACAAAAATGAGAGCTTTAACTTTTGGAGCCTTTATGGCTCAGGTTTAGTGAGGTTTATTTTCGTTTGAGGGTAATATTATCAAGAGTTTTGTGATATTTTGAAGGTATTTAATGTTTGGATAGAGTGTAGAGGGAGAATTGAGCTGCCTGGTTGTATTTAATTTTCATTACCCTCATTAAATGAAAGTGGTTGGGTATTTATACCCTTAATTATAGGCCACTTGGGCTTTCGGGTTGACTTATGGATTCGGGTCGAGTTCAAAGACCCATTTAGTTTTAAGCAGGTAGTTAATTAGCTTAGTCATGAAGTGATTAAGTTTTTAGTACATTAGTTCTGTCTGGACGGTTTAGTGGGTGGATGTTGTCTGAATTGCCCCTATCTGGTTCTCATAAAGAGTGACAACAAATTCCGGACTCATCAGTAGCCCATTTTTTAGGTTGTGTTGGAAGGCCTTTGGCAAGACCTAAAAAATAGCTCAAGTGTAATTATAACTTTGTCCGGACATTTCGAAAATGTGTAACGACTTTATCCGGACAGACTGAAACCCTTAGAAGCTGAGCAGTTTCTCCAGAGATCATAGGACATGTGTCCTTCTCTGATTCGCCACACCGGTCATTTTTCTCCTAGAATGGCGCTCCCACCTGCTTCAAAAAGAAACTTCTTCATTTAATGCGAATGACATCAGCGCCGCCTTTAATCACTGCATCTACCCTTTGGAATCCTCCTAGGTATCGAAGCATCATCTTCCTGATTAGTATAAATCAGTTCACTTTTCACTATTTCATTATCTCTAATCTCTCAAACTCCAAAGATTTCATCTCTCAAAAAATCTTTCTTTTGGTGTCTGTTTATGTTCACAGCAAGAAACGCTTTGGTAAAAGGTAGGTGGCTCAATTTGTCAGAGTTGGAAAAGGCTCAAAAGGTTGAACGAGAAAGGCACATCACTGCAGGCCTCCCTGTTCCCCCTGTTAATAAACCAGAAACACCAAGCTCAGAGCCTGATCGGGGTTCTTCTTCAACTAAGAGTGCTAAACCTAGGAGGTTGTTCCAGTCCAATCTTTCACCAATCGTTTCGGGCTCATCGGTCCAGGAGTCAGAGGCTGTTGTTGAACCAGGGCAGGCAGTCACAAGTTTCAAGAAACCTTCCCCATTTATTGCTATGGGGTCAGATGCTGATATCTCCCTAGAGAAGCTGGTAGATAGACGAAAGGGTCGTCTAGTTAAAGGGCATGCTGCTGGCACACAGCCTAAACCAAAATCTACGCCTTCGAAATCCGGGGCAAAAATTAAAACCACAGGGTCAGAAGCACCCATTAAAACTTCCAAGGAGAAGCTATCCGGACCGGAGGTAACTAGCTCAAGTCTTCGAAAAGAGACCTCCGGGTCCGAGCCCCAACCGAACTCTAGACCCCAAGAGGGAATGAATGCTCAACAATCTGAGGGGCTTACGGAGCCAATCATCAGCCTCTCTCTTCCTAAGACACCTGACAACCCCTCCATGGTAATGGAGGATATAATGGAAGATAGCATTGAAGAAGCCCCTTTCGAGACTGACGTCTCCGGGTAAACAAGTGAAACTGCCATGCTAAGAAGAGCAAAGGCAAGGAAAAAGTATGTTTAAAGCACCCGGACCTGCCGGAGTGCCTTGTGGGAAAGGTGGGGCCTTGTTTTCACAAGGTAAATGTTAAATACTTGCTGGCCATGCAGAAAATCAAGTACGCTTTCATTCACACAGCTGAACTTGGCTGGATAAGGACAAAGTGGGGTACTCCAGAGAATGTCAAAGTAAGGATCCCAATCGATCCGGAGACGCCCATGGATTGTAAGCTCAACGAGATTGTCTTCTATACCGAGTTGTTCAAATAGGGACTAAGGTTTCCCTTGGACCCAGAAATAGTTAGAAATTTCCATCTGATTAAGTTGTGCCCAAGCCAGCTAAGCCCCAATCATGGTTCACCCTTATGGCATGTATTATGGCTTCAAGGCTCTCCAGAATTCCTCTTCCGATGGAGCAATTCGCTGTCGTGGCAAGCCTCTGCCGAAATCATCTCATCCCTTTCTATCACTTCAACATGGATGACAACTACAAAATGGTGGATGACTTTCTTGAGTCAGATAAAGGCTGGAAGACTCAATTTCTGTTCGTCAGCGGTGCTTGGGAGAACGAAAAGAAAATCAAAGCTGGTGTCAACCCAAGCATGCTCACCAGCAGATGGCGAAGTGATGGTAATAATCTCAATAGATACTTATACTTTTACTTATAATTTTTTTTCTAACTCTTTTTCCTTTTGCTTTTCGGTAGTGCTGCCCAAGGATTTCAACGATTACTTAGAGGCCGGGCAGACCACTTGTGCCAAACTGAATGCTTGGGCAGCTGAAAAATGGGCAAACCGCTTCCACAACTACTTTACTGGAGGCAACTTAGCCAGATCTTATCTGTGGAATACAACGGACCGGAGAGAACCGTCTTTGGAGGAATAACTACTCCACCCCTCCGGGAGTGATCCTCCGGAAGACAAAAGGAAAAGATGGAAAACCAATCTTGCCGGGAAGAGCTAAAGCCCCAAGCAAGATGAAGGGAAACAAGGCTAAGGCCGGGCGAGGTGTGGCAGAGGCCAATCTTACTGAAGTGGAGGAAGTTGTCCCAACAAATCCCGAGGGACAAGGTCAAGGGAAAATCGATGATGCCTTACTACAGGTGGTGGAACACGAGAGAACCAAGGAAGCTGCTGGGCCTTCAAAGCCTCAAAAGGTCCTTAAAAAGGACAAAAACGAGGAGCAGAAGGTGGAGGCCGGGATGCCAAGAGAAAGAAAACTTCCAAGGGAGATGAGGTTTCTCTTTAGGATCCGGAGCCACTACCTCCCATTGACCCTCCTGATCCTACGAGAGCAGAAGAGATTCCTGGTGACTTTAGAACCGAAGACGTCGGACGTGGGGATATTAGCATTGATGGTGTCGACATCACTAGGCTTGAGGGGATTGGTCTCTATTTTGAAGGCCTCCCCAGAGATGATTTCGCTGGGCCCTACCACCTTCCAAGTTCCTCAAAAACCGTCACATTCAACGGTAAGTCTTTTTCTGTCTCGAGCGAAAGGGATGTCATTGCTCACTCCATTCTGAGAAATGTCCAGCCAGTGCTTATTTTGGAAAAACAAGTACGCAATCAGTCAACCATTATCAACACCCTCAATTCTGACAAAGAGAAACTGTCTAACGATCTTCTCAGTGCCAACCAAAATACTGAGGCATTGAAGAGAGAGAATGAGGAGTTGAAGAAATGTCAGGAGGACTTGGCCAACAGGTTAGCCACTTCGGAAGGAGTTGTTAAAGAACTGCAACTAAAACAATCTGTCGTGGAAAGAGATCTCCGGACGTCAAAAGAAGAGGTGAAGGCCAAAGATAGCACCATTCAGGCCTTAACTAATGACAAAGTCTCTCTTAAGAATAGTGTGTCCAAGGCTGAGCAAAAAAAAAAGCTGACTTGTTGAGGGAGCAGGAGAAAACAGTCCAGGGTTTGATGGATGCTTACACTAATGAGATGATAGATTCTCAAGAGGCAAGGTATGCTGAGGTTAGGTCAGATATGGTTCTACTATTTCATGAGAAATTCCCGAATAAGACCTTGGGGGATTTATGGTGATACGTGGAGTACGAATACATTCCTCACCATACCATGTCTGTTGGTGATAAGTACAACTACTCTAGTGAGGACACCAGTGATGAAGAAGAAGACACCGGGGAGAGTCCGGATGATGAGAGTCCGGAAGATGACCCAAAGGAGAGAAAGCCAAGTGAGGCTGAGTCATCTTCAAAGGCTCAGTCTTAAAGTATCAATTATCTTTTTAATTCTATTGTGATTGAACCAAAGTCCTTGGATGGCCAATGCATTTTTTGTAACCGTGTCCGGTCCTTGTCCGGATAAACCTTTCTAGTTTTGACAATTCAAAGTCCTTGGATGGCCAAGGCATTTCGTATGTTTTAATGAGTAGTTTTATTTTGCATAACTCCTGCATCGTTTCATGATTTTACTTTTGGTGGCTAATGTTTAAACAGCCCTTATTTATTTCACAAGTATTTTAAAGTAAAATTAGAGTGTTTAAATTTTCCGATGACCAATGTTTAAGCAGTCACCACTCCACCAATTTAATCTGTTCTACTACTGATAAAGAAATTCAGAGAAAGCTTTTAATTGAAACACTCCGAATCTTTTAAGAAGGCATCAAACTTTATAAAAAAATCCGGACACCTCATTAAAACCTCCCTGCGCCACCAGGATAGGAAAGAGTATGCCCCAAAATATTTAAATGAACTTTTAAGCAAGTATATATTTACATAGTTTCTATTCCAAGTACAACCGGAGGTGTTCAATGTTCCAGGGGTGATTCAAAATCCTTCCATCTTTGTCTTGGAGCCGATATGTCCCAAGCTTAAGCTTTTCAATGACCACATAGGGTCCTTCCCAAGTTGGAGCCAACTTACCAAACTGCTTCTCTTTAGTATGTAGGAAAAAAAATTTCAATACCTTATCCCCTGGCTGAAAATCCCTTCTCTTAACTTTAGAAGCAAATCTGCTTCTCATTAAACCTTGATAGTGTACAACTCTAAGGTGAGCCTTAACTCTTCTTTCTCTAATTAAGTCAAGCTGGCCTCTAATTGCCACCTCATTAGCGTGTTCGGAAAAATTATGAACTCGAAATGAAGGGAGAGTAGCTTCTATAGGAGCTATGGCATCCATCCCATATACTAAGGCAAAGGGAGACTCTTGTGTTGCAGCCCCGGGAGTGGTCCGATAAGCTCACAAAACTTCTTGCAAATAACTAGACCATTTTCCAGCAGTCCCTTCTAAATTCTTCTTCAGACCGGACAATATTGTCATGTTGGCCACTTCGACCTGACCATTTGCTTGTGGGTGGAAAGGGGAAGAGAAACAATGTTGTATGCCTCTAGAGGCATATAAAATCTCCATTTCCTTGTTGTCGAACTGTGGTCCGTTGTCTGTTGTTATCTTTTGTGGAATTCCAAATCTGCAACAGATATTGGATAAAATGAATTTTATAATAGCTTTTGATGTTGTACCTGCTAATGGAGCTGCTTCGATCCACTTTGAAAAGTAATCAATATCAATTATTATAGTTCTGCGCCCCCGGATGCCATGGGTAGAGGTCCCACTAAATCTAACCCCCATCGAGCAAAAGGTATTGGCTTAGAAATTGACTGTAAAGGGATGGCTGGGATATGAATTTCATTGCTATATCTCTGGCATGGGTCACACTTTCTTACCAACTCCCTAGCATCTTGCATTATGGAGGGCCAATAGTACCCAGCTAACAAAACTCTTCTTGTTAGAGCCCTGAATCCACAATGAGTTGATCCCTCACCATCATGTAACTCGGAGAGCACTATTTGAGACTCGTCGACCCCCAAACATCGTAAGAGGGGTTTACTATAAGACTTCTTATTAAGAATATCTCTTAGGATGACAAAACCATGAGCCTTGTACTTTATTTTTCTTGCTATTGATTTTTCCGGAGGCAAGATGCCATCTGAGAGATATTGAAGGAGAGGAAACCTCCAATCCTGAGGTTGTTTTATCTGTATATTAAAACTTTCTTCTTCCTTATCCCGAGTGACTCGAATAGATGGGCACCCTAGCACATGAATCCAAGGGTAGGACTCAGTATAGGCTATGGTTGCCAAGGATTCTGCCAGTATATTTTCTGTTCGGGGTATGTGCTCATAAACGATGTTTTTGAAATTAAGTGCCACTTCTTTAAGAAGAAGTAAGTATTTAACTAGCTGCTCCTTTTTGGCTTCGGATTGACCTTGTGCATGATGAATAAGAAGCTGAGAATCGCTCATCAACTTGACCCTTTTGGCTCCACAAATAAGAGTTAATTTCAAACCAGCTATAACAGCTTCATATTCAGACTCATTATTAGATGCCATGAAAGTAAAACATATAGCTTGGTACATTCTATCACCGTATGGAGAGGTCAAACATACCCCAACACCACATCCCATGGTACTTGACCCACCATCAGTCCGGATGACCCAGACTTTTTTATCTTTCACATCAGTTGTCTGCTTAGTATCCCTATCTGAGTAAAATTCAACTAAGAAATCTGCCACCGCTTGGGCTTTGATGGCTGTTCGAGGGGCAAAATCAATTTCGAAGTCCCCCAATTCCACTGACCACTTAGTCATTCTACTTGAAATGTCGGCCTTTTGGAGAACGTTTTTTAAGGGATAAGACGTCCGGACAATAATGGGATGAGCCTGAAAATAAGGCCTCATCTTCCTCGCAGCAATCACCAGGGCTAATGCTAATTTCTCAAGCTTCAAATAACGCTATTCTGCATCAATTAAACTCTTGCTAATGTAATACACTGGACGGGGACAATTATCTACCTCCCTTACCAATACTGCACTTATGACACAACTAGAGACTGCCAAGTATGAAAAGAGTCTCTCCGTCAACGGGTTTCAACAAAGTCTTGAGGGAGGACAAATGCTTTTTGATTTCATCAAAGGCCTCATCACACTGTGAGGACAAATCAAAATCCTTTGAACCTTTCAAAGTTTGAAAAAACGGGGCACACCTATCGGAAGACCTTGAAATGAATCGATTTAATGCAGCCAACTTCCCAGTCAATCGTTGTACTTTCTTAACATTCTGAGGAGGCTCCATTTGCAGTAAAGCATTAAGCTGGTCCGGATCAGGCTGTATCCCTTGCTCACTTATTACATACCCCATGAATTTCCCGGACTGCACTCCAAACACACACTTTTCCGGGTTTAATTTCAAATTTACTTTCACTAAGTTAGCAAAAGTTTCTTGGAGATCTGCCAAGTTTATTTCTTCGTCCACACTTTTCACCATCATTTCGTCGATGTAAACTTCCATTTTTCTTCCAATTTGATCAGCAAAATCCTTGTTTACCAACCTCTGATAAATAGCCCCAGCATTTTAAAACCCAAATGGCATCACTTTGTAACAATGAAGGCCCCTATCAGTAACAAACGTAGTATTCTCGTGATCCTTCAGATCCACTTGAATCTGATTATACCCAGAGAAGGCATCCATAAAAGATAGCAGCTTGTTTCCAAATGTGGAATCCACCAACTGATCAATCCGGGGGACTGGGTATAAATCCTTTGGGCAAGCTCTGTTGAGATCTGTAAAATCGATACACATACACCACTTGCCATTTTTCTTTTTTACCAATACCGGATTGGCTATCCATAAAGGGTACTGAGAATCCTTTATGTGCCCCATTTTAGTAAGTCGGTCGACCTCTTGAACTATGACATCAGCCTTTTCCTTAGAAAAAACTCTTCTTTTTTGTATCACAAGTGTTATGTCCTTTCGGATGGACAGTTGGTATGATATAATATCTGCTGGTACTCCGGTAACATCAGCATTGCACCAAGCAAAAACATATTGATGGTCTTTCAGGAACTTTAACATATTACCCTTTAATTCCGATGTCATCTTTGACCCTATCTTGGCATTTTCCCTCAGCCAAAGAATATGTTTCAACTTATTCAATCGGCATTAAAACTCCAGGGGTCTCTCTGGGGTCATCAATTTCACCCTCTCCCCCAGAAAGCCCCTCAAATTGTTATTCTGTGTTGATCCGAACTGCCCCCAACGTTCGGGGAGCCAGTGCTGTTGTATAACAATCTCTTGCTACATTTTGGCTGCTCCGAACAACTCCCACTTGTCCTTGCACAACATATTTCAAACATTGGTGGACTGTTGAGGCCACTGCATGCATCCTAGAGAGCCAAGACCTCCCCAGAATAGCATTATAACAAGTGGGACAATCCACCACGACGAATAGTATTCTAACCATCTTTTTAAAAGGGCCTTTGCCCAACAAAACCCCCTCCTCGAACTCCCCGATCACATCTGCTGAGTTTCCAGTAAAACCCACAATTGACCTGTTCGAATGCTGAATTACTGATGGGTTCTTTATTTTTTTGTAGGAAGTTAAAAAGATAATATTGGCTGAATTTCCCTTATCCACCAAAATCCGTTTTATGTCATTGCCCCTGACGGATGCTCCTATGACAACAACATCTTCATGAGGACCAGCTATATCCCTCAAATCATCCTCATCGAAAACAATGAAGGGAAATGGAATTTTCGATTGATAGGAAGTCATGCCTCTTTCCAGTTGGGTAGCTAAAGTATAAACATGCCTCTTTCTTGAAGAAGCAGTTGGTGCTGTCATGGTGTCTCCTCCGAAAATCGTGAGTGACTCATAAAAGTTGATAAGTCCGGATACCGACTTGCAATGTTCTGTGATAACACCCACTTTATTCCGAGTTGGATCAGGGTCCAAGTATTCTGATTCTACATCGAACCTTTCGATTATGACCATAGCCCCATCCGGAGCCGATGTGCCTGCATTGTTCGGACCAGCCCGATGGGTGTTATCAGACCTATTTCCTCCTCTTCTTTTAACATATGCTTCCAACTTTCCTCTTTCAATCAAATTATGGACTTCTTGCTTCAAAGCAATACAATCCTCAATGATATGGCCAGTATCATTGTGATACTGGCAGAAACAATTGTTGCGGCTCTCCTTAGGAGACTGTAACGCAGCCGTCCGTCTATAACGTACTTCGTGTTTTGTTTTGTCATAAATGGTGGCTACGTTTTCTTTAAATTCTGCAAACTACTCTGGTTGAACCCAAGGCCCTCGCTTATTTCTAGATTGTTGACTCTGGGCTCGTGCAGCGGGCTGAGACTGAGCTTTGGCTCTGTTATGACTCTGTCCGGCCTCCCTAGCCTTGTTTCTGGACTGATTTTGGTTTGGATTTGGTACAACCGGAGCAGACCTCACCTGCCTATGCACCCTAATTTTCTTTGTTTCTTCTACATTAATTCTCTTTCCAACCTGATTCAACAGACCTCCCCATGTCATGGCCTTTTTTCTGGTTACTGAATCAGCCAAATTTCCAGGGTTTAAGCCCTGCCTCAGAGAAGCTATTGCTACTTGTTCGAAGCAATCAGCTAATCCATTTTTGGTGTTTACAAAGCGACTTATGTATTCTCTTAGATATTCATTCGGTTCTTGGGCACAATGGATAATTGTGTCTCCATTGCCCTTTACCTCCTTGCTTCCAACAAACTGTCTTAAAAAAGCCACCCAAAAAGTATCGAAATTTCTGATGCAGCCTTGTGGCAAACTCTTGTACCACTTCAGAGCACTCCCCGTAAATGACTGGGAGAATGCTCTACAAAGAAACTTGTCGTCATCATCAAAATTCATCATGAAGTTTTTGAACTGTTTCAAGTGGTTATCTGGGTCTTTACTGCCATCGTATTTTTTTATTTTTGTACTGTCAAACCTCTTAAGGACGTTTCCGGACAGGATCTTGGAGGATAATGGAGATTGTCTCCAATTCCGGCCATGACTGAAAACGGTATCCTCATTAGGAGTTGCAAAGATACCTGGTTCATCATGGAAGGCAAAAGGATCCATCACCATCCGATCTACGTGTCTCCGGCTATGAGACGACCCTTTGTCTATATGCCTCTTTAACTTTCCAAGCCTATCCTTTTTTCTTGAGTACTTTCTGACTAAAGTTTCTTTCTTTTTTGAACGGCCTTCATCACTGCTAGATGACAGGGATTCTTCGAATCTATCTTCGCCTGAGAAGCTGCTGGAAGATTCTGAGTCTGAATCAGAGCTCTCCACCGGTTTAGACCGGTGAGACTTTTTTGAGCTAGCATGAGACTTTTTCGTACTCACATGGGTTTTTGAGGGATCATGTTCCCTTGGATTGTCAGTATGATGAGCTACTGACGCCTTAGACTTCTCTTTTGTGCCCATCTCTGCCATCTTGGCAGCTCTCAGAACTTCTATTTCAACTTTTAACCTATCTCGCTCCTCAATGGTATATTCATCATTTTCTACCACCACTTCGGCCAAAGCTGGTGGTACTTCCTATATGTCTGGATTCATCCAAACTGATTTTTCTTGATAATTTCGAATGCTAGATTCAGGCACCTTATCCTCCCACTATGGTCGCCAATTTGGTGAGGTTTATATTCGTCTGAGGATAATTTTGTCCAGAGTTTTGTGATATTTTAAAGGTATTTAATGTTTGGATAGAGTATAGAGGGAGAATTCAGCTGCCTGGTTGTATTTAATTTTCATTACCCACATTAAATGAAAGTGGTTGGGTATTTATACCCTTAATTATGGGCCACATGGGCTTTCGGGTTAACTTATGGATTCGGGTCGAGTTCAAAGACCCATTTAGTTTTAAGCAGGTAGTTAATTAGCTTAGTCATGAAGTGATTAAGTTTTTAGTACATTAGTTTTGTCCGGACAATTTAGTGGGTGGATGTTGTCCGAATTGCCCCTGTCCGGTTCTCATAAAGAGTGACAACAAATTCCGGACTCATCAAGGTTGATGATCAAATTAAGGTCGATGATTTAACTAGAGTCCGATGAGGACCGATTAACACTCCAAATAATATGAGGCAGATGGCCAATAACCAAGGGAAACCCTTGAATGGAAATGGTAATCAACAGACACGACAAAAGAACAATAATTTGCCACCTCGAATTGGTGGATATTCATATCATGCTCCATCTTATAACTATGACAGACCAAGGACAAATCAATGGGATAAGCCAAAATATTATGCTGATTTGACAGAGAATGTGGCTATGATCTTTGATAAGAACAAGATCTTCGTAAAATTTAGGAAGCCAACTCCAATAAGTAGGCCAAGGGAGGAACAAAACAACAAATACTACAGGTATCATGAAGATATCGGGCACGGTACCAATGATTGTATTGCTATGAAAAGGAGATTCAGACCATGATCGAAAATGGAAATTCGTTGACTTATGTGAAGTCACAGGGAAATGATTCGAAAAACGTAGCGTCAACTTCGAAGGCTAATCCAGTTGCGCCATCTGAGAATTTGATGATTTTGGATTCAAAAGTTGAAGCTTTTGATGCTTATTTGGAATATATAGAGAATGATACGAATAGGTTGCTTTTGATCGTAGTTGAAGACCCAATTAGAAAAGGGGCATGTGCAAGATTTATGCAAATTCTTTGAGTCATTAGCTATTTCAGAGGCGATTCGATGACTGGAAACTCTGATAGTTCGAGAAAACGATATGTTGTCAATCTGACAACTCAAGTTGAAGGGAAAATGTCCACACATTTGTATGGAAAAAAGATATTCCTTTCATTATGTTCGATGAAGATGATTTACGAGGAACAGCAGGGCCACATGAATATGCAGTGGTTATTGGAGCATAGGCGTCAAAATACGACGTGTGCTTATTGACACTGGCAGTTCTGCTAATGTTCTCTTTAAGTCAACGTATGATAGAATGACAAATCCGCCTCGGATTTCTTAGTCAGATCGGACAATTGTAGGATTTAGTGATTGGGGAATCTGAGGGAGAAGTAAGGTCCAAGTCTTTTTTGTGGTGGTGGACTGCTCCATGAGTTATAATGCTATTTTTGGAAGGTCATGGCTTTCTAGAATGTATGGGGTTGTATCAACGGTTCACCAATGTTTCAAGTATGTGGTTGAAGATTGAGTGAGGGTCGTTCGAGGTGACCAGAAGGTAGCTAGAGAATATTATGCCACTGCACTTCGGATCCGAGGATCCAGCAGTCGGGATTTGATGCATGAATAGCAGTTAGAAGGGTTGACCTCGAATTTAGAAGAAATAGTTGACGATCCAAGGGAAACCCCAGGGTCTTTAACGGTAAGTGAAGAAATTGAGGAGTTTACTTTTTCGGAAGGAAGACTTCTTTGAATCGAAACCTTATTAACCCCACTTTTATGTCAACAACTGCTAGAGTTTTTATATGTTAATTTGGATATTTTCTCTTGGAAGACAGAGGATGTAACAGGAGTACCAATCGAAGTGATTCGTCACAACTTGGATATTGATCTGAAGGTGAAGCCAGTGATTCAAAAAAGAAGAGTATTTTCTTCAGAAAAAGCATAAGCGATTATTTCTGAGGTGGACCGGTTATCCATGGTCGGACATATAAGGTAATCACAATATCCTTTGTGGACGGTAAACCCGGTAGTGGTAAAAAAGAAGAATGGGAAATGCAGAATGTGTGTGGATTTTACAGACTTGAATCGAGCCTGTCCTAAAGATCAATTTCCTGTTCCTCGAATATATCAGCTGATTGATTCTACTTCAGGAAATAAAATACTAATATTCATAGACACTTTTTCAGGATATAATCATATTCAAATGGATCCATAAGATCAAGAATGTAGGACCTTCATAACTGATGGAGGGTTGCACTACTATAGGGTTATGCCCTTTGGATTAAAAAAGTTGGAGCCACTTATCAAAAATTGATTAACAAAGCATTTGCCACTCAGATCATAAGAAATATATAGGTATATATAGACGATATGGTGGTAAAAAGCTTAAAGTATAATGTGCATCTTGATGATTTAGAGAAAGCATTTTTTAATTTAAGGGCAATCGGGTTAAAGCTGAATCTTGAAAAATGCACCTTCGAAATTCGGTCATGGAAGGTTTTGGGTTATGTCATCAGTGAAAAAGGAATAGAAGCTGACCCAAAGCAGTTGAAAGCCTTGATAAAAATGAATCCTCCTCGGTCTATTAAAGAAGTGTAAATTCTGACAAGAAGGTTAGCAGCCCTTAATCGATTTATTTCTTGATTTACAGACAAATGCTTTCCTTTCTTTCAAGTTTTACGAACACCAATTAGATTTGAATGGACATCAGAATGTGAGGCAACATTCACAAATATTAAAAATTTGTTATCATCACCAGAAATATTGTCAAAACCTCGAAATTGAGAGAAGCTGTTTTTGTATATTGCGGTATCAGATTTTTCATTAAGCGCGGTGCTGATTAGTGAATAATCAGGTATTCTAAAGCCAGTGTACTACATCAGTAAAAGTTTAGTGGCAGCATAAAAGAGCTATTTTAAACTGGAAAAGCTAGCATTTGCATTGGTGATTGTTGCTAGGAAATGCGCCCTTATTTCCAAGCTGACATTATTGAGGTCCAAACTTCATTCCTTTGGAAAAATATTTTACAACGACCTAATATTTCGGGGAGAATGACGAAGTGGTCAGTGGAGTTGGGGGATTATGATATTTTGTTCACACATCGAACTACAATAAAAGCGCAAGCATTGTCATTTTTTTTAATTCCATTCGAGCAGATCAGATGTGGAAGAAAGTAAAGAAGATGTACCGCTAAATTTGAGGTGGATTGTTCGAACAGATTGAGGGTCTAGTGTTTTAGTTAATAGCTCCAACTGGTGACACAATGATTCAATATATTAAATTTGGTTTTTACGCTTCGAACAATGAGACTGAATACGAAGCTGCTTTGACAGGTTTAAAATTGAAAACAATTTGTGGAGTAACTTTAGTACGTTTGGAAATGGATTCTCAGATGTTAGCAAATCAAGTATCTGGATTTTCTGAAGCAGAAAATGATTGTTTGATTATATATCTTCGGGAACTTTAGAGTTTAATGCTTCTGTTTGATAATATTATTGTTGAATATATTGGTCGAGGGAGTAACATGGTGGCTGATTCTTTAGCAATTATTTCTTATAAGAAGGAATATCCTTGGATTTTTCTACAAGAAAATCCTTCAATTGTTACTCAATCTAGTCAGTGCGAATGTATAGAGGAGTTCTTGTCACATATGAGGTTATGCTAGGCGATTGGCGAGCGGATATTCTCAATTTTTCTACTCAATGAACATTACCAGATGATACGAGGTTGGCTAAAAATTGAGCGGTAAAGCCTTCAGATATATAGTATTAGATGGAATATTGTATAAAAATGCAGTAAGTGGGACATTATTACGATGTCTAGACAATCAAGAATCACAAGAGGTGTTATCAGGATTGCATGATGGTGAAGGGTCAACTCATTGCGGGTTCAAAGCTATATCTCGACGGGTTTTACTTGCAGGATTATATTGGCCTACAATCATGAATGATGCTAAGAATTTAGTTTGAAGTTGTGATACTTGTCAAAGTTTTGCTAATGCTATTCATAGGCCAGCGGTGCCACTTATGTCTATAACCGAGGCTATACCATTTGATAGATGGAGGATTGGTCTAGTGTGGCCTTTGCCAATGGCTTCTGGAGGAAGGAAAATAATAATTGTAGTAGTGGATTATTTTACAAAATGGGCCGAGGCAGAACCACTATCAGGAACAAAGGCAAAAGATATGATCAAGTTTATTGTGAATAGCGTTTGTTGTCGTTTAGGAGTTCCTCGAAGAATTACGACAGATAATGACACTCAATTTAATAATAAAGAGATGACTTCATTTTTCACGACAAAAGGAATTCAGTAATGTTTTTCGACGCCTTTTCATCCTCAAGCTAATGGACAAGTCGAGGTGACAATCTGAACAATTGTAGATGACTTGAAGAAAATAGGAGCAGCAGGAAAATTGCCAAATTATTTACAATAGGTTCTTTGGGCTTATCGGGCAACTCCTAGGGATGCTATAAAATAAAATCCCTTTGTATTAGCATATGGAATGGATGTAGTTGACTCCATAAAATCTAAGATGCTATCTTTTAGGATAAATCAATAATCTGAAAGATATAATGATAAAGTTAAAAGGGTGAATTTAGATTTGATTGAGGAGAAAAGAGTTTGATCTTATTTGAATGTAATCCATTATCAAACTCTTGTGAGGAGTAGATTTGATTCGAAGGTAAAAAGAAGAGAGTTCAAAGAAGGTGATAAAATGTTGAGAAAAGTGTTCCTACATACAAAGGAGAAAATCCTTGGAAGAATGGCTCCGAATTGGCAAGGGCCTTATATGGTTGTTGAAAGGATAAATCCATGGTTTTATCGTCTTTGTCATTTTGAAGAGAGGATGCTTCAACACCCATGGAATATACAGCATTAAAGCTTTATTGGGAATAAATTTGTCTTTGTATTTTGGATTTTTTGCTATTGAATGGCGCACTCTTTCCTACCCTGTTGACCCATGAAGGTTTTAACGAGGTGCTATGTACATATTCAATATTATCAATAAAGTGCATTTTTGTCCAATGGTTGTTTACAAGTGTTTATTAAAAACTATCTTAACAACTTATCAAAGACTGATCATCTTTAAGGTTGGTTAAGAGTAAAATGTTCCGAAGTGTTTATTACACTTTTTGAAGAAATCGCCATTTTCGAGATACTATGTTCAATGAATACCTTAAGATTTTTTTCAAAGTGCAACGCTCAATAATGCATTGTATTTTTTCGAAGTGCAACGTTCACCAGACAAATACATTGAGGTATTCGAAGTGTTATACTTATACTTTGTAGTTATATATTGTGTGAATTTCGAAGTGCATTATCATATTTAAGGAGTTATATTTAAAAAGTTATCATTCCTATTTTAGGATTATTAGCATCGAACAATTTATGAAAATGATAAAAATAAAAAATAAAGCAAAACATTTGTCAATTAGATTAATTCTTCAAAATAAAATAAGCAAATTTCTAATTTGACAAGTAAAAAAAATGACATGTTTAAAGAGCGATAAAGTTATTCGGACGACTCATCCTCCTCGGATGATTCCTCCTTTGATGATGATGAGTCAGAGATAGGATTGAAGGCTTCACTTGGACGTTTTTTGATGGGAATGTCGTTCCAAAAACTTGAGAGGTTAATTCTTGGAAAAGTTGCATTAAGTTCTCGAAGAAGAGTGATGTCTGTTTCTTCTTTTCCATTGTTAATGGCAGCCAACATGTCTGTCAAACATTCATCTTTTGCAGCAGCAGCAACAACAACTTCTTTTTCCTTCTCAAAATCATTGTTCAATTTGGTTATGTCATCGGTTAACTCTTTATTTTTTGTCTCGCTGGAAGTAAGAGAAGTTTGGAGACCTTCAGATTTGTACTTTTCAGCAGTTAGCTCATCAGCATGTTTAGCTTCGAGCTTATCCATCTTAGTTTGATGTGAAGCAGTCAGTTTTTCTTTTTCATATGACTTTTCATGAAGAGGGCGCCACGAATAAGTTCAGACCTTACTATTTCGAACATATGGAATTGCTCGACCACCTTGCCTTGAAAATTTTCCCTTAGTTATTTTTTATATTCATCAAGTCCTTTGTAGCGGACCATGTCTTTGGCCAATTTGTTCAAATGATCTTGAGAAGCTTCGAATTGGGAAGAAAGTAATTTTGCTGCAGCATTGAGATCGGCAAATGGTTGAAGTGCAACAAAGATTTCAGGTTAGGTGGAGGAGGAGGAATATCTGTTGAACTAGGATAAGGAATCATATCCAAAGTTGTATTTGGAAGAGAGGGACGGATAATTTATGGAGACGCTTTGATGGTTTTTGTTCTCCCGAAGTGATGCATATGGGTCTGAATATCCTGGAGGATGAGATCATCTTCTCCAACGAGTTCTTGTGACTCATTGAAATTAATAAAGTTCTCAGGGTCGAAGTGTTCAGTGTTTTGGTGTCCATCATCAGCATTGTCTTTGATGATAATCAAAACATCATTATTGGGTGTTTGCTCTTCGAGAAGAGGACTTTGTTGATTTTCAACAGTCATGGTTTCTTCCTCATCGGCTAATGTATATTCAGTGATTTTAGATTGCTTCTTTTTTTTTTTCAATGAGAACTGGAGGAAGTTTTATTTTTCTTCGAAGAAGGTTCTTGATATTTTCCCTCTTTGATAGGTGAAAGGGTTTGCTCTCTTGCTTTTCCTTTTCGAGTTTTAGGCTTTGACGGTGTTGAAGGGCTAGCACCAGATGTGCTAGCTGCCTTTTTTTAATTTTCTTTTCTTTTTTAGCCTTTTCTTTTTTATTCTTTGGCAGATGACTTTCCGACCTGTTTCGGATAGGGAGGAATACTTTGCAATCAGGATGAACTAACTTTTTGCATGCAAAATGAGGATTAGGCTCTTTCATCAAATTTCGAGGAGGCAAGGCTCCCTCCGCGATCGGAAAAAGATGACTATTAAGGAAGTTGATCGGTTAGAAGACAGTGTGGAAAATGTTATTCCACTCTTTCTCGGCCCAGGCAACAAGGTTTTTGAAAATATCCTTAGCTACTGATCGAGGTATAGCATATCGACTCGGAATTTCTGAAATAATCATGCAAGTAAATAAATAATGAGGAAAATACCAGATGAAATCTATGTTAAAGTGTATAATTTTTGAAGTACTTACAATTGCTTCTCCAGATGAGATTTAGCTTTGATGGATTGGCATCAGATATATATTTTCCATTCTCCCATGCTCCTGAGATGAAGATAAACTTTTTCTTATAGAGTTTATCAGCTATAAAAGTTTCTCTCTTTCGGATTGATGGAGGATGAGTCGATGTTGTTTGATTCTCCAATAATCTGAGGTGAAACTTTGATTTGAGAAAAAGAAGCTCGAGGCGTTTTCGGAGGTTGAACTTTAGAAGAAGGACGCTCTTCGGTTGAAGGAGAACGTGAAAAGGCAGGTACTTTAGTTGGATCAAAGTTACCGTAATAAGTTGTTTTGGTGGGTGTTCTAATAGAAGCACTGTTCATTAATCCTGCAGCCTTGTATTCTTCCGCCCTTTCAGTAATGCAAAAGTAGTTGTATGATCCGAAGACTAGATTATCATCATGCATTTAGGTTTTTTGGGTACGTTAGCCTTGGATCTTCTTGTTTTTGGATTTTTTCTCACAAACTGGATGAATATTGACCGGAAAATATAGGTTCTGATCGGAAAGTTTGAGTTTTCTAATGAAGATACCGAGAAAAAAGAAGAACACGTTGAAGGTAGCTAAGGGTTGAAATTTTCTCTCAAGTGATCTGTATTATGAGAACTAAAATGAGGCTACTGATGAATTTATAGAAAGATAGGAAGACATGTGAAGTGGAAAAGACTCTGTGGTGATAGGGTAGAATTCAGAACGGTGAAAAATTTAAGAGTTCGACATCTGTAAGACTAGCTAGCCAACTATGAATCCAGTAGCTAGATAATCATGATGGATCTGAACGGTCATTTGAAACGGTTACATTTGTATACACTTTTGATGCAGATTTGAAGCTTTCCTTTCTTCAGTTTGAATTTGATGGCTATGTTTTGAAGCTACTTCCATAATGATTCGAGGAGAAAGAAAAGAAAATTATTGTGTCTTGGAATGATTCGATGACTGTTTTTGAGTTCGAATCTGCATCCTATATTGAGTTTTGGAATGGTTCGATGACTGTTTTTGAGTTCGAATCTGCATCCTACATTGAGTTTTGGAATTTAAGTTTTATACAGAGTATTTGACTCCGAGTTTTCAATCACAACAATTGATGCAGCATATGGAAGAATTCGAAGACATTTAGTTCTCATTCATTTACTAACATGAAAACTAGGGGGCTACTGATATAAAAGTAGGAATTTAAGGACTAAAATGTGAATAATGTAAGTTTAAAAGAACAATTGTAACTATGTAATATTATTGAGGACTAAGGGTAATTTACCCTCTTTTGTGTAACCATTTTCACTTTAAGGCTAAGTTTTGGCACCTCTATATAAAGGGCAAGGCTAACCTAATAAGGGGGTTGAACACATTTCTATTTTATTCAATTGTACTCAGACTTCCTCTCTCTAAAGACTCTCTCTCTCTTTCTCTCTCTAGAATTCACATATAAGTTCTTTCGAAGACAATGTTCTTAATATCTGAACTCACCAAGCTTCAAAAAACCCGTTGAACTCACAAGTGCAATATTCTAACCCATTATTTGTCCTAAGACATTTTATTTTTCTTCATGTTTTCTTCTCAATTATCGTCTTCCATTTGAGAAAGGTTGAATATGCCTCATCTTTCGTTTTCCGAAAGTAAACCGACATCATCCTTATATAATCATCGATCAAACTCATGTATATGTGGCTTCGTTCTTTGATGGAATTATGTTTGGGCCCCAAAGACCTGAGTGAATGTAGGCTATTGTCCCATTAGTCTTTCTTACAACCAATTTTCTGAATTTGACTCTAGTTTGTTTACCAAACACATACTGCTCACAAAATCCTAAAGATTTTGCTTTATACTATTTCAACAAATCTCTCTTTCCCAAAATAGCTAATCTTTTGTCACTCGTGTGACCAAGACGCCAATGCCACAACTTATTTTGATCATGCCTACCTTGGCTATTACTCATTGATGATGCTACTGGAGCATCACCCATAACATCAATCCATTGGAGAATGTAAAGCCTCTTCTACAAAATGCCTTTCATACACATGATTGAGCTTTTTACCACTTTGATTACATCATGTTATGTACGGTACTTGTAACCTCGAGAGTCTAGTGTCCCAAGAGAAATCAGGTTTCTCTTCAACCCAGGAACATGCCAGCATGTCACGATTCTAACCATCCCATCAAACATTCTGATTCCGAGTTTACCAACGCCACCAAAAGACAACGAGTAATTGTTCGCTAAACAGACAGATTCTCTGCATTAGCTTGTAAGTCTTGAACCACTACTTGAACTTGATGATGGAAAAATAAATCAACTAGAAGAATTTATAAAGTTAGGAGAAGAATTTGACATAATGAAAGTCTTTTAGTTGTAATTATAAAACACAAAAGGACCAATCTGTGACAAACAACAAACTTGCGGAAGGGGCCACAACTAGTAATTTTTTTAGACATGTGGGGCCCAACAAATATACTATAAAAGCACCACACCCCTTTTGGGGAAGGGTGATTGATTAATGATTACACAATTATTGCTTATGACTTTATCTCTCTAAAATGTGGAGCTTCTCTTTCTAAAACATTTACTAAGTCAGTTGTATAACGAGTTTTCCCTTCCAAACATAGTTTTACTCCAATATCCTCTCCAAATATTTATGAAACTATCATTGGTGCCCTTTATGGAAAATGGTTTGGTACCCAGAATTATTTTCCAAAACCTTGTTAAAATCTCGAAAAAAAAGTTATAGAAATCCAAGGAGAATAGAACATGGAGATTAATCAACAACATGATGATCAACATGCTGGTGAGATATTAAGGGAGTCCATCTTGATGGCTCGAAGAAACAAATAATTAGAAGAAATTAAAAAGTTCAATTCTGAAAGAGACGCTGCGATGGCTTTAAAAAAAATCAATCACGGGTCGAAGCGAAAATAAAACTGAGAAAGGTGAATTGGATGACCACCATCGGACCAGTAGTAAGATAGATAAATTCCAGAGGTATAGTTGTTATTCTTTGAGGAATAAACTAAAGCCAAGGTATAGGTATGAGTAATCTGAGTCAAGTGACTATTCACTTTATGATTCAAGTGAATCTTCTCCGGAAAAGGGTTATCATATGAAGAAGAGCATCAAAAATAAATATGCGAGGAGACATAAAAAGAAATATCGAACGAATCACCAGATTAAAGATCTGAGAGGAAAAGTACCAGACTCTGAAGATCATGCTAAGAAAGAAAATATTGTATACACTCAAAATCCGTCGGGGAGTCAAAATTTTAAATATCGAGTAAGTAACCAATTCACAACGCCTTCAGATGAGGATCCCTATGCAATGGCACACGAGGGTCATATAACCAATATTTACAAAGCATGCCATAATTGGAGGTCCTCTCATTTGTTCTCGGAAGTACTTTGTGGCAACCTCCCAAAGCATTTTGATATTTCCAAATTGGAAACGTTCGATAGAACACAAGATCCCGATAGCCATATTGAATAATTTTAAAACTTTATGATTAATTTTGATGACGATGACAAGTGACTCTGTATGGATTTCTTTTAAACATTCAAGGGTGTGGCTTCAAAATGGTATTACCGACTTTCACAAGATTATATAAAAAACTTTGACATGTTTTAGAACGTTTCCCGACAACATTTCATGGGAAGTAAGAAATTTCAAGCTAATGGTGATACCATAATATCTTGTAGGCAAAAAGTTGGAAAAAGTTGGAAAATTATACTAACCATTTTGTTAAAGCAAAAACTGATATGGAATATTGTAAAGACTTTGTGGATTTGATAGCTCATCGAATGAGACTTCTTCCAGGAATATTGAAGGATACTGTGTCTCAAAGTCAAGAAATGACATTTGGGGCTCTACTTGATCAAGTTGAAAATAAAATATTGGTGGAAGAAACTCAGGCTTCAGAAATGGGTTCTTGTGATCAGTTGGAGCAGAACCAGTTCCAAAGATCTCTTGTTACAGTCCAGCCACCTTGAATAAATGTGCAACCTAAAGTAGTGAATCAGTTTCCTCCGAGGCCCGGGGTAAACTAACAAGCATATAGCACACAACAGGGAGCTAGGCCAATGTGTAACTAATGGATTCGTCCAGATTATTTCGCAGATTTGACTGAGTATGTGGCTATATAAGTTGATAAAACTTGAAGTCAAGTGCAATTTCGCAAGCCTTTCCATATACAAACTCCGATGGAAAATGGAAACAACAGATATTGCCAGTATCATGAAGACATTGGGTATGACACAAAAGAATTCGTAGCATTGAAAAAATAAATACAAACATTGATTGAAAATGAGAAGTTGACAAATTTTGTAAAGAAACATTCTCAGAAAAATCTGACAACTAAAGAAACGTCGAAAGAGGAGACTGCGGTGGTTATCTCCGAGGAGATTAATTTTTTAATATCACAACATAGTTTGCTGCATTTTCCTTTTGATTTCCCTTCTTACCATTCAGTTTCGAACAATCTCTCCTATAATGACCGTGATCACCGCATTCATAATACTTTGAGTTCTTTGCCTTTGATTTGGACCTCGAGTTATTCATTCTTAAAGAACTCGATTTGCTACCAGATCTTCCCCTATCCATAAGATATTTCCCTCCAGCCTGCTTAAATGCCTACAACTATCTCAACTCTTTTGATGCCACCGCCCCTTTTACATCTGATAGCAATAACTTATCCTTACCATACATTAAGATATCTACGAAGTTTTCATAGGGAGTTGGTAACGATATCAATACAATAATGCATAATCACTATCCTTAATTTTGATATCTATGTTCTCCAAGTCCAATATAACTGATTTAAAATTATCTAAATGTTCAGTTTTGGGCATACCTTCTTTCAATCTGAAATCGTACAAGCGCTTGTTCAAGTATAATCGATTTAATACTGATTTCTCTGAGTAAATATCTCCTAGCTTCTTCCATGCGTAGGGAGTAGTATTCTCATCGCTAATCTCGCGAAGAACATTGTCTTTCATACTCATTAAAATCCAGCAGAAAGCCCTTTCTTGAAGATCTTGTTTCTCCTCTTTTTCATCTCTTATGATAACTTATTCTCCATATTTTCCCACAGCCCTTGTGGTACCAATGAAGACTTCAGTTTAATCTTCCATAATGCAAAGATGGATGTCCCATCAAACTTTTCAATCATGTATTTTGTTGTTGTAGACGCCATTGTGAAACCCTAATTGCAAAACCTAATTTCACAACCAAAGCTCTAATAGATTTTTTTTATTATAAATCACTATGAAATTTATTACAGATGGGTCAAGAAAAGAACATAAATAAAAAACAGAACACTAATGAATGACAGAAAATAAAAGAATATATGATTTAACATGGTTCGACAATTGTCTACGTACACGGGCGCCGCCAGGGAAATGTGTTTCATTACGATAATAGAAAAGGTATTTCATATTGTGTTTTTATGTAGCGATATTATTATCCATTCAATTCAGGTGCATGATATTCAAGTTTAGATCTCCCATGGCTATCAATCCATAATGTAAGTATTTCAGCCCGCATAAGATATCATAGAGCACATGCTTGACGGTGGCGATATATATCTCAGTAGCCGAGTGTATAGCGTCATGCAAGTTGTAGGACATTTTATTGGAAACTGCATAGATTTTGTTCTTGAAGAATTCTCTTTCGGTGGTGGTACTATGTCAGCAAATTTACAAACATTTTTATGACTCATGGCCGAAAGGAACATGATTTTACGGAGAGTTTATTTTTGTCCATCTAAGTCATTCATGGATTTTGATATCTTCATTAGAGCCACATCTTTATTGGTATCTATGTTATAAGTCAAATAAACATGTCAATCAATATTCGTATTGCCAATGATAATTTGAAGCTTGTACTTTTCTGCAAACTCGAAAATGTATGCTAACGCATAACGTATCCATTATCATCGAACTACCACTTCGACTCCATAAACCAGTGAAATTCTTCGGTCATGCATTTTTTATTCTTTAAAAAAAAGAGTTTTGTAAACTAAAAAAAAAAGTGTTGGTGTTAACGTACGATTAATGTATAAGAAAAATTATAGTTAGTTTGTCATTTATTTTGTATTATATTTTGCACTCTATTTAATCATCTTATTCTACTCTTTTTTGTTAGTTACTCTTTCTTATAAAAAAATCAGATTTCAACATGATTTCATCAGGGTTTTTTTTAAATCACAATTTTAATAAATCGTAATTATAATATCATTTTTATACATTTTTTTAGTTAACAAAAAAAATATTTATTAAAATTGCCATCCACGTTTGAGCATTGTATTTGACAATTACATTTGACATAAATGGAATCCTAATGTTGATTTGCAAAAAATATTTCTCAAAACGTTGATTGATCAATGAGTCAAATATGATCAAAGGATCACTTCTAACTTGAATCCGTTGCATCTATATTTTTATCTTCTCCTCTTACCGATCTGTTCATTTGTATTATATATGCGTTGATCCTAAAATACTCTTGACAAGAAAATACATATAAGTTTGGTGATATTATAGCGTAATCAACTAGACCATTATCTAGATTTTAGACCTTAAATAACATGTGTCAAGGCTTTCTAATAGATTTAGACCCTATGGAGATTTAGGAGTTGATTTTTGATAAAGTTTTGTTTCATTTTACACTTTAGAGTACAACGGGTAGCCAATCTGCATCCTGATTTTGGGTTATAAATATATATTTAATGGTCATGGTGGATGAGATGAAACTCCAGCAACATTTAATTGTTGAGTCTAAATACCAAGGAGGAGAGCCTTTTGCAAGTATTTTTATTAATATGGTCGAGTAAGATTCAATTTCCACCTTCTTGTACCCATTTTAAAAATATATTATTAGGACATCTAAGAGTGTCATACATTCAGCTACAAGAGGGTTTTGCTTATTATAAAGCCTGCCATAAGCAACAATAACATCACCTTTTTTGTCCCTAATAAGTCCAGCCTCATTTGGCTCACCATTTAAAAGGCAAGAACCATATAAGTTTAACTTAAATCTATCATCATTTAGGTCTATTTATTTTAAAGTACTCACCTTACTAGTATTACCAATATGAAAATAATAGCCTAATTAATTTACTAGCAATATAAAGATCACCCATCCAAATTTGTTTATTTAGTATAGTTGCATTATCTAATCTAGTTAAGATAACTTGAATTTTGTCTAAGATAAGATTAAAGGTTATTGTTTCGTTTACAAATTTGGTTTTATTTCTAAAGTGTTAGATAGTCCAGTAGACAATAGATGGAATCATGGTTAAAATATGTATAGTTTTGTTTGGTGACAAAAACCAACATCTGATTAGATGTTGGGTTATCATATATCTACCAATATTTATATCAAAATACCCAGCTAGTTCTGACCAGATAGTCCAAGCAATAGATTAGTTAACAAAATTATGGTTTAATGTTTACGTGTTAGGGAAAAACTGACACATGGTTGCAAGAATAAAGTTTCTTTTTTTTGGAGATTATTGTCTATTGAGATCCATCATTTCATAATCTTCCAAAGAATAAAATAAATTTGGTTGGGATGATGTTATTTCCGATTTTATCAAAGAGGTTTGAGTGATTTTTTTTTGTTCTATGTTGTTTTAATGTTGAATTATCTAATGTCCATATTGGTTTATCTTTTTTATCGTTTTAAATTTTGAGACTAATGATTAGATTTATATCAGATGTGAAAATGTTTTGCTTAAGCTTAGCTAAATCCCAACTTCCATTTCGCCATAAATCTTTAACATTATTTATAATATATCAGTCACACTTTCTTTCATCAGATATATTAATTAATGGTTTATCTTTAAACAATTTATTAATCCAAAATTCTATATTACCTTTACCTAATTTCCAAGTAATAAAAGGTCTTGCTGGTCATGGTGAACATTCGTGGGGTAGTCTTGAATCAACGTTAACATCAAGAGTTAAGTCATTGATGAACTATTTTCCGATAATTTGAATTCATTCATCAAATTAGAGTTGGTTTGATGTTGATTTTAAGAAAAAAAATCTAGACATAAAATTGAACCCTAAATCAATCAAACAATTCCAAACTATCATAAACAGTAATTTATTCACAAGATTTGAAACAAAAAAACATAAACGTGCTTTTCAATATGAATAATTGCTACAACATATTTTTCATAAAGTACTTAAATACATGCCCTAACCAACTCAATTAAACACATAACCCTATGGCATTGATTATTTATAGTAAGAAAACATGCAACCGATTATTCTATCAATCACAAAAGGGTTTTATTAGCTCTTATACCACTTGAAGAATTGGTATTCAAAATGCGAAAAACATAATAACCCTTTGTGATTCTGTATTAAATAAACGAGAAAAACTTAATGGTTTGCTTGTTGCTTTCTATTATCACGTTTATCTTAACTCTACAACAAGTCTTTCATCTTCAAGAATATTTATTAAAGAACTAGAAAGAGAAAACAGAGAAAGAACTGTTGAAATCTTCTAATCACTAACATAGTGGTTATACACTGTTTTGGGTTTTGGCTGAAGAAATGCTAAAATCTAAGCCTCTTATTTATAGGCTTTAGAACTTGAAGCTCAGAATTGTAAACCTCAACCTATTTTATTATCTCGTGACCCGAGACCAAAACCCAGTAATGTTTTTACTACAAACCAGTAAATTGATAAATCAATTTACACTTTGAATTATTCATTCATGCTTAAGTGTTGAGATTTGGATCATCTTATTCACATTACTCAAATTTAACCCAGTTTACTACACTTGGGCTCATAAAAACCCTTTTCATTTCATCTTTTTGTTATTCAAAATTGATTTAATTGATACAATGACTAATTTCGTATTTTATTTATCTATGAGTATTGAACATGTCCGAATTTATTTATATTTTTATGTGATTTAGGATTTTGTTCATTATGTTATATGTTTGAGGGATAATGTATAGGATAAGCGCACAATAGAGATACCTAACGTAACATGTAGATTTGTGCGTGGTAGAATACTAAAGATAACTTCGAAGATACAAAGAAGTGTTTATTGTTGGTTCGAGAGGAAATAATAGAAAACTTATATTGAATATATATATATATATATATATTATGATTTATGTTAATTATTCACAATTAGTTTACAACCAATCTAAAATAAAATTTAGGACACAAATGTAATAGATTATATGGTATTTAAAAAGATATTTTTAATAACGCTCATATGAAAATTCTCTCATATCACTTGTGTAATCCTAAATTTTTATTGTATAAGATGAATATAATCCTCTTCTTCAAAGGTATCTTTTAGAAAATGTTGGCCTTATGCACCCTATCATATTAATAAAGCCCTATTTTCGGGATTATGCTTGATTTTTCAATTTGTTTGTTTGACCAACTTAGTAAATCCATCCTCTAAGGTGAATGATGGATATTAAAGGTTATTCTACATCGGCTAGGTAATCATAATTATAATGTATAAAAAACATAAACAATCGTATTTTTGTAAGACTTCTTTTGTGATTTAAGTCCAACTTATGAAGTGAATGATGTGTATTAAAGATTATTCCATATAGAGTAATTCTAACAATATTGTACAAGATACTTAAGTAATAATATACTCTTAAAACGTCTTTTGTGAATTATTTAGAATAAGCACCTTAGAATAATATGATTTTTATTCCTCTTATACAATAAAAATTGAGATTACCTAACTCATATAGGATAAGCTTCAATAATACTCATCCTCCAGGCAGAAGCTGGACTTACTAGGCAGTCTATTTTATACGTTGCGTTGGATCGAACAATCAATCCTAGAAAAATCAAGCTCTCATACCATGTTGAATAAAATTAGCGTAATATTTTCTAAAAGATACCTTAACATCTTTTATTCAATACAAATTAAGACTGTCCAACTTATATGGGATAACCTTCAATATCCTAGTATCAGTTGTGATCTAACATTGATAAATTCAAATTAATCCATTGAATTCGGGATATAATTCGGGGATGAGTTCTTACTGGTTGAAGAAACTGATATACGATGACTAATGTTGGAGCTGGAAGAGAATAAGACAAGAAGAGATGGATAAACAAATAAGTAAAATCTCTTCAACTTATAGAGGAAACTCTCGGCTCTTAGTGTTTATATCGGTGTTTATCTCTCGAGAAACTTTCTAACTTTTCTTCTGTCTTGAAAAATCGGTAATGATCTCTATATGCAACACCGCTCCAATATCAAACTTCATACTTCCTTTTTATATTTATTAAACCAATGATGGGTGAAATAATCACTCTAGAGTCTAACCTCATAATAGCAGCTGACATTTTGTTCTCACAAGCAACCAAGAGACCAACAACCCGTGGTATTTTAACTTAGTAGTATTTCTAATCAATAATCCGAGCTCTCATATTTGTACAAAATACTATTTATGATCTATTATCCATTCACTTTAAGATCAAATTTGGTTTGATGAGCAGCTGAGCTTGTTCCATATTTGTATATTCTTTTTTAAAATATTGAACTCAGTTTTAATCTAGAAACATAAGTATCTTCAAAATCATCGGCATGTAAAGCCATTACCCCTAAGTTCCAACATGTAATGAACCTACAATTAGGTTTCATCAGTAAGATTTGTACCTTCAAATTTTCAACAAGTAAAGTCCATGCACTTAAGGTCCACCAGCTAAGTCATGGCAACTAAGTTCAAGCAGGTAATGTTCATCTACTTAGGTTCCAATACTTAATTTACACACGAGTCTCGACAGAGCTCTTATAATTAAGTTTTAGAAAATGTTTCTGGACTTAAGTCTTAGTTGAGCTTCTTTCTCAATCATGTTAAACATATACTCAAAAATATCTACCTAGACTTACAGTGAAGCAGTTATTCATTTCCTAATGTTCCAACTACTCTTTGACATAGACATTTAGTCTATCTGATTTCGATTCTTGCACAAGTCTTATATAATACATGAATTTTGAAAGTGGTGGTACCTTGATCAGATGATCATAAAAATTTTCTTCACTTGCAATATTTGCAACCTTCACTTGCTCACTTTTTACTACAAGTCAGATGAATTGAATCTTGATATCTACATGCATCACGTGAGGATCACTGGTATTGTCACATAACATATTTAATTTTTGCTCTAGACTAGTAATCTCACTTAGCAATATGGCAAGGAACTTGATCTCCCAAACTTCTATTTAACGATATGACTTCATTCATTGCTTTAATAGCACTTATATATATATATATATATATATATATATATATATATATATATATATTCAGATTTCGTAGATGGTAATATAATAACCTTATGAAAATGAGATTTCTAACTAACAATTCCACCAAATACAGTAAATAGATCACCCCAAGTTGACTTTTTTGTGTCCATGGCATACCATATCAACATTTTATCAGTTTCATACTTTTGATTATAACACAACCCAATATTAGTTGAACCCTTTAAGTTTCTTATAATCTATTTAAGAGCCTGATAGTTAGGCTTCCTTAGATTAGTCATAAATCTGCTCAAAATACTAATTGAGTATTCAAGATCACGTATTGTGCATACCGTTTGCATACATTATAATTCCAATGACATTATCATAGGGTATCGTTTGCATAAAATTCTTATCTTTTGATTTGGTAGAAATTTGAGTATTACTAAGTTTGAAGCGGGAACAATTGGGAGTCCCAACATTTTGGGCTTCGGACATCTCGAACTTCTTAAGAATCTTATGCATGTAAAATTATTGAGATAACAATAAATAAACTCTCAATTTTATCATCTTGATGTCAATACCAATTATATTATTAACTTCTCTTATATCTATCATTTAAAACTCTTCCTTCAGTTGGGCTTTCATATTTTTAATCTTCTTCATGTACTTTCCAACTATTAGTATGTCATCCACATAGAGTAGAAACATAATTTGTCTCTTCATGTGTGTTCCCTCATTATAATAAACATGGTTATCATACCATATTCTCACATAATTGATTGATTTCATGAAAGAGTTAAATCTCTTGTTCCTCTATCTCGGTGTTTGTTTCAACCCATATATAAGTTTCTTTAACAAACACAAATCTCATTCCTTCACTTCTTCAAAAACTTGAGGCTGACTCAGATAGATAGTCTTATCTAGTTCTCAATTCATGAAAGAAGTAGTAAAATCAAATTAATCTAACTTAAGGTCAAATATATAAACAGTTGATAGTAGAACCTATAGAGATTTATTTCACATTTGGTGAAAAAAATTCATTTGAACTGATAACCTTCTTTTGCATGAAGTCTTTTGCCATTAGCCTCAATTTGTACCTATATAATTCAACTCATGGAATATATTGCTTCCTATTTAATATTTATTAATATCCAACAACACTTTCACCCTGCGGTTGCTTCACAAGAATCCAAGTACCATTCTTTCTTAGAGAATTTAGTTATTCTTTTATGGCTTTCAACCATCTCGAATTATCACTATTTTTTATAGATCTTCATAAGTCTCGGGCTCAAGAACATGTTCCTATATTTAAGTTAATAAAACCTAACCTATAATTTTGAATAGATTTGTACCTTTCTGTAGAATTCTTAGGTCTATGTGCTTTATCCTTCACCAACTAACAAATGTAAGTATCATCGTGTTTCTTTTTATTCCGAACATCGGGAGTGTATGTATTATTTAAATCTCTGCCAAGGCCAATCTCATGAAATAACTAAATTGTTTTTGCAAGACCCAAATATATACCAATTCTGAAACCATCTTTAACAAAATTATCCTCAGTCTCTCTCTCTCTCTTATTCAGACTTCACCTCAATTCTATGTTTCTTCTCTACATCACTAGGTGTAATCTTAAACTTCTTAAGCAGTTGCATAACTCATTCATTAAGCATTACATTGTTTTTTTTATTAAATACCATTACCTATACCCTTTTAATCTTTTTGGATAACCCATGGAATTTTTTTTATTCACAATGGAAATTTGTCTTGCTTCACATGTACATAAGAAATACATCTGAACACTCTCAAATATTTTAGCATTGATTCTTTCCAGTCCATTTTTCTTATGGACACTTGAATGCTGAAGATGGACTATTGTTGATGATGTATGCATTTGTCCAAACAATTTCTGCCCTAAATGTTCACCCCATTCGAGCTATCGTAAAGATACACCTTACCATTATCAGTAAGTTTAGTCCATCCTTTCAGCAAGCCGATTATACTCATGCTTAGAAATGAAAGTTTAGAATCATAATTAGTGAATGGTTCATCCAAAAAGTTTCAATTGGTTTCAGTCTTTAATTTCTTTAACGTCTTCCCAATATGATTTTCCACTAACTTCTTTTGATCCTTAAAAACATCAAATACTTCATCGTTGGTCTTCAAAATTTTAACTCATACTTTCCGAGGTTGTAGACTTTCATAACAACTAGCGAGCCTTGTAGAATCCTTAATCTGACATCTTCATCCATATAAATAAGAAACCAATCATTTTCTAAAGTCATATAGATAACTTGAGCTTAATATTTCTCATTCTCTTCACAACACAAGGTTCATCTTTCCCTAATATTCTCTAACCACCATCAAAAAACTTAAGGTGTTTAAAAAAATATCTTGGAAGTCATATGGAATGAAACTCTAATTGTGGCTATTAAAATTCAGTATATTACTCTTCACTGAGACCATTAAAGCATCTTCAACTTTAAAATTTTGATAATTGTCGTTATTCTTCCGCTTCGGGCAGGTTTTACTAATATGACATTCTTCTTGCATCACCAACATCTCACCTTAGAACCACTCACAAAGAATCTAGATTTGGAATGATAGTTTCCTCTTTTCTTATTTGAACCTCTCATTCCAGGCCTTCTCCTCACACTCAATCCTAGGATATATGAGTCACTCTTCAAATGGGTCTTTCTCTGAAGATCTTTAAGTTCAGAACACTCATTATTGTGGATATTATAAGGGAATCTTTTCTATAAATCACGATCTAAAAAAAATGCTCATACATTTTCGACAAAGACAATAAAAATATTATTTATTGATGCTCATATTCTATCTTGAACCGAAGTGCATTCAAATCAATAATATTATATTGAAATTATCAAGTGTCTTCAAATATATTTGCTACCATCCATTGTCAATGATGAGTCCGAATTCGAAGAGCTCCCCGGAAGGGTAGTCCAAAGTAAAACTCCCCGAAAATCGGACAGACTCCAAGACTATAATCCGAACAGGACTGTTTGATCCGGACAGGTGATTTTGGACACAGCAAACATAAGACGATTCGAACTATGACTAAAGTACTTTTAAACCTAATCACTATCTGACTAAGCTACCTGTGCATTTGCTTAAACTTCATGGGTCTTTAAACATGACCCGGGTCCATGAAACTTGACCCGAAAGCCCATAAGGGCCCAAATTACACACTATAAATACCCAACCACCAGCATTAACTATGGGTAAGAAAAATTAACTGCTGCCAGGCTGCTCAATTCTCTCACCACCCTTAAAACACCTTGAAACACCCTGAAATATCTTAAAACACCTTGAAACACCCTGAAATATCTTGAAACACCACCACACCACCGTGAAACACCCTTACGCCGCCTTAAAACTCCACTTAAAATTACCAGCCTACCCTCAGGCTACTTTTATCCACACCAAATTGGCGACCACAGTGGGAGACGACGGTGCCTGAATCAAACATTCAAAACCAAGTAAAAGAATTCTGTCCGAATGAATCCGGATAATCCAGAGCTTCCACCAGCTTTGCTCGAAGTGGTGGAAGAGAACGATGAATATACTGTCCAAGAGCGTGACAGGTTGAGGGTTGAAATAGAAGCTCTGAGGGCTGAGAAGGCCAAGATGGTCATGAAGGAGAAGTCCAAAGCATCGGTTGCTCATCGCTCTGACAACCCTCGAGAGCATGAGGCTTCGAAGACTCATGTGAGCACTAAAAAGACACATGCTAGTTCTAAAAAGTCTCACCGGTCCAAGCCTGTGGAGAGTTCTGACTCAAGTTCAGAATCTTCGGACAGATCTTCGGACAGTGAGGGGAATAAAAAGTCCTTGTCCTCCAGCAGTGACGAAGGGCGAACCAGGAAAAAACAAAAGCAAGTTAAAAAGTATTCCAGAAAAAGAGACCACCATGGAAGAATGAAAAGACACATTGGGAAAGGATCATCTCACAGCCGGAGGCATATAGACCGGTTGCTGATGGATCCATTTGCTTTCCATGATAAGCCAGGTATCTTTGCAACACCTAATGAGGATACCGTGTTCAGTCGTGGAAGGAATTGGAGGCAGTCTCCACTGTCTTCTAAAATCCTATCCGGGAACCTCCCCAAGAGGTTTGACAGCACAAAGATGGAGAAGTACGACGGCAGTACTGATCCGGACAATCATCTGGAGCAATTCAAGAACTTCATGATGAACTTTGATGATGATGATAAACTACTCTGCAGGGCATTCTCCCAATCCTTTACGGGGAGTGCTCTGAAGTGGTACAACAGCCTTCCTCAGGGTTGTATCAGAGACTTTGACACCTTCTGGGTGGCCTTTCGAAGGCAGTTTGTGGGAAGTAAGGAGCTCAAGGGCAATGGAGATACCATAATCCATTGTGCCCAAGAGCCAAATGAATCATTGAAAGAATACATAAGTCGTTTTGTGAATACAAAGAACGGGCTGGCTGATTGTTTTGAACAAGTGGCAATAGCATCCCTGAGACAGGGTTTGAACCCGGGCAACCTGGCCGATTCAGTAACAAGGAAGAAAGCCATGACCTGGGGTGGATTGCTAAATCAAGTCGGCAAGCAAATAAATGTTGATGAAACAAAAAAGACCAGGGTGCACAGGCAGGTGAGATCCACCCCGGTAACACCAACTCCCAATCCAAACCAGTCCGGCAACAAAGCTAGAGAAACCGGACAGGGGCATGGAAGAGGAAAAGCTCAGTCTCAACCAGCTGCTCCTGCACAAAGTCAACAGTCTAGAAACAAAAGGGGGCCGTGGGTCCAACCGGAGTGGTTTGCAGAGCTCAAAGAGAGTGTGGCAACCATTTTCGAGAAAACTAAAGATGAAGTACACTACAGGAGACCGGCAACCTTGCAGTCTCCCAGAGAACATCGAAACAGTTCTTTTTGTCAATATCACAATGATATTGGCCATACTACTGATGATTGTATAGCCTTGAAGCAAGAGGTTCAGAACCTGATTGAAAGAGGGAAGTTGGGTGCGTATGTCAAAAGAAGAGGAGGCAACAGGCCTGATAACACTCACCGGGCTGGTCCGGTTAATGCTGCCCCAGAAGGGGCCATGGTAATTGTTGAAAGGTTTGATGTGGAATCAGAATACTTGGATCCTGATCCAACAAGGAACAGAGTGGGTGCAATAGAGGAACGTTCCAGGTCGGTCTCCGGGCTCATTAAATTCTTTGAGTCCTTGACAATTTTCGGAGGGGACACCGTAACGGCTCCTACCACTTCATCAAGAAAAAGGCATGTTCATAATTTGGCAACCCAACTAGAAGGGGGCATGACCTCTTATCAATCGTCAAATCTATTTCCATTCATTGTCTTTGATGGGGATGATTTGAGAGACATTGCTGGTCCTCATGAAGATGCTGTTGTCATAGGAGCATCGATAGGGGGCAATGAGATAAGGCGAATCCTGGTAGATACTGGGAGCTCTGCCAATATCCTTTTCCTAGATACTTACAAGAAAATGAAAAATCCAGCTGTGATTCAAAAGTCAGACCGATCGATTGTAGGCTTCACGGGCAGTTCAACTGATGTAATTGGTGAGTTCGAAGAAGAAGTATTGTTGGGCAGAGGCCCTTTCAAGAAAACAGTCAGAATACTTTTCATTGTGGTGGACTGTCCCACTTGTTACAATGCTATTCTAGGGAGATCTTGGCTCTCTAGGATGCATGCAGTGGCTTCAACAGTTCATCAGTGTCTAAAATATGCTGTTCAGGGGCAGGTTGGGGTTGTCCGGAGCAGTCAAAAAGTTGCAAGAGAATGCTATGCCACTGCCTTGGCTCCACGAACGCTGGGGGCAGTCCGTATGAATGACCAATAGCAGTTTGAGGGCCTTTCTGGGGGTGAGGGTGAAATTGATGACCCCAGGGAGACCCCCGGAGTGTTGATCCCAGTTGAGGAGGTTGAGACACATTGCTTAGAAGAAGGGAAATCTGTCAAGATAGGGTCCAAAATGCCACAAGTATTGAAAGAAGAAATGTTAAAATTCTTAAAAGACCATCAGCATGTTTTTGCCTGGTGCAATGCTGATGTTACTGGAGTGCCGTCAGAAGTGATTTCTCATCACTTATCTGTCCGGAGAGACGTAGCACCAGTGGTGCAAAAAAGGAGAGCTTTCTCAAAAGAAAAGGCTGATGTCATTGTACAAGAGGTTGACAGACTCACAAAGATGGGGCACATTAAAGAAGCTCAGTATCCTTTGTGGACTGCCAATCCAGTCTTGGTAAAAAAGAAAAACGGTAAATGGCGAATGTGCATAGACTTCACGGATCTCAATCGAGCTTGCCCAAAAGACTTGTATCCGGTCCCCCGGATAGATCAGCTGGTAGATTCTACTTCTGGGAACAAGCTACTCTCCTTCATGGATGCTTTCTCCGGATATAATCAGATCCAGGTGGATCCAAGAGATCAAGAGCATACCACTTTTGTTACTGATAGAGGATTACACTGCTACAAGGTGATGCCTTTTGGTTTGAAGAATGCTGGGGCTACTTATCAAAGGTTAGTCAATAAAACCTTTGCTGATCAAATTGGAAGAAATATAGAGGTTTACATTGACGATATGATGGTGAAAAGTGTGGATGAGCAGCTACACTTGTCCGACCTCCAGGAGACTTTTACCAACCTGGCCAAGGTGAATTTAAAGCTAAATCCTGAAAAATGTGTGTTTGGAGTGCAGTCCGGGAAGTTCTTAGGGTACATTATAAGTGAGCATGGAATCCAGCCCGACCCGGACCAGCTCAATGCTTTGTTTCAAATGGAGCCTCCTCGAAATGTTAAAGAAGTGCAGCGGTTAACGGGGAGGTTAGCAGCTTTGAACAGGTTTATCTCTAGGTCTTCGGACAGATGTGCTCCTTTCTTTCAAACTCTGAAAGGTGCAAAGGGGTTTGAGTGGACACCACAGTGTGATGAGGCGTTCAATGAAATTAAGAAGCATCTGTCCTCTCCGAAGACCTTATTCAAACCAATCAATGGGGAGACTCTATTTGTGTACCTGGCTGTTTCAAGTTGTGCCATCAGTGCTGTGTTGGTTAGAGAGGTTGATGGGTATCCTCACCCCGTATACTACATCAGCAAAAGCCTGATTAATGCTGAACGGCGCTACTTAAAACTTGAAAAATTAGCGTTAGCCTTGGTGATAGCTGCAAGAAAGATGAGGCCTTATTTTCAGGCTCATCCTATCGTAGTCCGGACATCTTTCCCTTTAAAAAATGTCCTTCAGAAAGCGGATATTTCGAGCAGAATGACAAAGTGGTCAGTAGAGTTGGGGGACTTCGACATAGACTTTGCTCCTCGAACAGCAGTAAAAGCTCAGGCTGTGGCTGATTTTCTGGTCGAATTCCATTCTGATAGGGACTCAGAACAACTTGCTGATTCAAAAGACAAAAAAGTATGGATTGTCCGAACAGATGGGGGATCCAGTGCCATAGGATCTGGGGCAGGAATATGTCTAACCTCTCCTTATGGGGACAACATGTTTCAAGCTATTTGTTTTGCTTTTAGGGCGTCCAATAACGAGTCCGAATACGAAGCAGCTATAGCTGGATTAAAATTGGCTTATATTTGTGGAGCAAAAAGGGTCAAGCTACTAAGCGACTCCCAATTGCTTGTCCACCATGCTTTGGGCCTATCAGAGGCTAGAAAAGAGCAGTTAATCAAGTATTTGCTTCTTTTGAAAAATGAGGCAATGAAGTTTAAAGCTGTTGTCTATGAGCATATTCCCCGGGCAGAGAATGAATTGGCAGACTCATTGGCAACAATATCATATACGGAGTCCTATCCGTGGATCCATGTGCTTGAAAGTCCTTCTATTCAACTTGATGAAGGGGAGAAAGAGGAAGTTTTTGAAATACAAGCAAATAAACCTCAAGATTGGAGGTCTCCACTTATACAATATCTGTCTGATGGTATTGTGCCTTTGGAAAAATCACAAGCCAGAACGTTAAAGCACAAGGCTCGTGGTTTCATCATGATTAGAGAGATCTTGTACAAGAAATCCTATAGTAAACCTCTCCTACGCTGTTTAGGAGATAATGAGTCACAAATGGTTCTCTCCGAATTGCATGATGGTGAGGGATCAGCCCATTGTGGATTTAGAGCATTAACAAGAAGAGTGCTTCTCTCCGGATATTATTGGCCTTCAATAATGAAAGATGCCAAGGAACTGGTAAGAAGGTGTGACCCATGCCAGAGGTACAGCAATGAAATTCATGTACCAGCCATTCCTATGGAATCAATTTCTGAGCCTATCCCTTTTGCTCGATGGGGATTAGACTTAGTTGGGCCTCTCCCTATGGCGTCCGGAGGACGCAAAACCATAATCGTGGCCATTGATTACTTTTCGAAGTGGATAGAAGCAGCCCCCTTGGCAGGAACAACATCAAAGGCTGTTATAAAATTCATTTTATCCAACATATGTTGCAGATTTGGTGTCCCTCAGAAAATAACAACAGATAATGGGCCACAGTTTGACAACCGAGAAATGGAGAGCTTCTGTGCCTCAAGGGGTATTCAGCACTGCTTTTCTTCCCCATTCCACCCACAAGCCAATGGGCAAGTTGAGGTGGCTAATAGAACAATACTGTCCGGCTTAAAGAAAAATCTGGAAGGGGCTGCTGGGAAGTGGCCTAGTTATTTACAAGAAGTCTTGTGGGCATACCGGACAACGCCTGGGGCTGCCACACAAGAATCACCTTTTGCCTTGGTCTATGGGATGGATGCAGTAGCTCCCATAGAGAAGACACTCCCCTCTTTTCGTGTTCATAACTTCTCCGGACAGGCTAATGAAATAGCAATCAGAAATCAGCTTGATTTAATTGAAGAAAGGCGAATAAAAGCTCATCTTAGAATGGCACACTATCAGGGCTTGATGAGAAGCAGGTTTGCTTCCAAGGTTAAAAGAAGGGACTTTCAACCAGGAGATAAAGTATTGAGGAAAGTTTTCCTGCACACCAAGGAAAAGCTCTTCGGAAAGTTGGCCCCAACCTGGGAGGGTCCGTATACTGTGGTTGAAAGAATCAAGCCTGGCACATATTGGCTGGAAGACAAAGATGGTAGGGTTTTAACTCACCCTTGGAATATTGAACACCTTCGAATGTATTTGGAATAAAATTTATGTAAATATTTACTTGTTTAAACATCCATGTAAATATTTGGGGGCATACCACTATCTCTCTCTGGCGCCACGGAGAGCTTTAAATGAAACTTGGAGCTTTTTTGAATAAATTTTCTAAGTTTTTACAAAATTCTGTTGATTGCCATACTACCCGGACTGAAAGATCTAAGGGCTATTTAAATTCTAGCCGGAAAAATTAAACACTCTCACAATGAGAAGTACTTAAACAAACTTTAGAATAAGAGAAAGGTTGTGCAAGATAAAACATTCATTCAATAAACTTAAAGTTGCCTTGGCCTTCCAAGGACTTTGTGAACAAGTTTAAACACAATACAAAAATCTGTCCGGTCAAAACGGACAGCATCACAAAAAAGGAGCCTTGGCCTTCCAAGGACTTTGGTTCAAACAAACATTAAACAAAACAAATTACCATTTAAGGTGGAGCCTTTGAAGATGGCTCACCCTCATCAGTTCCCTTGGTCTTAACATCGCTTTTGTCTTCAATGACCTTCTTTCCTTTGGGGTCAGCCTCTTCTTCTCCCGGACTCTCTCCGGTTTCCTCCTCATCACCAGATGAGGATATATCAGTATACCCTTCATCAACCATGGTCCAATATGGGAGATCGTCGTCATCCACATAACGCCATAAGTCCCCAAGTCTTCTCTTCGGGAACTTCTCGTGAAATAAGAGGACCATGTCAGACTTTACCTTTTCGATCAGTAGTTCTTCACTCCGTAGCATCTCCTTGGCATAAGCATTGACTTTGGCCTTGATCATGGCCTCTTGATCCTTCACCAGGGCAGCTTTCTCACCAATAGCCTGAGTCACTGCATTCTCCAAAGTAAGTTTGTCAGTAGTCAGATTGGTGACAATCTTTTCTTTTGCTGCAGTCTCATCTTTTGAGGTTTTCAAGTCTTTCTCCAACTCGGACAGCTTAGCCTGGAGATCTTCTAGGGTTTTCTCCAAAGAGGCAACTTTTGTGTTGCTCTCATCTTTACTCCTCTTCAGCTGCTCGTTCGACTCCTTAAGCAAGTCAACCTGGGTAGTGGCACCCCGGAGGTTATCGGACAGTTTTTCCTTCTCGGACTTAAGCTCCTTAATGGTTTCTGCCTGACTCCGGACTTGCCTTTCCAAGGTAAGCACAGGTTGCACGTTACTAAGGAGAGAGTGAGCTATGATATCCCTTTCGCTGGAGACCAAGAAAGTTTTGCCATTAAAATTTACCGTGTTGGAATTACTTGGAGGAACATATGGCCCTGCAAACTCGTCCCTAGACAAACCAAGGAAGTAGTCACCTAGAGGACCCAGTCCGGTGACATCCACTTCATCCATGTTGATCTCTCCCCGTTCAATGTCATCAGTGTGAAGCTCCCCTGGAATCCCTTCGTTAAGGTTTTCTGGGATCTCTTCGGCTTAAGTAGGATCAACTGGAAAAGTGGGCTCCGGGTCCCGGAGAGCAAATTCTTCTTCTTGAGAAGTTTTCTTCTTTTTTACTTCTCTCTCAACACCCTCACTTACTTGTTTACGGGTTCGTTTGGAGACCCTCGTAGGTTTTGAGGGAGTCTCTCCGTGCTCTTTACTTTCCACTTCTACCACCTGTAGAAGGCTTGCATCAACTTGAACTGGAATTGGCGCCTCTGTGTCAGTCAGGGCCTTTTTCTCTGAATCTCCTGCTGTTTTCTTCCCTTTCTTCTTCTGGCCCTTCATCTTACTTGGGGCTTTGGCCCGAAGAGGGAGGAAAAGGGTCCCATCTAGCTCGTGAGACCTTCTTAGCACTATGTCATCATCAGGAGGGGTGGAGAACTCCTCCCATGTTAAATCCCTCCGACCTGTGGTGTTCCACAGGTGAGATCTGGCTAAGTTTCCCGGAGTGAAAGCCTTGTGGAACCGGTTCTCCCAGTTCTCTGCGGCCCATGTGTTTATTTTGCCACAGGTAACCTATCCGGCTTTCGCATAGTCTCCGAACTCTTTTGGCAGTTCTGGCAAAACAAAAGAGCAACTAGTTAGTGAAAGCTTAAAGAGAAGAAATTCGAACAGAAACTTAAGGAAAGAACTTGCGATCGCTCCTCCATCTACTTCGAAGAAGGCTAGGATTCTCCCCAACCTTGATCTTCTTCCCGTTCTCCCATGAGCCACTTATAAACAAGAACTGGCTCCTCCACTTATTCTCCGATTCTAGGAGATCATCAACTGCTTTCAGATTGTTCCCCATATTGAAGTGATAAAAGGGGAACTGGTGGTGTTTGCACAGACTGGCAACAGCAGCGAACTCTTCCATTGGAAGAGGAATTCCGGACAGCCTGGATGCCATAATACATGACATCAGGGTGTACCATCCGTTGGGGCTCAGTTGCGATGGGCATAGCTTCACTAAGTGGAAATAGCGCACTATCTCCGGATCCAATGGGAACCTGAGTCCCCAATTGAACAGCTCTGTAAAAAATACAATCTCATTCCTCTTACAATCCATCGGGGTCTCTGGATCGATGGGAATTCGGATCTTTACGTTTTCAGGGATCCCCCACTTAGTGCGAAGCCGTCCCAAGTCTCTAGTGTGAATAAATGCATACTTGGTTTTTAACAAAGATAAGAGATACTTAAACTCTACCTTGTGAAAGCAGGGCCCAACTTTCCCTTCAAGGCACTCCGGCAGATCCGGACGGCTCAAGAACGAGTCCTCTTTGCCTTTCTTGGCAACGACTATGGCAGTATCAGCTTGTCCGGACGACTCGGACTCAAACCTAGCCTCCTCAATGGAGTCTTCCATCCTCTCCTCCATAACTGTTGGGGGAGCTTCTGCAGAAACAGCCCGGGGAGGGATGAAGCTTGGTACAGCTGATCCTCCGGACTGGCGACTCGTTGTATGTTTTTGAATTTTCACCTCAGCTTGAGTCTCTGAGGTCGAGGTTTCCTTTGGAGGTAATGGACTGCTGGCCTCCGGACCGACCGGCCTCTCCCGGAGGGTCCTAACAGTTGTTCCGGACCCAGACTCACTGGTGTTTTTCGAGGAGAGTCCCTTAACCAGTCGACTTGGTCTTTTCATGATCAGTTTCTCTGGGGAATGATCAGAGTCGGACCCCATAGCTATAAAGGTAGTTTTCTTCCTAACACTTGTAACAACAACCTCCGGTTCGACGGTGGGAATTGACTCTTGGACTGATGAGCCAGAAACTATGGGGGAGAGTGTTGAGTGGAAGAGTTTTCTGGGTTTTGTACCTTTTGAAGAAGACGAACCCCTATCAGATTCTTCGATTGAAGTGGCTGGTCTCTCAACTGGCGATGCTGGTAGCCCTGCTGCTATCCGTTTCTCTTTTTCAACCCTTTGAGCTCTCTCTAATTCTGAAAGATTGAGCCAGCCACCCTTGATTAAAGCTGTTCTTGCTGTGAACATAAAACGATTAAGGAAATCTCAAGGTTTTAGAAAGATGAAGTTTTGAGTAAAATGGCAAAGTGAAAATGATACTGTGAAAGATGAATAGTATTTATAGTAAAGGTAAAAAAGGGGGTTTGATTCCTAGGAGAATCCGAAAAGTTGAGCAATGATTAAAAGACGGCGCTGCCGTCATCAAAACCATTTAAAGAAGTTACCTATTCAATAAAGTGGTGTAATTTTCGAGGTAGAAAAACGGCTGGAGTGGCCAACCGGAGGGTGACACGTGTCCCACTACTCCTGACAAAGAACCGTTTGGAATTCGTAACGGTTGGCCTGTCCGGGCCTGTCTCAACTCTCTTCGAATCAGAGGACCACTTCCGAAATCGAACTGTTTTTCAGTTCTTTAACAAGGACACTTGTTCAAATACCTAAAAAAGGGGCTCCTGATGAGTCCGAATTCGAAGAGCTCCCCGGAAGGGTAGTCCAAAGTAAAACTCCCCAAAAATCGGACAGACTCCAAGACTATAATCCGAACAGGACTGTTTGATCCGGACAGGTGATTTTGGACACAGCAAACATAAGACGATTCGAACTATGACTAAAGTACTTTTAAACCTAATCACTATCTGACTAAGCTACCTGTGCATTTGCTTAAACTTCATGGGTCTTTAAACATGACCCGGGTCCATGAAACTTGACCCGAAAGCCCATAAGGGCCCAAATTACACACTATAAATACCCAACCACCAGCATTAACTATGGGTAAGAAAAATTAACTGCTGCCAGGCTGCTCAATTCTCTCACCACCCTTAAAACACCTTGAAACACCCTGAAATATCTTAAAACACCTTGAAACACCCTGAAATATCTTGAAACACCACCACACCACCGTGAAACACCCTTACGCCGCCTTAAAACTCCACTTAAAATTACCAGCCTACCCTCAGGCTACTTTTATCCACACCAGTCAATATATACAACTATTTATTAAGATGCAATTTGTTAGCTAGATATTTATTTATGTAAATGGATTTCAATCTATTTCATATCTTTAAAATTGTAAGCTCTTCAGACACCTCTAATAGTAACACATCCCTAAAGCAGCAATATTGACATTGGAAAATATTTTGACAACAAAATCCTTTTCAACTCTCTTATCAATGACAATAGACAATCGTTTTTACTAGAAACGGTATGATATTAATTATACAAAGATTAAAATCATTTTTCACTGAATATATTAAGATCCAACTTCATGAATCTCATATTTATGATTTTTTATGAGATTAGAATTTCTACACTTAATATTTAAAATGGTCTTTGTTTTTTTTGATCTTATGTTTATCAGTAACATCAAATATTTTTGTATCTTCTCCACGCTCATTGCACCATAAACGTTAGTTAAAATATCAATACCAAACCTTGTGCATAGGCTTAGCCAGTGACAGGTTTTGACAGTGGACCGAGACTTACCCTTATTGGTTATTTACTCTCTGCAAGTCTGGCAGAGATGAACATTCGAATATGTATTTCCAAACTCAGGGTTAACAAGAATAATAGAAATATAAAATAAATAACATAAAAAAACACTTAACATGGTTTGGTTTATGAATAAATTTTGCGTCTATGGGAAACAGACTACTGATTTTACATTAAACAAATATTACAAAAAACTTCTTAAACACAAACAACAAAACCGCGCATCTATGATATGTTTCAATGCTCTTCAAGCTTACAGATAGAACTCTTCAAGTTTCAATGGTCTCTTTATGTAACACAACTCCAATATCAAGATTACTTCCTCTTGATATTTATACAATCAAGGAAGGGTCAAATAAAAAAAAATTCTATATTGGCCTATACTATATGATATGTAGTGACCCTAACCTCTGATATATGTACCCAATACTATTTCTGACCAATTCTTGAAATACGCTAAGATCAATCCTGTTTTGATTAACGACTGTGATTATCTCATATTTCAGATTATTCTCATAATATCAAACTCATTCTCATCCAGAAAAATATAATTATCTTTTGAAGATTCGGTAGGTAAAATCTTTATCCCTAAGTTCCAACAGGAAATGATCATACACTTAAGTTCTATCAACCAAGCTCATGCCCTCTTAGTTCTAGCAAAAAACGTTTTTGCACTTAGGTTCCAACAACTAAGTTCATGTACATAAGTCCAGTAGGCAATGTTCATGCATTTAGGTTCTAACAATATTATTTACACATAAATCTCGATAAAGCTCCTAATTCAAGTTCCACCACACGTATTTGCCTTTTAGTTTCGGTTGGGCTTTTGTCTTAATAATTTTAAATCTATATTCAAAAAATAAGAATTCAAACTCAAATAAGTTTATATAGATGTCAGGTTGTGTTTTAAAAAATAAAAATTATAAAAAGAATTTAAAAATGATAAAGTAACAAAATATTTTTTATCAAGTTTTATAAAAAAAAATTATGATCCCTTAATATATATATATATATAATAATTTCATAGTCTATATATATATATATATATATATATATATATATATATATATATATCATAAACTTAATAAAAGTTGTCATGTGTTTTTTGTGAAAAAAGTAAATATGATTTTTAATATTTTTAGAGTTATATTTGACTAATTTTTTACAATATTAAAAGAATACTTGTGGTATATCTCGAGAACGAAGATTGAAGAAGTAGAAGTACTCAAATACTCGTTTTGTATTTTTTTTCCTTTTGGTTAAAGATAATTTTAGAAATTTTGATATCATATTCAAATAATCTACATAGTAAATACATAAACTACAACGGATTGTTATTTGTTTAAAGAGTTATCCAAGTTGTATTCGTTTGTTTTTCGTATATTAGTTTCCACAAATAATATATTAAAAAGTGTTTATATTTTTGTAGTAAAAAGATTTTTAATGTCATCGATTCTTAATTAACTAACTTAAATATTTAATTGTAACCAAAATATTTTAATATATATGAGATCTAACTTAAACAATGTAACTCTAGCGACAATGAATTCTAACATTTTTTTCGCCAGCGTGTGGGAATAATAAAATACGAGGTATTTTTCTAGTAGCAATAATACGTTCTCCAACTATGACATCTCCAATATAAGGTAATGTATTTGGTAACGAAGGAAATCCTCAAGTTTATGCTGACTCGCATACTTTAAGAATACAATTGAATGAGTTACAACAAAATCTAAATAAGTCTAATATATTGCAAGTCCAAAGAGATAAGAAAGAAAAATGGAGAATAAAACAATAGTCTAAGGTTTATAACTACTAATCGAGAAAATAATGAATAAATATAATAATGAGGTGAATTTGTGTGTGAATGATAATATAACTCAAAATTAAGAAGTGGGGTTTAAAGAAAAAGTAAAAACAAATGTTTAAAATAAACCATAGATCATTTAAAAGGCCAAAATCAGTGTTGTATACGTTGGCACATTCACCATTGTCTGAAAAGATGTAGAAGGTGGATATAAAGGGTTAATTATATATTTTATTTTAGTGGGGGTATTATTGGCCTCGTCTAGTAGTTAAAGTTAAGCCATGGTGTAAAGTTGTGCCTTTTGCCAGATATTTGCAAATACTAGTTATTAACAAGTGAAATTATGAAATTAGTTTATTCTCCACGCCTATATGATAAATACAAAAATGATTTAGTAGGATCCTAACTTATGGAAATTAGAAAAATAAAGTTATAATAGTATCAATAAAGTATTTCACTAAGTGGGTGGAAAGTAAACATGTATAGAAAAACCTAGGCACAAGAGGTTTGTGAGTTTTTGTAAAATAATATTCTTAGTAGGTATGGAGTACATAGGATATTAATGACTCATAATGGTCCACAATTTTATAATGACATAGTCACATAATTTATAGAAGGTATAGGTTGTGATAATATTTTTCTACATTGTATTATCATCAAGCTAATGATCAAGTGAAAGTTAATAATATAACTATAATTAGTGGTACTTAAAATAAGGCTTAATTAGCTAAGGGTAAATACACTAGATTTTTTACGAGCTTTTATGTGCATATATGAAAACTTTAAAAACAACTACAAATAAGACTCCACATTCGTTGTTTATGCTATGGAAGCTATATTACAGGAAACAAAATTATGATTCCTAGTCATACAGTTCAGTTTTATTCTTCACTCAAATGACGAGGAACAAAAAATGGTTGTTGATTAATAGAAGAATGTGGACTTCCAAGAAACGTATGAGATGAGCATTATATGAGTTTAATGAAAAATATATTTGATTCCAAGCTAAATTTAAGAAATTTAAAGGAGAGAGATTTAGTATTGAGAAAGGTTTTCCATGGATCAGAAGAGAAAAGTATTGTAAAGTTGGCACCTAATTAGGATGGGTCGTTTAAATTTGTTACAAAAAGAACAGCGTGGGCTTATAAATTGATAAAAATGAATTAAAATATATTATTACATCCTTGGAATATTCAACATCTGTAATTATGTAAGACTTTAGTGCAATAAACCTAGTGTACTTTTTTTCCCACCATGGTGGCGCGATGGGGGGTGGTTTAACGAGACATCATAAAAGTATGTTAGGTGTAGGTTACAAGTAAATCGTCAATAGAGATACTTCAGAAGGAATACATTGATATAGTTGGATCTGTCGATTACAAGTATAAGCAAGAACTGTTGAAACTCCCATGGTGAAGCTTAGGTTGTTACTTATATGCAAAGACGTTTACTGGAACCTATGGGCTGAGATAAGCTGTTGAGACTAGTGACTATTGAGTCGAATGATATATGGAATGATCCAAAATAAGATAGTCTAAAGAAGTCTAGTCTGAAGCGAGCTGGACCAAAAGATGAGAGCTGGGTTATAGCAGATTCTTCTGCTTGCTAGGTATCCTATTTATTTGGATTTCCTATGAATTTCTTATTATTTGGGTATTCTATAATAATTAGGTTTAATATTTAAGAGATTAGGAATTTATCACAACCATTAAATTAATAGGCTTTAATCTGGAACATCTGTTGAAGAATTAAGGTTTCCCCTAAAACTATTTATAGAAGAAGATATGAAATTCAAGAGTATGTCATGACGAGTAATGTGAGCAACATATTTCCTAAGTGAGAAATTGTTATTTGTCTTTTGAGAGAAATTTTAAGTGAGAGATAAACAGTGGGTAGATTAACGTTGTAATATAGAATATTTGAGCCATTTATGTTTGAGATAAGTTCTGTAACCTACTTGTGTAATAAAAAAATGTTTGTTGCCTGTGGATCTAGAATTATTTCCATAATCTGAACAACGTCAAATCTGTTTTGTATGTTTGGTTTTACATTACACTTTATTTTATTTCTTGCTAATTATGAACATAATAAGTCTTTATATCAAAAGAATCAAAGCACCACGTTCTGGCATTAGACGAAATCATTTCCCAACAAGTGGTGCGTCGAACGTGGTATAACAATAAAAGGAGTAGATTGATCGATGATTTGAAGGTTAGAAAACAAATCTCTCATGGAAATTGAAAGACACAAAGGTGAATTTCACGAGTCTTAGCCTAGTTAACATTGACAAATCAAATAAATTTAACTTCTCGAAAAATTAAAGTTAAGGCTTAGCTTATACAAAAGAGATTGGTTGCTGCTATTGACAATAAATCTATACAAGTTTATGGCATTATACTATCTTAAGCTCGTAGCAAGCACAATAGGAAAGACGAATGAGTCAATGAAGAGGTGTTTGCCCAAAATGTCTCAGGATGAAGGCCATTATATAAGAATCATTGGAATCATTGGTAGGTGGGTGAAAGTTAGTTTGCATAGTAGAAAGAAACAATCATAGCAATTGTAATCATGCTTACAAAATAAATATGAGTGTTCACAAGAAAATTGTGCAAAGTTCTTATCCTATTTGTTCCCTCAACCTTGTTCACATTTTATATTCAAAGTTCGATTAGTTAGGTGAGTTTTTACCTCAAAATTTTGTTACTGGGAAGATGATTACAACCTTGTATCTTAACCAGCTCTCTGGACACTAGAAAAATAGATCTAACATCATGATTAGCATCATCTGTTGAGACAGAGTCACCCATGTGTCAACCCCCACCTTGGAAAAGGCAACACCTGGAATCGTGACACCTATCTACCCCATTGTATACCATAAAGTGGCACCTAGTATGACCGGAGATATAGGTGTGTGAAAACATATGTGGGGTATATTGTGTAGCCAGAGGACCTCTATAGAGAGGATGTAGTATGGGCCTATAGAATAAGGTTAAAAAAAACCAACCATCTATTTTACATATAAATATTTTGAAGGGATGACCAACCCCATACAAGATGTATTGCTAATAGCAACCCATATAACGGGATGTGAAACAAGGCAAATCTCGGTGGATCGTAGAGCAACAATAAACATGCTATTACTTCCCACTACAAAGCGGTTACCTTTCGATATCATTATATTTCCCATTAAGTATCCCGTAGTATGGTTTGATGGAAAGTCATGATGCCCTTAGGGAAGATGATATATGAAATCATGGTAAGAATAAAAAGATGGGCTCAGGCTGAGGTAGCAAAATTTATAGTGCTCAATTCACCATCTCTTTACAACCTCATAAAGGGTAGAACATAATTTCTTGACTTCAAGGAAACGCCCTTATCCTACCATCAATGAATGCAATATATAGTGGGAGACAGATTAAGAGTCATAAAAGGATATCATGGGGTGATTTATAAATATTTAGTAGAAGACCCACATAACTTGGCCTAATCACTGTAATTGTAGATATCGGCCTGAGCGAGAATATGTCAGCCACCTAACATTAAAGTCTTCCTCTATGTGGACGTCCCTTAGGAGCACCAATCCAAATTTGGAGCAACACAAAAGTTAGAGAAACTGTGTCTAGAAGAAAAGAATGGCCATGTGGTGAGAATGGGGATAAATTTACGTTTAGACATGAAAATTATACATAATTCTCCAATTGAAAGAGCATGATGGTGTTTTTACATAGGATATTATATTATTAACATGTACCCCAAAATATCTTGATACTCATTATCTTATGATAGATCCTTAATTAAAAATGGTGTAGCAAAGAAAAGATAGATAACCACAGAAAGGTCAAAAGTGGTAGAAAAGAATATTGGCCACATGCCACGTACATGGGTTTAGATATCTTGAGTGGGTGGCAAACCTTGTCTTAGTAAAGAAGAAAAATGGAAAGTGGAGAATGTGCATAAATTTTACCAACATCAACCGATCATATCTTAAATATATATTCCTCTTACCCCGAATAGTCCAACTCGTTGATGCTACAACACGTCATGAAATATTATCATTCATAAATGCATACTCTTGGTATAGCCCAAATCAAAATGGACCTGAGAGATTAATAAAAGACTTCATTAACTATCAACCAAAGGCTGTATTGCTACGCAATAATGTCATTCGGGCTCAAGATTGTGGGTTCGGCATATCAAAAAATGGTGAAAATATTGTTTAAGAAACAACTAGTAAGAAATATGGAGGTATACAATTGTGACATGCTAGTCAAACGTAAGTATATAGGCACCAACCTCGAGGACCTCCAGAAGATATTATCAATATTAAGAAAAGCACAACATAAAATTCAACCCCGCAAACTGCTTCTTCGGTACGAACTCTGGAAAATTCCTTGGTTTTATCTTCCATAAAAGGGGAATCGATGCAAGTATAAACCAAATCAAGATAGTTAGTGAATTGAACCCATCATAAACGGTAGAGGAAGTCCAAAGAACGAATCAAATGGTAACAGTGTTGAATTGTTTCATCTCACAAGAAACGGATAAATCCCCAACCCATTTGTTTAAGATCTTGAGTGGAGTAATATAAAACTTGAGTCGAATGAGAAGTGTAATGTAGCATTCCGTGACTTAAAGAGCTACCTTGGCTTAACCTAGTTACTGGTCATGCCCAAAAAAGATATAACCCTGATCACATATATAAGGGTATCCCTAAACTTCATAAGTGCATCGTTGGTAGTAGAAATATAAAAAATGCAACGTCTAATTACTAGTAAAGCTCTATTGGGGGAGAAAATGAGGTACTAAGTAGCAGAAAAAAACCTGTTTTGTTTTTTGTAACAGCTCCGAAAAGATTCAATGATATTTTTATTTCCACTTGGTCCAAGTGCCCACGATCTTACCCATCAGATCGATCATAAGCACACCCGCATCCTTAGGAAATCTAGCAATATTAGAAATCGAGTTAGGAGAGTTCAAAATTAAATTTGTACCTAGTATTTGTTATATTTGTCTCTGAGAGGGTAGGAGAAACACCCACATGAGATGAAAGTACTAACCCGTAATACCTGATGTATGTTATCAGACATCAAACATGAGAGGATGTTGAAGAATAATATACATTGTAACGTCGAAAAGGAGAAGAGGTAATATGCAACTGATCACAACTAGTTATAAAGAAAATATTTAGAGAATAAAATACTACATAAGATATGATAAAATGATATTTTGAGAAAATAAAGAAACTCTGGAAGCCTATTGGATGAGTGACATTCACGTAGATTGGTCGATAATAGATCATGATGCCAGATTATCTGGCCTCGAATGAAAGCTCAAGGGAGAACCCATAAAATGGGTAGTTCCAAACACAAGAGGAATCATTCTTAGTGGAAAAAGAAGGTGTTATTTTCACTATAATTACCATATAGCCAAGATGGTAGATAACATAAATAGCAAAATACTTGGTTGATGAAGATTAACCCTCTAACAAAGTAGAAGCAAGAAGGCTAAGGTTGTGAGTCACACTTTATTTAATCATAGATGAGAAATTATTCTGTCCACTTTACCTCCAACACATTAGCCCATAAATCCTTAACCCTCGGGTACTACTAGCCCGACATATATAATGACACCAAGAAATTGGTTAGAAAATGTGACAATTGTCAACTTTGGTCCAAATTTTAACATAAACTGGGGTTTGAGCTTACATCCATAGTATGAGCATGCATATTCGATCAATATGGCTTGGATTTGGTAGGTCATCTCCCTCCCGGATCGAGAAACGCCAGGCTTGTCATTTTCACAATTGACTACATCACCAAATGGGTGGAAGTAAAATCCTTAAACCGAACTAGAGGGTAAGAGATCATGAAGTTTATTTAGAAGTATATACTTTACCGCGTTGGTATCATAAATATCCTCATTTCCAACAACGAACTACAATTTGATAATGGGGAGATGACAGAATTCTTGAGTATGATATCCACCATTAAATATCACCATCCTACCACCCGCGAGATAACAGACATGTAGAACTCACCAACCGAACAATCATGGATAACCTGAAAAAAAATTATGAGAACCATGAATAGATATTGGTCTGAAATGCTACCATATATAGTATGGATATACTGAACGACCTCACAAAGCCAAAATGACGAAACCCTTTCTCAACTAACCTATTGGGTGGAAGTTGTGGTTCCTGTAAAAATGATTAACACAACTGGTCGTATCCTACGATATAATGAGCAAAGTAATAAAAAATGATGTTCGGACGATATAAAATTGCTAGAACAACTTTGTTACAAAGTGCATTTGAGAGAAATCTCTATGAAACAGAAGATGAAGTAAAGATATAACTCAAAGCTTAACCTAAGACCCATCAAAGTGGGATAGTTAATGCTTAACACACCCAACATCCAGGAGCAAAGAAGTTGGCACCCACACGAGAAGGACAGTATCGAGTAACTGAATGCAACCAACCCAAAAATATTGGCTGGAAAACATTAACGGGAAAAGGTCCATAAAACCTAGATATTTAATGTTTAAATTCATATTTTAACACACCCAAAAACTAAGATCGGGGAATTTAGCACCCACACCGGAACGACCGTATCGAGTAACCGAATGCAACCAACTCGAGACATATTGGCTGGACGACATGAACAGAAAAAAGGTCCACAAACCCTGGAACATAGAACATTTGTACTTATATTACAACCCACGTGTTTGGCTCGTATTGGGGTATAAGCTAAACCAAAAACTTGCTCGATAAAAAACTAAGAAAATTGGTATAGCAGGGGAAAACATATACAAAATGGTGATAATATACCATGTTAGGGCCTCTAGAACGGAATCAACAACTACGAAGCCACAAAAAGCTATTATAAGAATCATGGGCATTATGGTTCCTTACATGCAAGAAACGCAATGAGGGAGGTACTGATCCAACATGATATACCTACCAGATAAGATACTAATAAAACACAGGTGACATTCTGAAAGTTGAGCATCACCTATTTAGATTAAAGAATAATTATCTAGTAGCATATCGACAATGCAAGTAAATATACACCGATAATCTTACTCGGCCAAGTTTGGCGAAGGACGTCCCAATGTGATGTCTCGCGCTAATGAAAGACCTTCTATTTGGACACCATAGCCAATTTCATCCCAAAGCGGGGTTACAAACTAACGTACGACCCGTAGCTTTGCCAGACGACCAAGTTACATTACAAAAAAATGGTCGTACTTATGTGAACTCTGGCGCAAAGGCGCACACTAACACGTGATCTATAGTTTGGTCAGATGGATAAAAACGCCGTGAAAGAGGGTCGCGCATAAGCACGACCCTCCCTCCTCCCAGCTGACTAACTTATTTAAACTAATGAATAAAATAAAAAATAAATAAAGTAGTACATATTTTTTTAATTTTGAAAATACCAAGGGATGCCGAATGAAAAATAGCTCGGTAAATTAAGTACTTAGTATTTGGTAAATCTAAAAACAGAAAGTTCGAGAGTGAAACTCTGAAAAAATTATTAGAACAAAAATTAATCAATTATCTATAGAGAACATAAGTTAATTAGATTCGTTGGATCAAAATACAAATGAGTGGTTTTATAAGTGATCTCGATGTTAGAGTCGTATATAATTTATATTAATTCAAGTCAAATCACAATTGATAACTATTTTAAAAATACCAATGTTAAATCAAAATTAAAAGAATTTATAGATAAATTATAATAATTGAAAAGGTGAGATGTTAAATCTTAACGCGTATCTATATTAAATGATGTAGTTCCCTTAAAACGAGTATCACTTTATTCAAGACTAGAGGGCTGATAAAGGTATATCTCGTTGAGTTTATGCCCTTATATACAAGGTAAGACTGAAAAACCAAAAATGATCTAATACTTGGTATTATGTATAAATGAATGGTTTATAAAATTATAATAATTATGACAAGTCACATTTTAATAGATTTCAAGAAATGAACTTGAGAGGAATGTTGTGCTACAACATAATAAACATTATGAATAGTTACATAATGACGGACTTGGGATAATGAAGAGAAGAGGAATGAACGATAATATAATTTTTCTATAGTCTTATCTTGTATAACACTGGTAAAACAAAAATGATATAATACTTGATGTCATATTAGGATCATAGTTATGATGAACTGCATTATGATGGATTTTAAGATAACGAAGAAAGAAAGAGTACGTAATAGCAAAAGATTGGTAAAGCTAAAATGAATGAAAAGTAAAATAAGATAAAAAGGAAGACGAGTTAAAAATGAATGACAGAGACAAGACGAAGAAAATTCACAAATAAGGTAACACGTCAACAACGTTTAATCGAAGAAGATAAAAAAAATTAAAGACAAAATATAATTCAATAAATTTTAGTTTATTTTAGTAATATTACATAAAAGGTCTAACTATTATATTTAGTTATAAAATGAATTCCATGGGTTATCCATTCATTCACGTATATTTATGATATATCATGTAAATACATATGTAAACCCTCAAATGATTGGATTTTTAGTAAAAAAAACAATTGTATCTTCTTAATTTTAGTCCCTTACATCTTTGATGTTTTACTTTGACGGTATTTTATCCCGTTTCAAATTTTTATTTTTTGAAATAAAAATATATAATCTATATTTATATTATTTTATTCATATCATTACTTAAAATAAGTAATTTACGCACATACAAACAATAACCACTCTATCATTATTATTTTTGAACACTTATCCATATTTCATTGTATAAACTTATCAAAAACATTTATATAAAGAGAAAATATCATATGACGATTTTTAAATATATTTCATACAAAATAATATCTCATTAATTCTCATTCAAATCATCGACCATTTGTAACTTCAAAATAGTTAGAATTTATCATTTTTATTTTTATTTAGTTTTCATTCATACATGTTATATAAAATTTTTTATTTTATTTAATTAAACATAAGTTAAAAATTAACCGCTCATCAAAACTGCGAAAAATATAAAATAATTTATAATTTTTCTATCGAATAAACGAAATAGAAAATGAAAAGCACTTACTGGTTTACATTGAGATCTCCATTATCCAGTCTTTAAAAATCTATTACAAGCTTCAATTTTTAAAAACACATGTTGAAGAACTTAAAAGAGAAAATGGAGAAATTGAGATAAAGGTCTTCCAATCACAGAGATAACGGCTATTAACTGTTTCTTTTGGTTTTAGCTGAAGAAATGCCAAAACCTAAGCCTCTTATTTATAGTATTTACATCTTGGAACCCTAAGTTGTAAAGCCTAACATGTTTTACTATCTCATAATCGATAACCACAACCTAGTAAACTCATAATTCAATTTACACCATAAATTATTAGTTCAGCTTTAAGTTTTGAGATTTAGGGCCTCTTTTTTACAATGCCCAAATTCAACCCGGTTACCACACTTTGTCCCATAGCGTATTTTTCACTCATAAGTACAATTCAGTTAATTACATAATTTAATTAACTAGATTACTTTCATTATTAGCTTACCTTAAGACAATTACTGAATATGTATATTTAACATGTTGGTCGAAATTATGATCGATCCATGAATATATTAAATAAATATATTTCCCAAAATCTCTCACTTGGACCGCCACATACTACTCGACAATACATATTAAAATCTAATGGGATCCCTGAATCCATTGTCAATGGGAAAATGATGCAACCCAGACATGATTGATAACAATAGATGACTAAAGATATATTTCTCGTAATGCGAACAACAGGTTGCAACAATAATCACATTACTACTATCATTCAATTATTTGGTCCAATTATAGAGTTTAATTTAAAAGTAATATGGCTAGTAGTCGTACATATCTACTCTTAAATGGTTCTTAATTTTGGTGATTCAATACAGTACAAATATCAAGAAATATTTACAAGGATATATATATATATATATATATATTGCAATATACCTTAATATGCATAATACTGCAAGATATAGCATCATATCCTATTACACACTCTCCCACTGAAACTAACATTCATCTAAATCAACTACACCTATACCAATGGTGTGTCTTTGGGAAACCTTAGGCAAACCCACTTTATTTTAGAGGATCTACTATCATGGAGTTTGTGTTGATGTTTTTTATACTTATCTGACCCATTTAAACTTTTTATTTAACAGATATGAACTTTATGTTTATGTGTTTGGATATAGAGAGCCCTTGTTTTAGAGTGCTGCATCATGTAATTGTTATCGCAATACAAAATTATGTGGCCTTCTATCCCTAGTACAATGCGTTACTCAGTGGTAAAATTACACAACCATAATGTATGGTTTGATACCTCAAAGCACGCAAAAACATTTGCTACCATGATGGACGATGTAATAAGTGTCTGCTTTACACTTTTCTAGGATATTGCACCTCCACCCAATAAGAATATGTTGCTCAGAGTGCTTTTCAGCGTGTCTATGTATCCACCATAATCCAAGTCGAAATACCAAATGATCTTCACCATTTCTGAATTCCTAAATGTCAACATGTTATCCTTTGTTCCTTGTAGGTATCGAAGTACCATTTTAACTACCTTCCGCATGATCCATTTATGGGTTACTAACTTATCTCCATAACATTTTTACAGAAGACAATATACAACCTAGTACAAACTTGACCATACATCAAACTCCCAATTTCCAAAAAACAAGAGACCATTTCCGTTGCTTCAAGCTCAAGTTTTGTCTTAGCACATTGACCCAGACTAAGTTTATCACCCTTTTTATAAGGGTACTTAAGGGTTTGAAATTTACCAATCCACAATTTTATAACACATTTTAAATAAATGTCTTTTGTGATAATCCAAGAGTACCGCATGAGCGATCCGATGTATCTAAATTTCTAACACAAACTGGCATTACCAAGATCCTTCATATCAAACTTGTTTGATACAAATCTCTTCATAATATGTAAAAATTACTTCTTGTTCGAGGCAAGTAATATATCATCCACATATAATAAAAGAAATATGAAATAACTCCCACAAAAATTGTAATACACACAATCCTCAACCGAGTTGACTTCATAGTTTAAAGAGAATATCACCTCAAGGAATTTGTTGTACCACTGACAAGTAGCCTATTTGAGCCCATAAATGGATTTATTAAACCTGCAAACCAAATCATTTATGTTGCTTTCTAAAAAGTGTTATGGTTGCACTGTATATATTAGTTCTTCAATATTAATATTGAGAAAACCGATCTTAACATCCATCTATTAGAGCTCAAGACCAAAGTGTACAATTAATGCCATAATTTTTTTAAATGAATCCTCCATCGATATCAGAGCGAAAGTTTCTTTAAAATTAATCCTTTCATGTTGAGTATAACTTTTCGATACATGACGTGTTTTTATATCTTTCGACATTATCTAAGGAATTACGTTTGGTTTTTTTAACCCACTTACAACCAATTTCCTTTTTTCTTTCAAGTAATGGGACAAGATCTCATACCATATTATCATGCATTGATTTATACTCATCCTTGATACCGTTGATCCACTTCCGAGAGTCAGAGCTTGTCATTGCATATTTTTAGAATGAGGGATCATCTATAGTTCCAACGCATGAATCATCATGCTCTTAAAGATATACAATAAACTTTGAACCTATATTACTCTCTTTTTTTGTCGTGAATCTTCTTAAGGGATCCATTTCTTATTGTTGTACATATTTATCAAGTATAGTTTGATCATTATAAAAGATGTCATTTTGATCTTTTTGTGGAACATTTCTTTGAGGTTATTCTTTTTCTGACTGGACCAAATTTGTATCTTGGTTAGAACCCTCAAATGCAATATTACTGTTATTTTGAGGATTATCTTGTTCTAACGGGACATAAATGATTGGCGGTAAAGCACAATCTTCTAATACATGAGTATCTCCGTTAAAACCTTCATGAATCTCGAAAAAAATCCTCAAAATCAATATATGTTCCCTTATTATTCCCTCCATACTCAACAACCTCGAGAAACTTCGTTATTCATGTTTCACATTTAGTATCAGTGAGAGAATCATAAAAATAAAACCCCATAGAGTGTTCAGAATAACCTATGAAGAAGTAGCTTATTGTTTTGGGTCTAGTTTTGTTCCTGAGGTTTATAAGGCCTTGCCTCAGCTAGACAACCCCGCATAGAAAGATGCTTTAAATTGGGTCTATTGGGTCCTAACAATAGATTTAGTGAGAAATATGTCAAGAATATAAGTGGCACATTTGATGGATTTCCCCCATAAAGATAGAAGTAGAGATGAGTGATTTATCGTAATTTTTACCATCTATTTAAGTATTCAGTTTCACCTCTCAGATACGTCGTTCATGTGGGTCGAACCTGGTATTGTGTATTGAGGGACTATGCCACACTCCTCTAGGTATTTAGAAAGGGTTCCTTGACTTTGTTCACCCAATCCCTCATATCTGCCAAAGTACTCACCACCACAATCAAATTTAATCATGTTAATGCTATTATTAAGTTGTTTTTCAACTTTAATCCTTTAAACTTTGAACTTGTCAATGGCTTCAGATTTTTCATAAAGGTGATAGAGGTATACAAAAATGTATATGTCATCAATGAATGATATAAAGTCCCGCTACCCGTTCCATAAACGGTCTGCATATGTTGGTATATATCAACTCTAAGACTTTCATCGCTCTATATGCCCTTACTCTTTTTGTTTTCATTTATTTCCATTTGATACACTCAAACCAAAATCAGAGTAATTGAGAGGATCCAATAAGCCTTAAACTACAAGCTTGTCTATCATAATTTTGGATATGTATCATAGTCGATTGTGATACAACCTATAAGATCTTTAGACTTAGTAATTTTGTTTATTATACATTGTGTGATCATAACAATATGCCGAATATTAATAGTATGTTATAAATAAAAATTATCGTCTTTCATTAAACTTCCATTCCTAACAATCGTATTATTTCAAGAGAGTGTAAAACAACTATTTTGCATTAGACATGAATAATCTTGCATGTCTAAAACTGGAAAAGAAACTAAGTTCCTCCAAAAATAGGGAACATACATTACATTCTCAAGAAATAAAACATGACCAGTATAAAGTTGTAAATTTAAATCACATATAGCTAAAACATGATAAGAGCTTACGTCTGTAGTATAGATGGATATTTCATCCTCACTTAGCATCCTACTCTTTAATGTACCATATAAAGAAATACATACATGAGTTATTATAGTCGAATCAACCCACCAAGTATTTATTTTCATAGAGATAATATTACTTTATGAAACAATCCAATATGTAAGAGTACATTTTCTTAACATGTAAACTCGATGTTTTTTGTAATCATTCTTTAGATATCTTTTTTATTCGCAGAAAAATCATTGACCAATATTCGATTCCTAAGGTTATTTTTTCTTTATCGGACCTTGACCTGATATTTTTCCATTTGCCTTCCGCTAACGCTCCGCCCCCTTTGAAAATGTTGTCACATGAGCCTCATATGTTTCAATATACGTCTCTCCTCCTTATGTGCAACGTGGGAAATCAACTAATTGATATTCAATTTTTACCACATGAAATTGTAGGTGAAATGGAAATACTTAAAGCGTTCTAGCAATAACTGAAATATGAACCGCATCACACATCCATCGGGATGGTCTACCCTGATTTATTTCAGTCTTTAGCCAACACAGACATTCTAAGAATCTGCTCATGATTTTACCTTTGTCAATGTAATTCTTGTTAGAGATTTTGTCTATAAGATACTGCATCTCTATCTTTTTGTTCTTAGCAAATGTTTTCTTGACTTCCGTGAGAAAGACCCTGATTGTGGTAACTTTCTTTGGGACAACCCCTCGAATGCTACTTGTATGCCTTATTGTATTAGACCCATGCATAGCTTATATGACTTATCCCACCTTTCATGTTTCTTAGATTCCTCAAATGGCCGATTTCACCTACTTAAATTAGAAAATATGCATGGATAAAATTAATTTTCCTAAGTAACGGTGAAAACTTCCGGGGATTCAATTTCATCTACTTAGAATTAAAGATAATCAGAAGACCATTTAAAGTGAGTCTCTCGACTCCATGATTAGTTTAAACCCCAACATTAACCTTACGGATATAATATCTTAAATTAAATTGATCCCGTGACCTTTTGAAGCCTATGATCCCTGATTAAATTAATTTTAACATTTCAGAGGACTGATTAAATTAATTTCAAAAGTTTACCAACCGGTCTACAAAACCTTTGTAATGTATCAGCCATTAAACATTCAAGCATGTAATATTTAATTTCACAAATAAACATACACTCATCTAGCATTCCGAACACATCATATTTGTGATATAAATCAACAAACTAAATTTAAGCTGATTTATGGTTAATGTTCGACAGGAGTTGAGACAAAGAAAGTTTAGTCAAATCAGAAGAAAACTTAGATGAATATGTGTTGTTACGGAGAAATTTTTGGGAGTTTAGAAGACTAAGGATTCGATGGTTCATAAAAATTAATTTGGGGAAAGGGTTCACTGAATTCGATTTAGAAAAGTCTAACAGTAAGTGTAACGATTCGAGTTCGTTTTTAATTTAAGTTCAATCAGCATAGGTTGGGTTATTATATTATTAGATTAATAGTTTGGATTTTATTTTAAAAACTATGGAAGGTAAAATAGTTAGGATAAGTTGTAAGAATTTGAATAATTAAAATTCGGACTAATATTTCTCTCTAGAAAAAACGACTAGTTTTCTAGTGAGAGAAACTCTCTCTCGAAACTCTTCCAAGCCTTCAAAATTTTGTCAAACTTTTAGTCTTGATTTCTGTCTCCACGCCTGCAAATTCCCCATCAAAAGCTTTAATGCTTGTTGATGGCGAGATCCATCCTTTTTCTCTTAAAATGAAAGGCATCCATGCCTTCACTACTCAAGACACTCTTACTCTAGCCCCATTAATGGAACCTACAACCATTTATGTCTATAAGTCAATGGGAGTGACATTAATGGCTGCACCCTCAAGCTTTCTTGGTACCTTCATTGATTTAAACGCACCACCAAACCTAAAGGCCTTTAGTTTCCCTGGAAAAATCCTCACTCCCGAGAGCACCGCATTTATGGCAAATACATTTTGCCTGCCTGCATCGCCCCCGCAATATCTGTGTCGTGAGCCGTCCTCGGCGTCACCCTCATGCATGCCTAGCTTTACCAGACCTCTCCCTCCTCGAAGCATGCCCTCTAGAAAGCCCAGGTTCACTCCCTCATCTATTGGTCAAAATAAAAATTCTTTTTGTTGCCAAAACGTTTTTCAACTCCTCCTCAATAACCTCATGTGTGCATGTAAGGAAGCATTAATGAGTTCTCTCTCCTCATTAATGAATTCCTCAATCGTGCAAGCCAACTATTCCCATTCCTTAAACAACACTCTCAACCTCTCATCTCCTCTCCCTAGCCTCCCTTCCTTTCATCTCCCTCTCTTCCTCTTTAAAACCAAACTGACCCTCCTCACTCTCCCCACCCTCTCTTCTCTTCTCACCGGAAACTTCTTTTACTTTGAAAAACCAGAAAAAATAACTCCTTGTCAGTTACTCATCTCTCTCCTTGTCCTTCCTAAACCGAAACTACTCTCCTCCCTCTCCTCTTTGCATCATCCGACCCTGTATCGCCTATCTCCTACCCCCTATCTCGCCGTCTTCTACAATGGTAGAAATTCGACGTAGCTCTTCTCGATCCAACAAGAAAATTACCCCTCGATTTAACGAAAAAACCACATCTCCTCCAATCGAATCGCTACCTAGACCTTCAAGCCCGAGCACCACGCTCTCCCTGGACACCAGATCCTCCTCACCGTCCTCGAACTCCCCTCCTAAAGTTTCTGGCATGCATAGACTTCCTCTCTCGGTCCATGGATCCCTACCTCCCCCTACCTCCCTCAACCACAACTCCTCAAGCATGCAGATCCGAGAAGCTAGCAGAAACGACCGAGAAGCCTCGCCGCTCTCCCTTTCCCCACCGGGAACCAGAAGCACCACTCAAACTCTCTCCAAAGAAGAAGATCCATCCGAGATTGACCTCTCCCCGTCACCGTCCTGTGAAAAACAGATTTAAACCATTCTTGACGGCAACGACCATCTAATCAGAGCCATCTCCTCCCTCGAGGACTCATCCCAAATCTGGCCTCCATGGCAGTGAATCGGCTAATATCCCTGGGCTGAACCGGTCTTGCTCCACCATCCCCCTTCTCTGACCTCCTCTGATCCCCTAAACCTATCTCCCTTAGCCCAACCGTCCTCATCCTCGACCCCCTCCTCTTTGTCGAGTCTGTCTTCCCCTGTATCATTGGCTGCTTGCATGCATGCAGAGAACTTCCCTATTCATGCATGCACTAACTCTAGTTGGATGCATGTAACCTTCATCTCTCAATTCCTAACCCTAGCCACCCCACTTCTAACAACAAAAAAGTTACCCAAGGCTACCCCAACTCCTCTTATGACCCCAAAACCTCCTCTGTTACCAACCGCTACCTTTTCCATAACGCCTTCCCCTCTTCCCTCCCTTCGCAACCCCGACCCCTTTCCCTCAATCCAGTATCCTCTCAACGACTGTCCTTACTCTTCAACGGGCAATTAAGTCAATTAACAATCCTCTCCCGAGTGGCCTCAACCATTATTCTACCATAATTCATACCACATGTCCCACCTTTATCTAAAACCCAAAACTAAACCCGATTCTGACTCCAACCCTTTTCCCGGAGACCTTCCCCGGCCGAAATAGCAAGGGACGTGCTTTCTCCAGACCGTCAAAAGCACATCGCCCCCTTGACATCCGCCCTGACATTTCTAGCCCCTAGAAAAACAACAATGCATTCCGGCACGTTCGAGGGAGCATCACCCACATCCAGCCCCACCTCGTCGCTGAGTCCGCTTCTATGATTAATATCCAGCACCCGGGCCCGTTATCCAAATCCTGGGCTCTAATAGTCTTTCAACCTGACTCCAGACCACCTATGAAAATCCACAAAACGGAAGATATCAATATCGATAATGGAATCCTGGTGTTCCCTGACGACGCGTTAACTGGAGACAAAGAAGAGTGGGCAAAATACTTATCTGGCTATTTCTTATCAAATAAGAGAGCTATCACCCACATCCAAGCCCTTGTCAACCAAGTGTGGAGCACATATGGTCTCCAAGAATTCAAACCGACTCCTTCTGGTCACTACTATTTCAAGTTCTCAACTGCCGAAAACGCTACAGAAATTCTAGAAAAGGCTCATTGGTTCTTCAGCAGCCACCCCGTTTTCCTAAAGCGGTGGGAACCAATGGAGACGCTGACTAAGGAAGCTTTGAAAGACGTCCCTCTCTGGGTTCAAATTTTACGGAATGCCCCACGAGCTCTGGTCGGAAAAAGGGCTTGGTATCCTGGGAAGTTTTTTGGAGACCCCCCATTTATTTGGACGGCCAAACCACTGACCGATCAAGACTAAACTACCCCAGAATTTGTATCATTATGTAGGACACCTCGGACTTCCCATCCACTCTTACCATAAGATGCATCGACAGAGACCATGTCATCCAAGTTGAATTTCAAGGCCTCCATACCATCTGCAAACGTTGCTTCTCCTTTGGACACGCAGTCGCTGCCTGCCATCTTCCCGCAGACCCATCCTCCTCAGTCCTCCAGCTTTGTCCCAGGAAAAGAACTAATGACCGACTCAAACCCTGCTCATATCACTCGATCGGACTCTAGTAACAGTGAAGTTCCAACCCCGGACTCTCTTCGCCAAATGACCATCCAAAACAGCTGGACCAAAAGCTACATCATGGCAAGCAACAACCCTGTTGCCGCCCAGATAGGCCAAGAAGAAGGGGATCCATCATCTGCGGAAATAACCTCCCCAAGACCTAAAGCCGCAAGTAATACGGCATTAACAAGTATGTACGGGGAAAGCCCCAAGTTGTATTAGACTTTTCCTTCCTTATCCTTATTTTATAAATTTTAAATAAAAATTGCATGTTGGAACATTAGAGGGTTAAATGATCATGTGCGTCAAAAGGACGTTCATGTTTTTGTTTGTACTAATAGCATCAATGTCATTTTCCTGATGGATACCAAGGTCAAATCTGATAACACTATGGCCATAATGACGTCCATGTTACCTTACTGGCATTTCCATACAAACTATGATTATCACAGTTTAGGCAGAATCTAGATAGCTTGGAACCCAAGCGTCTATAGTATCACCATTAAAGATATAACTGCCCAGACTATTCATTGTAACCTGGTTTGGACCGCCAAGAACTCTTGTCTCAAACTTACCGCTATTTATGGCTACAACGAGCCATCAGACCGTCTTCCCCTTTAGAGCAAGCTTCGCTCCATCGCTCAAAGTATCACCTCCGCTCCTTGGATTGTCCTTAGAGATTTCAATGCCATTAGAAACCCCCATGAACGGTCTAACCCCGACCAGCGTTGGAACAGCTCCATGGAAGCTTTCAATGACTGCTATAGATCCTGTAACCTAGATGACCTCTAATCGACCAGCTTTCAATACTCGTGGTTCAATAGAAAAGAGAACAACCCTATCCACCCCTTGTTAATGGATTTTAGGACGACGTCTTCCCAAACTCCTATGCCCACTATGACTTCCCGCGGACCTCTGACCACACGCCAATAATTCTCCACCTTTCCACTCCATTCACCCTCTCCCCTAAACTCTTTAAATGTTTCAGGATGTGGAAGCTCCATCCAAGCTTTCAAGACCTGGTCTCTAATAGTTGGAATGTTGCTACTAATCAGAGCCCCATGCAAAGCTTATCCACTAAGCTAACCAAACTTGCCCCCACCTTATCCTCCCTCAACAAGAGGGAATTTATCGATATCACTGACCGGGTCAAAAATGCCAAGACTTACCTCGCTCAAGCCCAACAAAAACTTTTCAACAACCCTTCCAACCGCACTCTTATCTCCTTGGAAAAAGAGGCATCAGACTCCTACATTTTCTTCAGTCGTGCTGATGAATCCTTCCTTAAGCAAAAGTCCAGAGAAACTTGGCTTAAGCTCGGGGATAAGAACTCTAAGTTATTTCATAACAGCATCCGAGCACATAGAGCCAGAAACAAGATCCTCTCCATCTCTACCGCTGGGGGCTCTATAAGCGCTAACCCTCGTATCATCTCCTCCACTTTCAACAATTTTTTCCTTCATCAGTTGGGCTCCCCTAGTAATAATGACTACCCCGACCATGACCGAATCAAAAGCCTAATCAACACTAGTGTTCCCCCTAACTTCAAAGCATAAATGATTAAGCTCATTTCTAATAAGGAGGTTAAATATGCTCTTTTCGCAATTAACAGTGACAAGGCGCCGGGTCTCGATGGCTTCAGTGCGGATTTTTTCAAATCCTGCTGGAATACTGTTGGTCGTGACATATGCGCCGGAGTCAAGCATTTTTTCGATAATGGGAAAATGGACCCGAACTGGAATAAAACCCTCATCACCCTTATCCCCAAAGTGGACTCTCCCTCGCTTCCCTCTGACTTCAGACCCATCACCTGCTGCAATGTCATCTACAAGATAATCTCTAAAATCATTGCTAATAGAATTAAGCCGGCTCTCTCTGCCCTTATTGACCCCTCTCAGTCTGCCTTCATCCCTGGCCACTCTATCGTTGACAACATCCTCCTTACCCAAAACTCTCCATGGTTATCAAACCAACCGCAAAGGTCCTAGATGTGGTCTCAAAATAGACCTCAAGAAAGATTTCGACAACATCAGATGGGAAGTGGTCCTTCATATCCTGCTAGCGATGAACTTCCCCATAACCATGATAAACTGGATTATCCAATGCATCACCACTTCTTCATTCTCCGTCTGCATCAATGGGAAGTCAATGAATTTCTTCCCTGGAGCGAAGGGTCTCAGGCAAAGAGACCCCATTTCCCCGTATATTTTTGTTATTGTAATGCAGGTACTCTCAAGAATACTTCACGAAAAGAGCCAGCACCCAACCTTTGGATTCCACTGGAAATGCCGAAAGCTCAGGATAATAAACCTCTGCTTCGCAGATGACCTAATAATCCTCTGCAGGGCCAACATCAAATCTGTCAACCTCATCCACGAAGGTCTGAAGGAATTTGCATCTATATCCGGGGTCTATTTAAACCCCTCCAATAGCCACATCTTCTTCTCTGGAACATCCTCCATTGACAAACATGAAATCCTCAATCTCCTAAATTTCAACGAAGGCTCCCTCCCCGTCTGTTACCTTGGAGTTTCTCTCATTACATCCAGCCTAACCTACAACGACTGCAGACCCCTCTTCCTCAAAATCACAAACCGAATTAACTCATGGACCTCTAAGCATCTCTCTTATGACGGAAGAATCCAACTCATCAACTCTGTCCTCTTTGCAAGCCAAGTTTATTGGTCCTCGATCTTCATCCTCCCGGTAAGGGTGCTAAAGGAGCTCTCCCAGCTTCTTCGCCGATTTCTCTAGTCGAGCCCCGAAATGAAAGTTTCAGGATCAAAGATCGTTTGGGACAAAGTAACCGTGTCCAAAGATGAGGGCGGCCTTGGGATCCTGGACCTAAAAACCTGGAATCAAGCGGCCGCTCTAAAGCCTCTTTGGTCCATTCTCACAAAAAATAAGAACTCTATATGGACCCAATAGACCCTCCTGGAAAAAATAAAAAAATAACTACTTCTGGACCCTCCCTTCCCCCTCAAATGATAGCTGGAGCTGGAGAAAAAATCTGAAGCTCCGAAGCGTGGTAGCAAACCTCTACAAAGTCAACATCGGAAACGGAGCTCACACCTCAATCTGGCATGATCCCTGGCGCTTTCCCTTTTCTCTGGTAAACCACTATGACCCTTCCATCCAAAATCTAACCAGGCTCAGGAGCATTAAATAAGTCAAAGACCTCATCAGTAATAGTCGCTAGATGTGGCCCTCACAAGCGAGAGCCCCCAGCAGAAACCTTCATCCCCATCTCATTCTAGACTCTCCCCCCCCCCCCCCCAATTTGTGTTCCGTGCGATACCTCCCAAGAGAACCTCGATCACCTCCTAACTCAATGCCCTTTCTCCTCTGCTACTTGGGAATCCCTCTCCCACAAGCTCTTTTTTCCCTCCCCCCTCTCCCTCTGGCCTCAATGGCTTGAGCAAGCGAGCTCCTAGAATACTTCGAACGATCATCGTAAGGCTCATTGTCAAGCGGCCTTTTGCGCCACAATTTACTACATATGGAGAGAAATGAATGATAGAATCTACAACAACAAGCAGACATCCTTCACTGGCATAGTCCATCATGTGCTATCAGACCTCCGATATCGCTTCAAAGGAACCAAAATCATCTTCACTGGATAATTTTATTATAGTTATAAATTTAGCTCCCTCTAAGCATTGTAACCAACTAAAAGCTCTACTGTTATTGTTTCGTTTCCTTCCGGCTAAAAACTTTTCTGTAACGAGGCCCTAGCCTCCCAAAACATATGTACAACTATTTATATTAATTTAATTGTTTTTTACACAAAAATTTGAATAATTAAAACTTGCACATAGTGGCACGACAAGCAAAAATATTATAGTATAAAAAATATAAATAAGGTTATAAAAAACTAAATTTACACCGCTTTAAAAATGTAAAAAAACGAACAAGATGACCGTGACACCATATTCCGACATATGACAAACGTAACAATTTTCAGCCCAACTTTTATTGAATTATGTTTCCCGACTAATTTTGAAATATAATACTTTATGCAGATTACTTGTCATTCGGTTTACATATATGTATATTGAAAGAGGTTTGTTGATCCGTTTATTTACCGGATCCGGTCAGAATTTATATTTTTTTGGGGATTTTAGATCAGAGACAATGAAATCAGCGGGATTTAGATCAGAATAGTGTGTTTAAGACACTGGGCTAAGAGCATTATTTCAAGCACACTTAAATATTGTCATCCAATTCAATGTAACAAAATATTTTAGGTATTTTATTATGTTATATATTCGACTAAATATTTTTAAATTATATTTAGTTTAATATTTGGGTATTGATCGATATAAAATTGGGGTGAAATATTATTTAAGATTTAAAATAAAAAATATTACTTATTTATTATCTATATTTTTATATATTTTTATATATTATACAAATATTTATCATTCAAGACCCAATAATATTTTAAATATTTTTGAATTACATTTCTCTCTCCATGACGGAGGTTCTTGACATATTTGGAATGTAATTGGACTACATTGATGCTTGAGGCGCCGCTTCCAATTTCCTTTCTACGATAGGGTGTTTATAATCTTGTTCACCAAAACAGTATTGAATAAAAATTTAAGTTATTTTATGAAGACCGTAAATATAATATCTATATCTGGAGGACATATTTTTACCGCAAATTCATTAAATATGACATCAATGCTGATATAATCATTACCTTGTTTAAAGATAGATGGTTTTTATCATTTCTTAAACATTTATTTCCAGTGACCTTACAAAATGTTATTTGTTGTACAATAGTAAATTCTGAGAGCTGATAAGGGTCAAAGGTTTTGATGAACCGAAGAACCATAAATAAGAATACATAGTTGAAAGATTAGGATCAAATATTCTCTTTATTAGTTTCTTTGAACTTGAGAGGACCACGGATAACACGTATGCAAAACCTTTTTTTGTTAGATGCAAAACCTTTTTAAATTTGTAGTGGTAGATGTGAAACCAAACAACTATGATAAATATGAAACCACACCAACTATGATAGATGCTAAACCATGTCAGCTATGATAGATCTGAAACTAAGAATATGGTAGATGTGAAACCATATAATGAAAAACCAGTGCAAAATATAACTTTAAAAAAAAATTGAATATTTCATAAGTGGTACTAGTTTTGTTCGTCTTAAAAAACAAATGGCATTTTCAGATATATTTTTTCCGAGTTACGGTTTAAAAGATACGAACTTGTAACTTTTTAATTTTAGAGTCTAAACGAAAAAGGAAACTGTTACGAAAAAGATGCAAAACGTTTTTTTTTTGCTAGATGCGAAACCTTTCTAAGTTTGTGATGATAGATGCGAAACCATGAAACTATGATAAATGTGAAAAAATACCAACTATGATAGATGCTAAACCATGCAAAATATGATAGATTCAAAATCATGCATATGATAGACGTGAAACCATACAATGAGAAACCAATGTAAGATATAACCTTTTAAACAAAATTCAAAACATATCATGAGTGGTACTAGTTTTGTTCGTCTTAAGAAAAACCATTAGTATTTTTTTTCCGAATTATAGTTTAAAATATATGAATCTTTAAAATTTTAAATTAAAATAAAAATCAAAGAAAAATAATGTGTAGAGGTGTTTGCTATATTTTATATATAAATGTATTTTAGGTACAAAATTTGTTAATTGTTTTGCGCCTTTATTTGTTAATAGTTTTGTAAGATGAGACTTCAATAATAAGTCTCCCATAAAATTATAAAAAAAGTTAATATGATTTTTTGTCGGTTATATTTGTTTGAACTACAAACCAGTCTGAATTCCTACATCGGTTCGTTAACCACTAGATAACATTATTGGATTAATTTTGGATCAATGTTATGAGACCTGTCCTCGACGGGTTACCAGGTTAGTAAATTCAGGAGCAGCCTACAAAGAGTATAAAATGGAATAATGAGTCAAATTACTCAAGCTTTACAATGAACCTTCCGATAGTATAAAATGGAACAAAGTTGTACAATGAATCTTACCTTACCAGAGAATAAAATGGGATAGAGCGGCAAAGATCAGTGTCGCACTGACACTAATCATGTGCGTAAAAATATTTTGACAATGAATTTGAAGAGTGGAATTTCTAAAAATAAGCTGAAACTACTCCGCGAAGTCATCTTTTTCTGTTTTTTTAATATTTACAAAATCGCCACTAGGCAAAAAATCCAAAAAATCCTTAAAAGTTCATTTAAATACGTTTTATGCCATTATTTACTTCATGAAGTTGCAAAGAAAATTTACCATAACCTAACATTTTACTTCCTAAAACTCACTAAATCATAAAAACTCAAAACTTAAACTAACCAAACCCTTTTTTCAATTTTGTAAAATTTAATAAAATGTTAACTAAACTTGTTTTTCTACAAACTAACTTGAACATTGACCATTCTATCTTTCTGTTTTTTATGAAAAATGATTTTAAAAAGAAAATAAAAAAAAATGTCTGTTTCCGCTAGACGATGGCGTCCAGGTGGTGTTCGTCGTCATCATCCTATCGAAGTAGATGATACTTTCCGCATGGCAAATGACGGAAACGGTGGTGCTGACGCCATTGCATGGCATACACACCTTTGTTTCCGCTGTGCAATGGCGTACAGACCCCTGTTTCCGTCGTGCAATGGCGTACATACCCATGTTTCCGCCATGCAATGGCGTCAGCACCATCGTGTGTGTCATTGCATTGGCGGACATACCTGTATCATTTGTTTTCTTTTGTTTCTAACATTTATCTTTTAATTTTGTCTTTTTTTGTAATTATTTTAGTAGGTTATCACTTACTAAAGCCTTATACTAACTAAAAACAAAATCAATTTACAGTAAAACAAAATACCCATTATGGTTTGAGAAACCTTTAGAATAACCAAGATGTAAATATGGTTTCTTTTTGCAAATAGGTCATTTAAGTGTTAGGATATATGATTAAGTGGTTTTAAAGGCAAAAAGTAACATTTTAATTGATAATGATAGTGTTAACTTCTTTAGTTTTAGTTCTTTATGTTTAGAGAGAGAAAGTAGAGAGAAGGTAGAGAAATTGTATTTGTTTTGGAAATTATGATAATATCACGGAGTAATTTCTTCTATTTATACGATTTCGTGAGGACACAATCGTAAAAAAAAAAAACTTCACGGAGTAATTTTTAAAATTCAAAACATGCGACTTCACGGAGTAGAAATGGCTTTTTTTTAGCAATTCCCTTTGAAGAGTACTAATAGTATATGCTAAAAATCACCAATGGTCTCCATGTTTAACATGTGTATCATAGTAGTTCTTGATCTTCACTTTTGTCTCCCATCTCCATCTTCCAGAAATTTGCACGATCAGTCCCTCTACACATGTGAGCCATGAAAAACTGACACGTGACACCCCAAAATCCCAAGTTTTGTGTCACTTTTGGTCTCCCTTAATTTTGCCCAATTATGCCCCTCCCTCAGCCCAGTAATATGCCTAGTCACCAGCCACATATTTTTACTTTTTACCATTAACCTTTTACCATTACCACCTACCTTATATTTTAACCTAACTAGGACCCGGATCAAAACAAAAAATAACCCAAACCAAACTTAATTTACCTTTATTTACCCAAACCAAGCCCAACCCAATTAAACCTAAACCCAATTACCCATCTCTACTCTAAAGTTCCAATTAACCTAAATCTACGAATACAGAAACCCTTCTCCACTCGCTTTTACCATCAACGCCCCTATAATCCTATACTCTTTTTTTCTTTCTTAATTGAGCACATTTACCAATATTTTGATTTATCTTATAACATTCTCTATTGCTATTTTTAATTTTCTTATTTATTGAAATCGTGAACTGGGTTTGTTTCTCGTTGCTAGTGAAAGTCACTTCCACAGTAGGATTACAGTTCTTCTATTATAAGAAACCGATTGTTTCATGCGTTAGTATTGATTTGTAAAGATGAAAGAGTCAACATGTACCAAGCAAACTCTATTAAATTTATAATCTAAGAGCATGTACACTCGTTATTGTTAAAGTTGTGTGTTTGTGCGTGCAAACTAGGAGAGAGAAACACTAGTTAGTTTTGTTTTAGTTAACAAGCCTAATTTCACTCCACTCGTTTTTCTAACTTATCTTTTAAAACGCTTTTTAAATAACGATTTTAATTAACTTATTTTTTTAATTAACGATTTTAACTCCACTTGTTCTTATCCATATATATTGTTCTTATCTATATATATATATATATATATGGAATATATTTTTTCAAAATTATTCTAATTAAAACTTTAATTTGGCTGTAATATTTATGGTTTGTGAATCTATCATCGGAAATTGATATGTCTGATTCAGATTCTAAATCTTCAAGTTTCTTACGGAAAGAAATTTCGACAGATACCGAACAAGAAATTATTTTGTATCGTCAACGAAAACGATCACGTAAGTATAATTTTTTCTTACCTCCTCCTATGGTATCACAACGATCGTATAAAAAGAAAAGATATATAGGAAGAAATCGTGAGATTAACCATCAAATTATTTGGAATGATTATTTTGCATTGGATTGCATTTATCCGGCTGATTATTTTCGTAGACGTTTTCGTATGCGAAGAGAGTTACATCTTAAAATTTTAGAAGATATACAGAAACAAGACGATTATTTTATATATAAAAAAGACTGTTGCGGTAAATTAGGTCTTTCTGCTATACAAAAGATGACGGCATCAATTCGTATATTAGCCTACGGGTTTTCAGCGGATCATTGTGATGAATACATAAAAATTGGTCCAAGTACAGCTATTAAAAGCTTGAAACGTTTTTGTAGTGCAATTATAATGTTATATGAAGAACAATACATGCGTTCACCCAATAAAAATGACATTAAACGTCTTCTACGTGAAGGAAAAAAACAAGGATTTCCAGGTATGCTAGGCTCGTTAGATTGTATGCATTGGGAATGGAAAAATTGTCCTAGTGCGTGGCATGGAACACACAGAGGGCATCGTCACAAGCCTACACTTATACTTGAAACTATTGCATCAAAAATTTTATGGATTTGGCATTCATTTTTTGGTATGTCAGGTGCAAATAATGATTTGAATGTTCTTGATAACTCTCCATTGTTTGACAAACTAATCAATGGAAAAATACCTTCTGTTGGTTACAACGTTAATAATCATCCATACAGTCTAGGTTATTATTTAACTGATGGTATATATCCGAAATGGACAACCTTGATACAAACAATTGCACACCCAACAACAATGAAAGAAAAATTATTTGCTAAAAAACAGGAAGTTGTTCGGAAAGATGTTGAACGAGCATTTGGGGTTTTACAGATCAAGTGGGGAATAACACAAGGTCCAGTTAGGTACTGGAATAAAGAAGATTTATGCAATATAATGAAAACATGTATCATTCTGCATAATATGATCATTGAAGACGAACAAGATGTTGAAATAGAAACTTGGACACCTTTATCCGACGAACCTATCTCTCCTCCTTCCTATCTTCGTGATCCAACAGTTTTGGTCGCTAATATTTCTTCCCGTTTGGATAGTATTCGAAATCATGAGACAAACACATTGTTGAAATCCGACCTTATGGATCATTTATGGAACTATTTTGGTGATGAAGATAAAGACGTCTAATATTTAGTTTAATATTATTATTATTTTCCGTTTTTTTTTCCTTTTCCTGTATTAAGAACTCAAAATTTCAGTTTAATTTATTTTTCTTTATTATCATTTCTTTTGTGTATAAATAATCGATAAGATATATGATAGTAGTAGTAATGCATATATGACAATAGTAGTAGGATAAGAGTGACAGTAATTCATATCCGACCTGAGGATAACAATTTATAACTCAAACTTGTTTCAAATAGTCAGATTAAGCCTTTATGCATCCAAATGCTTTAACTTATTAGCTAGGGTGGTCATAGACACTTTGTGATTTGTATGTAACTAAATGAGTAAACAAAACCAAAACCAAATTAAGATATGTAGAGCAAACGCAGAGATTCATCATCTTTCGCATCTGCTTAGAATGGATTAATGTAGAAACTAAACAACATATAGATTCCTTATCCAAATAGAAATCATATCACTATCACTAACTCCATTAGAAACTTGCAACTTCTACGATTAAAAACAGGCGATTCTTCAGCCCTTCTGCGTCTGTCTTAATAATCTTTTTTTCCAGCTAACACCTAAATTTTACACTATAAATCCGCAAATAAAAGCACACAAATAAAGCTAGGTACCTTCTTTTATCAGCTCTAGCTAAGGTTTCGCTCTATGTTTTACGAGTTAGATTCAAGTGATCTCAAGTTGAATTGAACCTATCATCTTAAACCTAATTATCAAAGCAACAGCTAAGTAAGAGCTATATATCAAAGTCGGAAGCACAACAAGCTCAAAAGTTCTGTATTTCCTACATTTTCATCAAAATAACATTGATCTCAACCAATTTGAAAAGTAAGAGTTCTTACGTAGCGATTTCTTGATGATCTTATATAACACACTGATTATTTTATCCAATCTACTAAATCGGTAGCAACATCAATAAGGTTAATCAGAGGTTCAAAGAACCGCTGTTGACTATCCTAGTTAAGAACTCCATTTCCTTTCCACCTAAACTCCATCATTGATCTAGCCACCTGCATCATTATACTTTAAATGCTCATAACTAGCGAAACCTTTAACTTTCAAACAATTAGAGGCACCATAGATGCATCTATGATATATTCTTCCTGATTAAAAAAGAACAGTCACTCTTAACATATTGCACACGGCATAGTGATTATTCTATAACAACAGCCATATTTGTTAAGAGTGCAATTCGTTTGCATTAGACACAAAGTACACCTTCACCAAATTCAAAACCTTACAAGCTATACAATCTAACTCAATCATAAACAGTTCCTACAGGGATCCAACCCTGAAACGACCAACAAACCCCCCCGAAATCCGGAGCATCACGAAGAGAGTGTACCTGGTAGGTGTAAGGCTGGAAAGGTGTAGAGAAGAACGGAGCAACCATTGATGATACGGTTAAACAACCAAGGGATCAAAATAGAAAAACAACTTCGATTCTATCCGATCCAGTTAAAAAGATTGTGACCAGACTTTAGAGAATTAAAGGCTGAATCGGAGTCTCAAACTCCACTTCTCAGATTCCGAAATCACCAGAAAAGTTTCATTAAGTAGCAAAACCCTCGTGAGAAACCGAGATCACCGCTGCAAGCGCCGCCGTAGTACGTAGTACGTCCGGATACTTCTGATTCGGCTCGTCCTCCAAACCTTTTCAAGAAAGCTAGCCTTTTCTTTGTGATACTTCTTTGTAAATCCTTTCTATAAAACAAATCAGGGGAAATGAAAGAATAAAACACAAGATTTTTGTTTTTACCACCGCACAACAGTCTTGTAAGTTTTCTATAAAAAAATTACATTTCAATCTATCTTCACCCTCAATTAAGAAATCTATTTAACTTATATATGGAAGTCTAAAAAACGTTTTAATTGCTACGATCCTCCTATCAATCATATAAAAAAACAAAAATAATTTAATCATTAATCAAAACAGCAACAAAATAATTCAAACATTACTTAAAACAACATAAAATTAACAATTTAAAATTAAATGGCACTTTCAGTGTCTTCATCTTCATCTTCATCTTGATAATCTTTCCTCAAAGATGCTAGATATGATTTTTGTTTTTTTATTATCCAAGCTCTACCCTCTTCTGTTGGAATAGAATTTGGATCCGTCATCATAATTTCTTTCTCCATTCGTATTTTTTTTCCTCTTGTTTTGCTGCAATTTCCATACGCTTGCTCTCTAGCTTCGCTTCTATTCTCATTTTTTCTTGTTCTTGTTTTGCTTGGATTCTAAGTTGTTCCCTTTCATGCATCATTTGAATTTCTTTTTCTGCAATTTCTTTTTGTTCTTTTCTCATGCAACTAAATTCCTCTACGTATAAACTCATTGAATGATTGTTTTTTTTCACGCATATTTTTCATTGCTTTTCTTCCCGGGGGTCGTTCTAGTTTTTTCGACTCTTCATCAGATGGTGCCGAATCAATATCGAGATACACTGAATCTGGTACCGTAGAAGGACTTTCTAGATTAATTGTGGATCCTTCTTCTAAATTCGAATTTGATCTTCTCTTGTTTTGCATTTTGTTTTTTTTCTCTTCCTGAAGTTTACAATAGTTGAACCATTTTGAAGTATCTTTGAGAAGCAGCCAGCATCCATCCCATTTAAAATGATGTCCTTCCTTCTCGTAGTATAATTGTTTAATTGCTCCAATTTATCAATAATTAGTAAATAATTATTTGTACTATAATCTATTAGTTTAAATATATAAAAAGAATATATATTCATACCGAATCTTGGGCATTAAACCCACTGCAAGGTGTTCTTTCTACCAGACGAGCATATCCTGAATATTTGTTGAGACGAGATTGAATGATTGACCAACGATTCATCAAAGCTGTATTAGGTCTATCCGTCTCATGCCCTATAATATTGATATACTCTACCCGAATTCGATCCCACAACTTTCCTCGAGACTGATCGGTGCTTAGTGCATCTTCTGAAACACGTATCCAAGCTTTACAAAGGCTTTCATCTTCATTTTTATTCCAATTTGAATTTATTTCCTTTGATTTTGATTATGAAGTTTTTTTCTTTGAAGAATTTTTTAAACTTGGATTATCTTGTTGAGGAAGAAAATCTACATTGTTTTGTGTTCTTGTTGTAGAAGTACCCAAATTAGGGTTTTGAATTGATGCTCCATGCAATGGATTAAAAAGAAATTGTTGATCACTGTTTCGAAATTCAGATTGACCTTCAGATTGTGATTGAGAAATCTGAGACAACATATATTGATTGAATAAATGGTTTTGAAATGGGGGATGAAAATCCATTTTTGTTCGTTGTATTGAAAAAAAATTGAAAAGCCGAAAGAAAACAAAGAAGATGGTGAATAAACTCTGACAAAAAAAACTGCAATAAGAAGAAGATGAATGAATACATGAAAAAAAATACTGAATATGAAAAAGATGTTAAAAAAAAAGCGGAAGAGAAATAAAAATTCCGCCAAATTGTTAAGAGAGCTGACGTGGCTTTGTTAAGTGACTCTAGGAATTTAGCAGACCCACTAGCTTTTTGTGTTAGTGTTAGTTAACTTCACCACTAACACATTGAGTGGAGATGTTTTTAATTAAAAAAAGTTAAAACACTCTTTAACACATACGCTCTACATGCTCTAAGTTCATAGTTTCACCTATATATTTATATTCTTTATTAATCAACTTCGAATAAGTTTAGATGTCTAAGGACAATTTGGAGATGGGTCTAATTGGGTTGGATTAATAGTCACGTTTGAGTTTAATTTGGTTGAGCTTGGTTTAGGTAAATAAAAGTAAGTTAAGTTTGATTTGAGTTATTTTTTGTTTTGACCCGGCTTTAGTCAATTTAAGTCTAAGTTAGGTTAACATATTAGGTAGGTGGTAAATGGTAAATGGTTAATGGTAAAAAATAAAAACACGTGGCAGGTGACTAAGCTGAGGGAGGAATATAATTGGACAAAATTCTGGAGGACCGAAAGTGACACTATACATGAAAATTTTAAATGCCACATGTCAGTTTTTCATAGCTAGCATGTATGGAGAGACTCATCGTCTAAATTTCTGAAAGATGGAGGATGGATAAGAGACAAAAGTTAAAGACCAACAACTAGTATGATATATCGGTTAAACATGGACGACCAATTGCGATTTTTAGCCTAATAGTATAAATAGATCTGCATTACTCGCATCATCTAATTCGAAAATTAAGATGGTGATTCCTCTGTAATTTTGGTGAGGCTCTCTATATGTTTGCCATTTTCTTTGCCCAGAGAGAAGGCCATGAAAACAGCAATGCAATGTGCACTAAGGAGATGAAAATAGTATATACCTAAACTTCGGATGTCTTAGTAGGGTTATATGAGTCTGTACTATATTATTGGATGAATTTAAATACTTATTTTTACCTATTGTAGATGCTATAGGTAATTAATTGCCTGTTATTGGATGATTTTATATACCCAATTGCCTGTTGGGGTCGCAGATCCAAATTCAGATGTTTCGAAAAGGCATTATGCAAGATATCCAGACTATTACTGGATTGCAGAAGGCTTAAAAATTCAACTTCATCGTTTACCAGAGTTCAAGCAGCAAAAAGAAAAACATCTAATCGGAATCTGGAACATAGCAATAGAGGTGATGGAATGTGGACGTTTGGATTTCATTATAGGTGGTTGATTTAGCTGTTAAAACAATAATTTCACGTAATCTTCACGAGCAGCAGCCAGAATTTCGGCCCTAACTCTGAAATGTTGTCGCGTTAGAGAAACTGTGTTAATGCAATTATCTTGCTTTGAAGGGTTCGAGAAAATACTTCAGGGGCTACAAGGTAATGTACCAGCACATATACAAAGGTGCATGGACAATTTCTACAGCAGACTATCGATGGCAAGTCTCTGTTTGCACTGCAGAAGGACTAAATGCATGTCTACTGTTAATCACAAATATCACCTGCCCTAGTTGGAGATAAGATTCCGAGAGAACCCTTGTACGACTGTAATTTTAAGAGAACGCTTGGCCGACACCGTCAATGTGAAGAGAACGCTTGTAAGACGCCGTTAGTGTCATACTTCCCCTGCAAGTAAGAAACAACTGCTGCTGCTATTGCACAGTTTCTTATCAAACCTTAATCTTCAAGTGACAGGACATGATTGGTTTACTCTTAATGTACCAAGTGAAATAATTGTTTTTCAGCTAGATGGAGGTAACATCAAATATACAACAGTTATCATTTCTTTCTTTCCTTGTGCTTCTAATGAGTGCAACTGTTTATCAGTTAATATGATACATTCATACAAACTCTCTTGCAGAACTTCAATCCTACAGAGCTGTTCAAAGACGCCTTTACTGAGGCAGAGTAAGATCTTATAGTAACTAAAACACAAAGAGCGAATTGTATATACCATTGTGTAACTCTAGAACAAACCAATATAGGTATATGTGGAGTGCACTGCTTTCAAAGCTTGGTGATGTCTAGGAAGCTGTATCCATACCACAGGCAGACAGATATAGACAGATCTATCTCAAAAGGACTCCAATACATTAAAGTAACACGAAACCCAGATGGTCATGGTTGATTATATACAACTTGGGACTTTCCTTATTACTGGTATGACTATGAATTTGGAAATGAATGGACAGGTATAGCTGTTGGGGAATCTGTTACATCTATGGCACTTTGTTTGCTGTAGATGCACTAGATGCCTGTGGTAGGACTTACGACAACTGTGCCATACTACGACAAATCTTGTCAAATTTTGCTATCAAAGCAGCTACCTAACGGTGGATGGGGTGAGCTACTCTCTAAAACAAATGAGGTAAAGTGTGATGTTTTACATAACCACTGCTTCTTTCTAGCTAGTAGCTTAAGATACTGCCATCTACTGACTGTTCAAAACAGTTATCTTCCAGGAGACAGGCCAGTATGCAAAGGTGGACAGGCCAGTATACAATATCCTATCAAGTTTCATTTACAAATGATGTGTTGAAGTGGTGTAGACATTTGATATATAAGCGAATACAGGCTGAACTAGATCTACATTGCAGGATAAGGGTTCGTATCCAATACACAAATGGAAGACAGTGACATCCCTCAATAAGTAACTAGTACGTACGAGTTTTGAGCCAAGAACAAAGAAAAACAAACTATTTTCTTTCATATATTAGCAAGTTTGGTTATCTTCTATTGCAGGAAGTTACAGGAATATTCTATAAAACTTCTCCCTGGCATTATGCATCATATCAGAAACATTTTCCCCATATGGGGTTCTTGGCTAATAATATTCACGATGCTTTCTATTAGCATGAACATAGACGAACAAAATAAGCATTTGAATAGACCTTTCTAGGTTATCTATGTGTGGTATCTATTTATCTATAGACTTTTAACTGCTTCCCAAAATGTAACATACTTGCTATAAGATCAGTTTCATATCTAAATTGTGTGAAGGGTGTCTGGGAATTTGGTAAATGATAACTTGGTGGCTACTAACTTTCTGTGTGAGGCACTAATTTTCTTTTGTGAAGTATAAACGAAAATATATATATATACAGAGCCTCTCCCCGCATACTATATTACAAGCAAAGGTAGTACATTTATCTAACAAGTTTTATGCAAGAGAGAGAGAGACTTAGCTGAAGAACAAGCACCAATGCCCGATTCCAAAATACAATAATCCTCAACTATTTACAATAGGGTATGAAGTTCATTTTTAACAAGTAATGAGAATACTATATATCACCAAGCCTTGAACTTGAAGCATATTTACCTACAATGGTGAAACTATATGACAGAATAACTTGAACTTGTTGCCTTTTTCACTAAATTTTGCACATAATCTTGGTCAAAATATTACAACAAATAGATGTGACACATAACACATGAACAAAATATTATATATAATAATTAAGGCAGAGTTGGAGAAAGGGAAGGCTTTGTCACCTTGAGCTCACCACAATCACTGATATATACAGCTTTAAGAGGTCTATTCCAAATTGCCCGCGCGTTCTGTGCTCTCTCGTCTCCGAAAAGCTCAGCCAGTTCGTTGAATTGGCGGATATTTTCTGATGGTTTGAACGTAGGGATCGAAGCTATGGCCGTTACCACATCCAACCCTGAAGAAGTCAAATGAGACATTTATATTCTGCTTGAGCAGATCAAATCAGACATGCTGCTTATATTAAGTACAATGTCTAATAACCCCTTTTTAGGCCAACCATTCGTTTTCGGTTTTAATAAGGCATAAGGAAACTGAATTACTGATTAATTCGAGATATATAGCATCGGAATACTTCTATTTTGAACTTGAGGGTTTTAAATTTTGAAAGCTCGGCTAAATTTTGTCTACTGTTTAACTCAGTCTCTACTCTAATATGTCTCTTGAGAATCTCTTAGCTAGCAAGTAGTTTAACTTCATTTCTTCATATACAAAAACTGATCCACGGAAAAATTGCATTTATAACAGACAAAAAGGAAGTTTAAGTAGCTTTACTTCTTTAAATGGAACAAATGAACCCTGAAACATTCACAATTTACATAACAAACAATGGAGACTCTACCATGGCCGGTTCCTTATCCAGAAAGTGACAACTAAAGCAATTGAATTCAGCTCGATTGAGTAGCATATTAACAAATGAAACAAACAATCCAAATTCAAATTGATATAAAGCTATTAGAAATTAGGAGCGAATAATCAATAATTTTGAAAAATCTTACCTTCAAGCACAGTCCCAAACACGATGTTCTTGTTATCAAGCGGCGGACATGGACCAGGGCCAGTTGTGATCAGAAACTCGAGATTCCTATAATCAGGATCCAATTTGACCTCATCATCATCGTCATTCTCCGATAGACACAGCGAAACCACGCCGGGTCGCGAGTGTGTAAGCAAAAAAGCTTTAGAATCGACTGTCTCGATGTTTCGAGGCAATTCCATTGCTGGAGGAGGAACAACCTCGCCTTTCTCAGATCTACCTTGTCGTCCGGCCATGAAAAACTGACCTGGAAAGATCTTGTGAACGAGAGTGTTTTTGTACGACGAAGACGAAGAAGAGACGCACATATGCTTGAAAGTGGAGACGGTGATCGGGACGACGCGGCCGTAGAGCCCGATGACGAGGCGGCCTAAAGGAGTAGAATCTGAAGAGCGTGAGTAGTTGGGGTAGAGAGATAAGTCCATGAAGACGCGGTCGGTGATCGTTGTGTCAAGCAGCGGGGGCGTCGGCAGCGGGGGCGTCGACAGCGGTGGAGAGGCGGTAGTTCCGTTGGTGGTCAGTTGAGTGAGGCTAGTGGAGAGGAGGAATGAACGGCGGGATACCGCGGCGGCGGTAACGGTGGAGATAGAAGGATGAGGAGAGATGGGAGTGAAGGAAGAAGCCATAGTGGTGGTGAGGACGAAGGAAGGCACATTGTGTGATTGGCAGTCGACCAGAAAGTTTGTTAGTTTTGTGGCAAACGGATATTTTGGCCTCCTTTTTAGGTTCAAATTAATCTTCTACGTCCCTACAAGTTTCCACCTTTTATGAAGTTTCCTCCCGTCCTAAAATATATACTTTTCTACAATGTCCTTTTGGAAAAATAATATGGGACCAGAGCAACTATACTTATAAGATTAGATTTTATGCAGTTTCAGATTAGGCCGTTGGTGAAAACGTTAGGATATCCACACTGAAGTTTAGCTTCCTCAAGAAAAGCTTCAAGAAAACAGAGTCTCTTTTTTATTCCGGAGGAGGATCGCCGCTTCCGGCATCCTCCTCTGGGAAGAATTTTCGGATTCTTTTCTTTTCTTCTGGTTAATTCTCTTTTTTGTGGATATTTTTTGTTCCTTTACCTAGGAACTGGTTTTCTCTTCTTCTGGTTTTTCTGGAGCAGAGTATTTCGGTTTTGTTTTAATGGAGAATCTGAGTACGAATGGTCGGAGTCAAGCAGAGAAACCGCATTCTTATGCAGAAATTGTCAAGAAAAGTTTGTCGTGTGAAGAAACTAGGGATTTTCAGCCTGAAAATTCAGAAATCAAGAAAGATCATCTTTCTTTACAGTTTAATAAAGATGTTCTTCAAACTTTAAAAAACAAGTCAAAACATTCTTTGCTTGGTAAATTCACGCAGGGCTTGCCAAAACAGAATGAGCTTATTCGTTTTCTGGAATCTTTCAAATTCAGAGCTGCTTATAGATATAGAATTTGGGATTCAAGACATATAGTTCTTGAATTCGACTTGAAAGAAGATTATGCTAAGATTTGGAGTAGAGTTGTTTGGACTATAGGATCATCGATGATGCGATTACTGAAATAGTCAGGTGATTTGAAAGTCGAAAGTTCGATAGCTCCGGTCTGGATAAGATTTGAGTTACCTGAGCATTTGTATGATGCAAACATTGTTAAGTCTATTGCTTCGTTGATAGGTGAGATACTGTTTGTTAAAATTCCTGAGAATAACAGGTTATTCAATTCTTGCACTGCTCTCTTAGAGATTGATGTCTTGTCTCATCTACAAACGAATGTTTGGCTAGGATTTGGAGATAATTACGGTTACTGGGTGAAGATTGTTTACGAGAATCTTCCTTTGTATTGTAACAAATGTTTGCATCTTGGTCACAATGAGGAGAAGTGTAAAAAGATCAAGAAAGACTTCGTTGTTGAGTCTGATGATAAGTTCAATAGGATCAAATCTGTTATAACAAAACCTAATAATCAATAAAAGGCTAAGGTTGATGAGTCTGTAGGGTTTAAGACACCTGATAAAGGATAAATAATTGAGGCTATACAATCGTTGGCTCTTGGGATAGCTGAAAACAATGACTATATTAATATGATGTCTGATGGGGATGATATAGTGGATGAGAAAATTGGAAGTGTTCAGCAGTCTCCTGTTAGCAAATGGAAATCTCACTTACCTGAGTTCTATAGAGATTCCAGTCAAGACAGGAGACAAGTTGAACAAAGTGTACAAGATGAAGAAATCACTGATGTTCAAAGGAAAGAAGACTCTAATCCTAGTATGGAGAAGGAGCCAAGTCAAGTTAGACAGAAAAATGATATAGATGAGATTACTGAAGAAGAAGAAGAAGAAAGTTTCAAGGAAATCTTGGATAAGAAGATTAAAACAACTAAAAAGAAAACTAAAACAAGGAGTAAGATCATCCGCGCTCTGCAGTTTACTAGTTCAAGTAAATCTAAATCTTCAAGCTCTCTTAATGATTAGTTTAATCAATTGGAATATTCGTGGTATTAAAGATAAGGCTTCTCTTCGTAGGCTCAACTTTCTTGCTAAGAAAAATAAATCTAAAATGATTGTTGTGCAAGAACCTCTTGTTAATGTTAATGCTATAGGTAGTATTGCATCTAAGCTTGGTTTTGACAATTTTGCTTACAATAACACGAATAAAATCTGGCTCTTTTGGAAGCATGATGTTTCTGTCACTATATTGCATGATCTTAGTCAATTCTTAAATTTAAAGGTTGGTCTTAGCAATGAGAATAATCAGGTTATGATCACAGTAGTATATACTAGATGTCAAAGGTCTAATAGAGTTGAATTGTGGAACTTTCTTAAGAGCAATGTTAATGATGATTTGCCTTGGCTTATTTGCGGTGATTTTAATGTTGTTAGCTCTGTGGATGAGCAGGTAGGCTGTAGTACTTTCTGTATCAATAGTACCAATGATTTTAATGATATGATAAGTTGCTGTAATATTGAGGATTGTGGCTATATCGGTTCGAAATATACTTGGTCGAATGATTCTAAATGGAAGAGGTTAGATAGGGTTTTTGTTAATAGCAAGTGGGCTAGTTACTTTGCTAGTACTAAGATATATCATCTTGCTCGTACTGGTTCTGATCATATGCCTTTGGTTATTTCTTTATCTAATGAGTTTGCTAGAGTTAAGTCTAGTTTCAGGTTTCAGGAGATGTGGACTATGGACGATTCTTTTTTTCCTTTTGTGGAAAAGAATTGGAGTCAGGAGTTAGTTGGGGATCCAATGTTTGTTCTTTGGATGAAGCTTAAAAGACTTAAGCATGCTTTGGTTTCTTGGAACAGAAGTGTTGTTGGTAATATTTTTAGTAAGGTGCAAAGTTTGGAAGATGAAGTTCTTGCCAAGGATTTAAATCATCAAACTCTTCAGTCTGCTGAGTCCAAGAGTGAGCTTGCCAAAGCTAATGTTTTGTTGATTAAAGCTCACAGAATGGAAGAAGTGTATTGGAGGCAGCAGTGCTATTGTAACTGGGTCATTGATGGTGATAAGAGCACTAATTTTTATCACAACTTTGTCCAAAAGAAAATAATAAGAAATAGCATTAAGGGTATTAAGTGTGGGGATGAGTGGCTATCTGACTCCAAATAAATTGGTCAATCGACTGTTGATTTCTTTAAGAAGGCTCTCACTGATTCTTCGTATGCTGACAATGTTGATGAATCTAGTCTTATAAATGATGATCTATTTAATGTGATTCCTAATGTTGTTACTGAAGATGACAACAGATTATTGCTCAAGGATCTTGATGAGTCTGAAGTTTGGTATGCAATCAATCATATGAACTCAGCAGTGCTCCAGGTATGGATGGCTATACTCAAACCTTTTTTAAGCATTATTGGCACATTATTAAGATTGATATGCTTAAGGCTATGATTGATTTCTTGCGTGGTAAGAATATTCCTAGGGGTATTTTTGCTACGGGGATCTGTTTAATTCCTAAGCTAACTAATGCTAATAATTGGAAGGAGTATAAACCGATTAGTTTATGCTCTCTTCTGAATCGAATTATGTCCAAAATTATAGCTAACAGATTAGCTCTTCTCTTGCCTAAGATTATTTCTCATAATCATGGGGGTTTTGTCGCTGGTAAAAGTATCTATGACAGCATTCTGATTTGTAAGGAGCTGATATTTGATTTGAATAGAAAGGTTAAGGATAGTAATATTGTCATTCAGCTAGACATATCTAAGGCGTTTAGCAAGCTTACTCATTGCTTTGTGCTTAATGTTATGAAGAAATTTAGTTTTGCTTCTAGGTTTATATGTCTGATTAAGAAAATGATTAATGATGTTAATGTTTCTTTGCTTGTTAATGGAGATGTTTTTGGTTATTTTAGAACTTTGAAAGGTCTGCGTCAAGGGGATCCGATATCTCCTTATCTCTTTATAATTGTTGAAGAGTTGTTTATTCGTGGTATCAATACTCTTTTCAATGAAAATAGATTTATGCAATATAGGAGTAGAGGTAGAATCAATGTAAATACTCTTGCTTTCGCTGATGACATATTATTGTTTACTAACTGTAATGATAAAGCTCTTAATAAGCTTTGTGGTTTTCTTGAGAAGTATCAGCTATTGTCTGGTCAGGTTGTTAATAAAGAGAAAACTAAGATTCTGACTGCTAGTAGTATTGTTTCTTCTAAGATTGATGTCTTGTCTAGCATATCTGGTTTCTCCTCTAATCACTTGCCTACTGACTATCTTGGTGATACTGTCAATACTAATAATAAAATCTGTAACTATAACAAGCTTATTTGTAAAGTTAGTGATAAAATTAGTGAGTGGAATGTGTCTTGTCTTTCTTTTGCTGGTAATCTTACTCTAGTAAAATCTGTTCTGATGAGTATGATTCTGTACTGGATGCAATGTTCTCTTTTGCCTAAATGTGTTATTTCGAAACTTGAAACCATTTTAAATAGATTCATTTGGGGCTCTAATCTGGTGGATAGAAAAGTTCACTGGTGTAGTTGGAATACTCTTTGTAGAACTTATAAAGAGGGTGGTCTTAACGTTAGAAATATGAATGATATCCAATCTTCCATCTCGTTTAACCTTTGGGTTGCTTTTAGACAAAACAAGTATTTCTGGTCTAATTTAATGCATAGCATATATTATTCTAGTCACCATCCTTTACAGGTTAGTTCAATGAAAACTGGTTCTGTAACTTGGAAGAGAATGATCAAAGTTAGAGAGCAAGCTGAGATGCACATTAAATGGAAGTTGGGGAATGGCCATGTGGATTTCTGGTTAGATAACTGGACCTTTACTAATCCTATTTTATCTCTTAATGATAGTGATAATAATCTTTGGTTCACTACTTAGTATGTTAACAAGTATTGGTCTAATGGTATTTGGGATTTATCTTCTATAGCTAGCATGATTCAGCCTGAAATTGTAGATTGCATTCTTAAGCTCTATGTGGATTCTAATAATGAGGATGTAATGATTTGGGACCTTGCTAAAACTGGAAAGTATAATTTGAAAGACACCTGGGATAATATTAGAACTAAGTATAGATTGAATTATGTTTTCGATAACATTCGAAATCACTTAACTCCTATCAAAATTTCTTTTATCCATTGGAAGATTCTTAATAAGTATGTGGCTGTTGATGAGATTATTCAAAGTAGAGGCATTTCTATAGCATCTAAATGTGAGTTTTGTAGTAATTGTGAAACAATGTCTCATCTGTTTGTTTCTTGTAAGCTGGCTTGGTCTGTATGGATTCATTATTCTGTTGAGTTCAAAGTTCATCTTTCTAGTAGTATGAATGTCATTCAGTTAACCAGAGTTTGGCAATTACCTAAGGCATCCAAGATTCATGTCAGAAATATTATTCCTTCTCTTATTTTGCATAATATTTGGAAAGCTAGGAACTTAGCTAAGATTAAAGGTATAAACACTTCTGTTGGTTCGATTATTAATCAGGTTAATTCTGTTATTCATACTCTTGATATGAAGAAGCTTATTAATAAGCATCATTGGCTTAATAATTCTAGAGCTGCTATGACATTAGGCTTTGTAAATCACCTGAAGTCTGTTAATAGGCCTATATATATTAAGTGGACTCTTACTCCTTCGGGCAGATTAAAAATGAACACTGATGCTTCATGCCTTAACAATGGTGAAGCCAGTGGTTCGGTTATTTTTAGAGATAGTGCTGGTAACTTGGTGAAGGTTGTTAGTTTTTTATATGGTAAAACTACTCCTCTCTGTGCTGAAATCAGGGCTATACTTGATGGTCTTTTGGTTTGTAAATCTAACAATTGGAAGTTGGTCGATATACAGTCTGACTCTATTACTGTTGTTAATTGGATCCATAGATATAATGTAAATACTTTCTGGTATGTTAGGCCTATCATTGATTGTATTCTTAAGCTTATTAAGAGTAGCATGACTGTTTCTCATATTTTTCGTGAGCAAAATCATGCTGCGGATTGGCTTGCTAAGTTTACTTTACAGTCTAAATCTAATCATTACATTGTTCATGAGTTGGTTCCTAATGATCTTAAAGTCATATTAATCTTAGAAGCTCTTGGATTAGGTTACATTACTTGACTCTAATACCTGATTATTTGATCTTGTTCTTGAGGTTTGGTAAGCTGATGGTTTCACCTTTCTGATTGGCGTGCTATCATCTTTGCGGAGTGCTGATTGTGTTGATTCTCTTCAATTAATGGAGTATGGTTTGTTGCTGTTGCTCATGATCGTCAGCCTGTTTTAATGGAAGTGGGTCCGAGGTCTAGGTGCTAATGGTTCAATCTTGAGCTTGTTGCTGATCTAATCATTCGATGCTGCGTTTGGAAGGTTTTTGAGAAGAATCGCTAAAGTCTTGGCGGGAGCTTTGGAAGTTTAATAGTTGAAGTTGTTTTTGTGATTAATGTTGCCGTTTAGTATTCTTGTTTGCTTGTAAGCCTTAGTTTAGGGTTGTCTCTTCCTATTCTAGGGTTTTCTTTTTGAGGCGCCTAATTTGATTTTACCGCCGTTGTATTTCAAACACTATTATTTCAATAAATATCTCATTTTACTAAAAAAAAGAAAAAAAAAAGATTAGACCGTTGGTTTGAACCGATAAAATATCCGATTTTATTATACCGGATCGGAATTGATAAAATCTGATGAGTCCGGTCAAATTTATTTTTATCAATTTCAAATTTAGAATGTTATTTCAGAATGTCATTGAACTATAATATTTAATCTATTAGCATAAAAAACTATTTCGGAGTATTTAGAAATCTAGAAAACTAAAAAACGTTTGTTCCAAGGAACCTAAAAACAGAGTTTTGATTTTAACCTTTAAGAATCATCCTTTTTTCTCCTCGGTCTATGTTTGCATTCCATTAATCCCGTTGATTCTCATTGATTTTGTCCACCTTTTGTTATCCGAATTTCTTGAATTAGAGTTCTCCCAATTTTCTCCTCTTACGATGCTCTGTTCTCGCTTCCGTTAAAATGGAGAAAACATAGTTATATGAATCTGCATTTCCTGAATTGAAGCCTTCTTCAAATTTGGATGAAGAAATGGTCAAGACACTTCAATAGCTGAGAAACCAAAATAAAATAAAAGATTATTAAACCTGGTTCCCTTGATAAAGATAAGGATAACGAGAGAGTGTTTATTCTTACAAAATCCCACAAATCTCAGGAATTGATTACTTCCTTCTTTTTTGTAAAAACCATATTCAGGTCTGCAAAAGATAAAAAAACAATCACACCATGGCAAACAACTTCAAAATAAAAATGTTCATGATCAAGATTCTTACTCTACACCTATTGACTCCAAAATCTAAAAGAATGAGGAGGTTATTGAAGCCATAAGAAACTTGGAGGAATACTATAATGCTAATGTGAATCAAGGCCATGATTGGTAACTATACCCCTAATATACATAATTTTGGAAGTATGCCACCTTCCCCAATTCTCAAAACTAAGGAAATAGATCAAAACTCCCAGGAATTGGTAACTAGAAGACTTAAACAAGCTAAACACAAACGCAAGTCTGAAAAAGGAATATACAAGCCTCTCTTTGGGACCGGCAGACCAAACAACCCTAACCTAAACCATGATATATCTACTTAGTTGGAATATTCGTGAGATAACTAACAAAGTCTTTTTGAGAATGATGAAATCTATTATTGTGAAGGACAAAATTAGTATTGTTATTATTCAAGAGCCTATGGTTAATTCTGATCAGCTTTCCCCTATTGCTTTTAAGTTGGGTTTCAGTCTTTACACTTCCAATTTCTCTAACAAAATTTGGATCATTTGGTATGATTGGTTCAGTATAAATGTAATTGTTGATCACCCTCAGATGATTCACGTTGAAGCCACCTATACCTACCTAAATAAAGTGTTTTATCTTATTTATGTTTATGCTAAATTTCAAATGATTAACAAAAGGGACTTTTCGTCTTCCATTTTCTATATTTATCCTAATGACAAAGAGTGGATGGTAACATGTGACTTCAATACTATTACCAGTCTTGATGAGCAAAAGGTTTGTTGCAATTATTGTACTAAAAGTTCTGATGAATTTAATGATGTTATTGGTCAGTGTAAGCTTGAAGATGTTGGATTCAGTGGGAATAAATTTACATAGACAAACAAATCCAAGTGGAAGTGTCTGGACCGTGCTCTCTACAACTATGATTGGGCCAATTTTTTCAACAAAAATTATGTCAAGCCCTTTGATAGAACCTGTTCAAACCATATGCCACTTTGCGTCTCCATATCAAATGACAGATTAAAAACTAAATCCAGTTTTAAATTTCTAAACATGTGGAGTCTATTTGAAGAATTTTTACCTTTTGTTAGATCTAACTCGATGATTGATATGCACAGATATCCTCTATACAGGTTCTGGAACAAATTAAAAAGATTCAAGGTTGCTCTCAAGAAATGGAATACTGAAATCTTTGGAAATGTCTTTGAGAAAGTTCATGAGGTTAAAAACAACGTTAAAACCATGGAACAACTGTTTATGGACAATCAAAATGACACAAATAAGAGAAATCTATCTAGGGATAATGTCATCCTTCTCCATGCCCTAACTCAAGAAGAATCTTATTGGCACCATAAAAATTACTCTAACTGGTTAAAGGACAACGATAGGAACACCAAGCTCTATAAAAAAAATCGAAAAGAAATGTAAAAGAAACAGAATTGACTGTCTAAAGGAAGAAGATACCTGGATTTCAGATGCGATTCAAATTAATAAATCTGCAGAAGCTTATTTAAAAAATATTAACAAAAACACCTTACTTAAACAAGGAATCTGAGACAAATATTTTAAATAGCTATATTTTTAAATATATTCCTAACTTAGTTACTGATCACGACAATTCAAATATATTGAAGCTTCCTAGTGAGGATGAAATTCTTACCTCTATAAAATCCTGAATCAAGCTAGTTCAGTAGACATGGATGAATTTAAACGCACCTTCTATCTTACATGTCGGAGTATCATCAAATCTGACATGACTGAAGCCATTATCTTCTTCTTTAAAGGTCAAAATCTACCATAACGCATTCTTACAACAGATTTCTATCTCATCCCTAAGACTTATAACCCTTCAACATGGAAGGAGTATAGACATATTAGCTTGTGCTCCTAGTTAAACACAATAATTTCAAAGCTTATTAATAATAGGCTTGAAAATATTCTCCTCAAAATCATATCTAAAAACTAGGGAGCATATGTAACCAACAAATCAACACATGGAAACATACTTCTAGCCAATGAATTAATATTTCATCTAAACAAAAAGACTAAGAATGGGAACATTATGATCAAATTTGACATGGCCAAAGACTTTGGCAAAATGTCCAACTCATTTCTTAGCAAAGTACTTTTAAAATTTGGTTTCAATACTAGTTTTATAAGTCTAATTAACAATATTATCATAAATGTTAAGACTTCAATACTTATAAATGATCAAGCTGCCGCTTACTTTAACACTAAGAGAGGCCTTAGACAAGGAGACCCTTTGTCTCCAAGTCTCTTTATTATTGTGAGGAAACTCTTATTAGAGGTTTAAATATGTTATACTCTAATAATAAAACAATCCAATATAAAACTAGAAGTAAAATGTGTATTCTTACTTTGGCATTTGCTGACGACCTATTAATCCTCACCAATGGTTCTAGTTATTTCATCTCTATGCTTAGCAAATTCCTATAAGACTACCAAAAAGCTTATGGTCAAATAATTAACAAGGAGAAAACTACTGTTATCACCTCTACTAGACTTCCCTTCTAAAAAATTACTGATATATGTGCTACTGGATATAACTATGGTAACCTTCCTATTACCTACCTTGGAATCAGTATTAACACAAATAACTAGGCCGTAAACTATGACCCTCTTATAAATAGTATGAGAGGAGGGTAAACAGTTGTCTTATGGTGGGGGATTCACTCTGATTAACAATGTACTTATGGCTTTGCCTAGTTACTTGATACAAAGTAACAACCTTCTTCATGTGATTATTGATAGAATCGAAAAGATGCTAAATGGTTTCCTTTGGGGTTCTAACCATGATGTCTCTAAGATTTACTGGTGCAGTTGGGGGAAAGTTTGTAAAACCTATCTTGAAGGTGGTCCAAATGTTTAGAAAGTTACAAGATATTCAAGTCCCAATATCCTGTCATCTATGAGTCAGATTCAGACAAACCATTTCTTTATGGGCTAAATACACACATAGTATCTACTGTAATCTATCCATCATCTCCAAGATAATTATAAAGCTAAGAGCTAGTCTAAAATTTGGAAAATGCTTGCTTCTATCAAGGATTTTGTTGAGCCTAAAATCAAATGGTCTATTGGGAGAAGGAAAACTAACTTTTGGGTTGACCCTTGGATTAGAAATAATCTTATCATTAATCCTAATGACCTTCCTAATAATCATGAGCTCTTTCATGATAATATCAGTAACTATTGGAACCACAACCACTGGAATGAACCTAAGCTAAGCTCTATCCTAACCCCTGGAGATATGATCAACATTACCAAGATAACTCTTCAGGAAGATGCTAATACCCTATTATTTGGAATGACTCTAAGGATGGTATCTTTAAAATGAAGGACACCTGAAATTGTATTAGAACTAAGTATAACCAATCAAAATTGTTTGGCAAGCTTTAGAATAGTATTACGCCTAGAAAGTGTTCTTACCTTACACGGAGACTGCTCCACAAATGGCTCCCCACTGATGATACCCTACAAAAGAGCATCAAATATTAGTCTCAAAATGCCAATTGTTTCATAATATTGAGATTTCTAATCATCTATTTATTGAATGCAGTCTTTCTTGGAATATATGGTGCTACTACTCAACTATGTTCAAGGTGAAAATTGGAAGACATATGATTGTTCCTCATATATTGATGAATTTGTTCTGGAACACCACGAAGGATGTCCATATTTGTACTATTCTCCCACTCATTATCTGTTGGGTCATTTGGAACTTAAGAAACAAGTCTAAGATGAAGGGTACCAAAACTGACCGTAAGAAAGCCATCAGCTACAAAAACTACATTATTTTTTTGCATTGATTTCATACATACTTTGCTTTAATTTCATACATACTTTGTATTTTGTTTTATGTTATTTGCGTTGATTTCATACATACTTTGTATTTTGTTTGGGTTCATTATCTCTAATCATATCTGATACAAGAAAGAAGATTTCATTTGTGCGTCTATTTACTGTCATTACTGAAGCCAAACTCGATTTGCTCATGAAGCGTGTCTCATGTTGAGAATAAGAGCTGAACCTTGGTTCTGCTCTCCTACGTGTTAGAATCGTTACCGGTTTGGATGACTCAATCTGGTTTGGGATTATCCTTGGTGGTTGAGTTCTATGTTTAAAACTTATATGAAACTCTAGAAATGACCCAATTTTTAATAGTAGTACACAACTCAAATCAGATATCAAAGTCTCTGTCGACTGACAATCGGCTAAGTTGACAAAAGATTTCTTGTTTGTACAATATATATTTTATCGGAGAGGATGTTCTAACAAAAATACGATGCCTCTAAAAGTATGGTTGATTTTCTGTATCGTTATTCCAGTACAAAAACGAGATTCTCTAGCTATAAATATTGTGTTCTAACGTGGAAAATAATTTCATAACATAGTAAAATTCATAAAGGTAGGATCCCTCTCCACGAATAAAAATTTCACTTATGGTATGGCCTGACACATTACAATGTAAGTAGAAAAACTCCTCTGGGCTAGTGAAGAGGATACCTTGTGCAAATCGATGGCTTTTTTACTTTTATTATAGATTATGCCATATTTTTCGAAAAAATTAAACTTATTGACCCTTTAAAAAAGTAAAGAACTTATCTGAAGACCAATAGATAAGAAATTTAACACACTCACATCACAGATACGATCTTTTAAAACCTATTATTTAATTCGTTGCTACTAGATTATTAGTAGCAACAAGTTTATAATGAATTTACAACGAGTTTTTTTACCCTAAAATCAATTTCTGATCATTTATTACAACGAATTTTAAAAAGATCAAACACTTATTTACAAATGTTGTCGGTTTGCAACAGATTAACAACAATTAAGTATACCTTCTTTTATTTCATTTACCATTCGCTGTTTTTATTTTCCATCTCAATATTTCACATATATATATATATATATATATATATATATATATATATATATATATATTACTTTTTATTTTTTAAACATACTTCATTTCTTCTCTTTCTTTATATCACTGGAAACTACTCACATTCATTTCTCCTCTTTCTTTCTTGGACTAATTTCTTATTTTAGATTAATTTCCAAATTTTATATCTAAGCATTTTAGATTTTCTCAAGTAAGATAATGTTATTTGGACGAGACACCACGTAACCATATAGTAAGAATGACATATTTTTTTGTGTAAGAAACTTAAATTAAATGAAAGGGTTCATACATATACCTGGGGCATACCCCGCAGTAATATATCAACTACAATAAAAGTCAATAACAAGACAACATAGGTACTATAAGACAGAACAGTGTCTAAATGCCCAAATAGAGATATAACACAGTAGATATGACATAGCATAACAAAATCAAGCTAAAGAGATGAAGCTACTCCGGGAGCTTCCAGTCGGAATCCACGCTCCAGTCCAAAAAAAGATCACCTAAAACAAATTATGATAGATAAGTCAAGAAAGGTTAAAACTACGTTGTTGGCCAGATAATCTCGGTACCATGAAATCTGTATCGAAGATCCGATAAGATTTGGTATGAGATCGAGGAGGCTAAAGCGGGAGCGGATCCAAAAATTCTTGAATTCTGCTCATTTCAAACGTGGTAGACGACCGCGTTGAAACACGTGCACCAAATACAATGGTCACGCAAATTTGACCAACTTGAAGCCTCAAGAGTCCAAGATTGCCAGCTCAGGGATTGAAAAGGGAACCCAAGTTTAATACTTGCGGAAATCCAGATACTCTGAGTGAAACTACATTCAAAGAGAATATGAGATATAGATTCCAAATCAGAGGAGCAGAGAGGGCAATCAGTTGGGGTATTGTAACCCCAACTAATGAGTTTGTCTCTGGTAACTAGTTTGCCCTTTATAGCAAGCCATGATATGAAGGAATGACGCGGAATGTTATATTTATTCCAAACTAACCCCGCCCACCCCACATTTTGGGTAGGCACACGAATAGCATTGTACGTGTCCTTGACTATGAAAGTGATGCATCCATCTTTCGCAGTCTAGTATGGAACATCCATCAAGAGAGAGTTTGGTTGCGGGAGTGAGAGAATTAGTCTGTTGATTTTGTCCAGATGACTCCGACTACGAGCTCAAGCCGATCTCAAGTTGGCAGGCCATCCCCATTCACCATTGCTTATGATGTTAGCAACCTTGAGGTTATTTCCCATTCGAGAGTAAAAAATAATGTTAGTGCCATAGTGGACTGCAATCGACGAGGAGATGAGCCATGGGACGTGCCAGAAGGAGGTGTTCAGACCATTTCCAATTGCAACCCTGTATAAATTACAAGCCAAAGGTCGAAGATGGAGAATTTTCCTCCAGATCCAAGAGGGGGAGGATCCGAAGGAAACGTCCCAAAAACTTTTATTTTTAATTTTTTCCGTTTTGATCCAATCACACCAGATAGATTGGGTCTTATTACTAACTATGGACCAAAGGTGCTTAAGGATGGCCGGCTGATTCCAGCTTTTCAAATCTAGGATCCCAAGGTCGCCCTTTTATAGGGAGTGGTAATGGTGGACGAGGCTACCTTGGTCCCATAGATCTTCATAGCAGATCCAGACCAAAGGAACTGACGAAGATACTGGGTTAATTCTTTGATTATTCTAGAAGGAAGAATAAAAATTGAAGACCAATATACCTGACCAACAAATAAAACCAATTTAATCAATTGAAGCCTACCCGCGTAAGAGAGGTGTTTTGCGGTCCAAGATTCAATTCACGAGGTAATCTTGTGCCGGAGGGGGCGACAATCTGAGTGAGTTAGCCTACAGTGAGGAGAGGAACTCCTAGGTATTTCACCGGGAGGGTTCCTTCTGAGAAATTCAAAATAGGAAGCAGATCCAATCTAAGTTGATCGTCAATGCCGGATAAAAAGATATGACTTTTAAAGGGATTGACTTTAAGGCCAGAGAGAAGATAAAAGTCATCCGGAGCCTCTTTAATGAGATTAAAAGAATGAGTATCACCATGACAAAAAATCATCAGGTCATCTGCAAAGCAGAGGTTAATGATTTTCTGCTTATGGCATTTCCAATGAAAATGGAAATTCTCATTATGACTTTTCTCTTTAAGGATGCCGGAAAGTACTTGCATAACGAGCACAAAAAGAAGAGGGGATAGAGGATCACCTTGTCTCAGACCTTTTTTGCCTTTGAAATTTCCATGAGTGTCTCCATTAATAATAATGGAGTAAGAGGTGGAGGAGATTCATTTGACAATCCATGAGATTATTTTCTCAGGAAAATGCATCGCAACAAGAACATTGAGAATGAGATGTCAGCGAACGTTATCAAAGGCTTTCATTATATCGATTTTAAGGGCAATTCGTTTTCCTCTTCTATTGGAATGATATCCTTTTAGAAGTTCTTGAGAGGAGAATATTATCAGATATATTCCTTCCAGAAATAAAAGATGATTGGGAAGAGTCGATAAGATAAGGGAAGAATACTTTGATTCTGTTGGCCAAAATTTTGGAGATGTTTTTATAGACAACATTGCATAAAGCAATTGGTCTAAAGTCAGCAGGCTCAGAGGGCGAGTATTTTTTAGAGATAAGGGCGATGGAGGTGGCCTTCCAAGATTCAAACAGCGTGTCAGTGAGGAAGAATTCTTGGACCCCTTTACAGATGTCAGGGCCGACGATGTTCCAAGATGACTTAAAGAAACTAGAATTAAAGCCATCTGGGCCCAGAGATTTATCGCTATCAATACTGTGAAGAGCAGATTTGATTTCAGCGCATGAAATATCACGGGTCATAAATTCCTTATCAGCGGAATTAACTTTGGAACAGATAAGAGAAGAAACTTTTTCCAGACCAGGGTAGACCACAGAGTGTTTGGTACCAAGAGATTTCTCAAAAAAATTAACAAAAACTTTTGACACTTTCGCAGGGGAGGAAACGATGACATCTTGATCATTTGAAATCGAGATGATTTTATTGCGAAAAAGCCGGGCTTTGATACTTTTGTGGAAAAACTTCGTATTCCTATCGCCCAGCTTAATCCAATTTTCTCTAGATTTCTGCTTCAAGAAAGATTCTTCAGCTCGGCTTAGAAAAATGAATGAAGCGGAGGCCTCCAATTCGATTGTTAATAACCGAGGGTTGAGAAGGTCAGGGGCTAAGTTAGACTGAGCTTCAAATAGATCCTTTTGAGCTTTATCGGCTCGGGAGGAAATATCACTAAACTCCTTACGATATAACAAAGCTAACTCGGTTTGCAAGCGATTTAGTTTCTTCAGAGACCATTCTCATTCCCGAGGAAGAAATAGAAGAGTTCCAGCAGTTGGAAACTATGTCCTTGAAGTGGGGATGAGATTGCCACATGTTGAAAATACGAAAAGGATTTTTTCATCTTGGGCGCGGGAGCCGAAGATTAAGAGTGACAGTGGTGTGGTCAGAGGTGCGAAAGTGACCTATGAGGACATGAGACATGGGAAAGAGGTCGTCCCGATCAGGGTTGACAAGGACTCGATCAATTTTTGAAAGGATAGGGTGAGCAGGTTGCTTGTTAATCCAAGTGAAAGGAAAGCCAGATGATCGAATATCACTAAGCTCGCAATGATAACAACAATTGTTGAATTCATCAATTGCTGAAGACCAAGAATCAGAGGAGCCAAGACGCTCATCCGGATGGCGGATAACATTAAAATCCCCTAGGGAGACCCAGAGGATGTGATTATCCTGATTGGAGATGTTTTTTAGGTCATTCCAAAGCGAAATGCGATCTTGAGCTTCGTTAAAAGCATAGATTGCAGTGAGCTTGAAAGTGGCTTTAAAGTTATGACAGTTGGCCATACAATGAATGAATTGAGGCGATTGAGAAATCCTAGTAATCATAATAACACTAGGGTTCCAAGTAATCCAAATTCTACCTAAGGGGTGGGAAGAGTGATTGGTTATCACATGCCAAAACGGAACCATACGTCTGATTATCGGATCGACATTCAGACTTTGGATTTTAGTTTCTACTAGGACTATCAAAGAGATATGATTACTATTAAAAAGTGAGTGACATCTTTTTGCCTAATCGGGTCATTAAGAACGCGAACATTCCAAGAAGCTAAATTCATTAATAGAAGACTTACAATGTATCAGCTGATGGTCCTTTAATCTTGACTCCCTCAGAACTAATAGCATTAGTATCGAGACTTTCCACCGATAATAATAGAATAGAACGATAGTCATTCTTAAAACAAATCATAAAGAAGAAAGTTAATAGGTTAATGAACTCATATATAAATGACCTTAAAACAATTAAAGTATTTGTTTTTTTGACAGAATTGATAAAACAATAAATACGTGACTTTTTAATTAAAATACTTTTGAGATGATTAATAAAGAGACGATTAATAAAGCAAGTGGCCCCCCGTAAAGTTTGAAAACTTGTCCAACCCATGAGAATAAGTTAAGTTGATAATAACTATACAGATAAAGTAGGCTTGTACGGTTCTTTTACCCATACAGGGAAAGCAACCCTGGAAACTCGGGAACAGAGCAACCCAATTTGAGGAAGAGTTCATGGTCAAGTCCGTCGACGGAAATAAAACATTGGGCACCCCTCTTCGATTACCAACGAAGTCGTCGATATCAAAGAACCCATGGACGACATCGAATCTGTTAAAGTAAAACCAGAGACTTCTAATACGGCAGATAGGTCTATGGTTTTGGTCACCAGCGGAGACTCTACGAGATCCACGATGAAAGTCAGAGGACGTCGAGGAAAGACCGGCGCCGACTCTCTCGACAGGGGCATGGAGAGGGTTGATCTCGAGACGGAAGGTAGATTCGAGACAAAGAATTATATGAGGCGGAGGACGATGAATACACGAAGAGGCACTCTCATGACCTGACGGAACAGATCGAGAGACATGTTCGAAGTCACTAGACGGCGAGGGCAGAAGGATGCCGACTGACTCGAAGAGACCATAGAGAATAAGCATCTCGAGACTTCTATCTCCCATGAGTCTAGGATTATCAGGGCCGGTAAGTCCGTAGAAATCACGGAGATACCACTTGAAGATCCAGGACAGTTCGTCACCGGGGAACCGAGAATAGTCGAGTCTAAAGAGAAGGCAACAGTAGGCGCGAACGATACTCTAGCCACGGTATCGGCTTCATTACGGAGACAAAAGGGAGGGTTAACCTTAGTCGACAAAACCCATGACTCGAGAGGAGGAGACAAAGGGGTAGACGCCAATTGGAAGGGCAGAGTTAGCTTGGGTTTCAGGCCTATTAGCCTGCTTGGATAACAACTCCCTGCTTGATCCCATTCAGTAACCGATTTGCTTTTCTTCATGTCAGAAAAAACAGACATTCCAGCACCATATCCAAAGACCAACAAACCAATGTGGCTATAAAAGCTAGCCAGCGAGGAAATTTCAGCACCTTCCACAATGCCGGTCGGACTAAAAGAGCTTTTAAGCTTCAAAAGTTTAAGAAGGAGTGAACTTCAGGCCGTACGACCCGAAACCAGGCCAGAAACCACCAAAAATATGTTACCGTTTGAGAAAATATTACCGTTATTTAGAGAGAAGGTTGAGAAAGAATGACATGTAGTTTATGACTGTTATATGTTCAATTCTTTTTAAAGTTTAAGTTTTATATGTCCTTAATATCTTTTATTTGTTTTTTTGCTTTATAATATGCTGCAGCCATATACTTTCCAAGGTTTAGTCAAACTCATAGGGAATCATTCTTAGATAGTTTTTTTATTTTATTTTATAAAAGATGAAAGAATGAGGTTTTGATTAGAATGTTGGATATGAAGTTCGTAGGAAGTTGCTCGTAGGTATAACGCGACGCTCTATTTTTTCTTAAGTATCAGAAGTATAAATTAGTAAAGCGGGAAGATAATTACTTTTATAAATGTTTTTATGGTCTCCACAAATCTTGATTATTTATAAACCTTTACAAGTGAATTAACTCTATCTCTAGATAATATCTTAATTATCATCTAAATTTTTTCTAAACCCTTGTTGAGGATCTCTACTAGATATATGAATTCTCGTTAACAAACTGATCATGGGTAAACTGTTTGTGTTGATAAGTTTCTATGTCAATGGTGAGATATTCTTTATATGTATGTATGTGCATCGCAAATGAATCCATTTGTCGTGCATTTCGACCTAAAGGTTTCGTAGCTCGATTTCCTCAACTTTTATTTTATATGAATAGGTAAAGATATTTATAATGTGTACCAAACTAATTAGTAATTGCATGTATTTATATTTATCAAAATATTTTTAATGTGTTTATTTCTGTAATATCAAAAGTATTTTATTTCTGAAAGAAATGTATATTATTTTTTGTTCTTGTTCTCTTTTTATAATAGTTTGTCGTTTTTAGAATAATTAATATTACAATAAACTTTTTATAATAGTTTACCGTGGTTAGAATAATGAATATTACAATATTTATTGTCCTAAATTTTCTTAGACTATTGATTATACAGTAAATATATTATTCTACAATATATTAACTAAATCTTTGACTAATACAAATTAGATTAATCTAATTTATTTTCGTTGACACCTTCCCTCAGATTGATGTTGGTAAGTCAATAAGTAACAATTTTCAAATAAGAAATTAATATTGCTAACGAGTTATAGCTTTGGTGAAAATATCAACTACTTTGAGATTTGAAGAGATGCAAAGAAGATACATCACCTGATTTTGTAAAGTATCTTGAATAGAATGACATTCAACTTCAATGTGTTTGGTGCGTTCATGAAAAATGGGATTGGTAGCAATCTGAATAGCACTAGTGTTATCAACATGAAGAGGAGTAGAAGTTGTCTGAGGAAATCCAACATTCTCCAGAAGACCGCGTAACCATACAATTTCAAAACAAGCACTAGACGTGGCATAATATTCGGCCTTGATAGAGGATTTATAAACACGATCTTGTTTCTTACACCTCCAAGAAATGAGAGTTTCACCTAAACATATATACACCAACCCATAATATATCAACGTTTATTAGGACATTCAGCCCAATCAACAATACTATATGAAACAAGTTGAAGAGATGAGCCAGTAGAAAAGAACAAACCACGAGTAGGCAAACAATAAATATACTGAATGATGCGTTGAACTGCATCAAGGTGAAGATGTCGAGGATATAACATAAAGTGACTGACCTGATGAAAAACATACGATATATGAGGATACATAGTTGTCAAGTATATAAGAGTCCCAACCAAACATCGATAAAGAGTAGGATCATCTAAAACGTTTCCTTCATTTTTCATATATTTGACATTTACTTCCATAAGAATATCAACAGAAGAACTATCCTCCAAACTAGCTAAGGTGATAAGATCTTGAATTTATTTATTTTTGCTTCAAAAAATACCATTTGCCCGATGAGGAACTTCTAATCCTAACAAGTATGAATGTTGACCAAGATCTTTCGTATGGAAAGTTGGTAATCAAACTACCATCAGTACCAGTGATGATAATATCATCCACATAAACTAAGAGAATGACTATACTCGATGTAGATGTGTGGAAAAATAAAGAGCAATCATATTAATTTTATGTAAAATTGAAAGAAAGAAGTGCACGACGAAACTTCTCAAACCAAGCTCGAGGTGTTTGTTTGAGCCCATACAAAGAATACTTTAATTTGGAGACATCATACGGAGAAGTAGTACTCATACCATATGGAAGTTTCATTTAAATATCTTCTTGAAGATCACCATGAAGAAAAGCATTATTGACATACATTTGATGCAACTGCCACAACTGTGAAGCAGTAATAGCCAAAATTATTCAAACTGTGGTCATTTTGGCAACGGAAGCAAATGTCTACTAATAATCAATCCCATATTCTTGTTTATTACTTAGAGCTACAAGACGAGCTTTGTACCACTCTAAAAAGCCATTGAAGTGAAATTTCATAGATAAAACCCATTTACTCATAATTAGTTTAACTGTAAGTAGACAAAAGAACAATATCCTAAGTGTGATTCTCTTCAAGTACTTCAAGTTCTACTTGCATTGCGTTTTACCAACACCAATATTCTGTGACTCGTTTGTAGCTAGTGGGAATTGAAATACTAGAAAAAATAGTTACAAGAGAGATGGGGAAAGAAAAACCATACCGATTAAAGGGTCGAGAAGAACGATTAGATCGACGAAGAGTTGTGGAAGCAAGAAAAGGATCAGGTGTCGAGACAAGATTAGAAGGGGTCACAAAATAAGTGAGACAAGTCTCATCTCAATTATATCTTTGATACACAAAACCAGGTTTATACATTTCTATAGATAGATGTATATCAGAAAACTAGGCATGAGAGATAAAGATGCAGATTGCAGATCAAGATGAGATGGAAAGAATATTGATTTAAAATAATCACTTTCGTAGACACCCGAAGATGAAAAGCATGTAGATCATAACAAAAATAACCCTTATGAGGAATAGCATAACAAAAAAAACACACTTTATAGATTGAGCAGCAAGTTTATGATATTCGTGATTAGGAAGGTGTACAAAACAAACACATCCAAAAGTACGAAGATCTGAATATTAAAGATAATGACCAAAAAAATTAAAGAAAGGAGAAACATGATTTAATGTAGAAGAAGGTAGGCGATTAAAAAAAACAGCAGTAGAAAATGCTTCACACCAAAAACAATGAGGAACAGATGATTCATGTAAAATAGTTCTTACCACGTCAAGAAGATGACGATTTTCCTCTCAACAACACTATTTTGTTGTGATGCCGAATGACAAGAACGCTGAGAGAGAATCTCTTTATTTTGAATAAAAGTCTCAAAACTTATGTGACATGTATTCACCCCCATAATCTGACTGTAGAACTTTTATATTGGCAGAAAAACGAGTTTCAATAAGTGCGAGAAAACGTTTAAAAACTGAACAAAACTCCAGCTTTCGCCCAAAGAGAATAAATCCAAGTAAAACGACTAAAATCATCAATCAATGTAACAAAATACTTGTAGTGTTTATGAGAAACAACGAGTACGATCCCACAAACATCATTATGAATAACATCAGAGCACTGTGAAGCACAGAATGCATGATGAGGAAAATGTAAAAATTACTTTTACTAAGTTCGCATGATGCACAATCGAAAGAAAGATCAAGAGAATAACTTATTTTATTTCCCAATAATCCAGATGAACTAAAGTACAAAATATAATATGGATGACTTAGACTTCTATGCCATATTTTGTTTCGAGAACCAACAACATCACATGCAAACGAAATAGGAAAACTAGGAATAAAGTGGAATGAGACTTCTACAGTGGAAAGAGTCACCCCACTTTAGGACCCTCCGCAGTCATCTTCTCTGACACTTGATCCTGCACAACACAACAAAAATGAGAGAAAATGACATGAAAACTATTATCGAACAATTGACCAATATAAATAATATTTGTAAATAGGTTAAGAGACATAAAAGTATTAGTGAATATGAAAGAAAGATCCCCAACAACACTAATATGCATTAGAGTGTTAATTTTAAGTTTTTCATTATAACTTCTAACATTAGAAAGAGGAACAACGTCATTGGCCATATGATTCAAGGCTCTATAATCAAAATACCATGGTGTGGAATAATTTTTAGTATTACTTGAGAGTCCAAATATAGAATCAGAAATGATCATTTGTTGTACCATTTCAAGAATAAGTGTGTTTGGATTTGTTAATCGAGAAGGATTCGAACTAGTGTGGGCATGATAGGCAGTACCTTATCGCCGTTCAGGTCGAGTAGGACAAGTAGAGATTGATGAGGGAGAATAAAAGACATGGTGAAGTTGTAAAGAAGAAGTTTGTTAAGGAGAAAATTGTAAAGAAGAAGTTTGTTAAGGAGAAAATTGTAAAGAAGAAGTTTGTCAAGGAGAAAATTGTAAAGAATAAGTTTGTTAGGAGAGAATTGTAAATAATAAATTGTATTATGAGACAAATTGTATAGACTACTAAAGAAGTATCTATTATGAGAGGATGAAAATATATAGGGACCAAAAGTGTAATAAACAGGAATTAAAGCGTGTGGGGCCCACAATTGTACTATAAAAGGACCACACACGCTTCACAGATCCCGAGATGAATAGAATATTACTTTCTCTCTCTACTTAATTTAATTCTCACTTTCTCTCTCTAAAAAGACTCCTAAACAAAGGGTTACAACCTGTTTTGATACTAAAAGATCTTTGTATCACAAAATCACCCCTGAGCATTCTTAAAACTCTTCAGTGGCGCCGTCTGTGGGTAACGAAGATTGTTCTGACGACAATCGCTTCCTAGAAAAAGTTCTTATTCCGAGAGAAATTATGGAAGAGCAAGGGAACGATTTTGTTAACAATTGCGAGGAGAATCTGGTGGGCGACGATTATCAGAACGACATGGAATACGAGGCACGCGGGGGCCAACGAGTCGGAGACACTTTTGATGACTCAGATCTGTTGGCTCGAATGAATGAACTGTTGCTGGAGATCGAAAAATTGAAGGCAGAAAAGGAAATTGTTCAGGCAAATCTTCGCTCCGAGATAAGAAGGGAGCCAGATAGTAGAAAAGAGGAGCGCAAAACCGATTTTCGTCCTAAAGCCAGGGACGACATATATAGGGGATACGAACGACGATCATCGAGGAGGAAAGAAAAACGACGTTTGGATTCATCTGAATCGAGCGATTATTCTCGATACAGCTCGTCGGAGTCATCTCCTAGGAAAAATCACAGAAAGAAAAAACATGGTCGAGGATATACAGATCAGCGGAGGGGAAGAAGCTCGGAGAGGAAATCTCCGAGGGAGAAGAGATATCATGCTCAAGTTAATGAGCGGGGCTATGGCCAGATAAAGTTCCCCTCTGGAAACCAAAACATTGGCCCGCGAATTTCAGAGTGGCAGCATCAATATACCCTACCATCCGATGAGGGATTGTATTTTCCGAGCCATGAAAACTTGAGATCCAATGTTTATCGAATGGGTCATTATTGGAGGGAAATCTCCCAAAGCATTTCGATATCTCGAAGTTAGAAAAGTTTGATGGGACACAAGACCCTGATAACCATATCGAGCAATTCAAAAACTTCATGATTAATTTTGATGACGATGATAAATTGTTGTGTAGAGTGTTTTCTCAGACCTTCAAAGGGGTAGCTTCCAAGTGGTATAATCGGCTTCCACAGGGCTCGATAAAGAATTTTGATATATTTTGGAATATCTTCAGACAACACTTTATGGGGAGAAAAAAGTTCAGAGCTAACGGAGATACGATAATCTATTGCAGACAAAAGGTTGGGAAAGCTTGAAGAATTATACCAATCGATTCGTCAAAATAAAAACTGATATGGAGTATTTTAAAGACTCAGTGGCACTTGCAGCTTTCAGGATGGGCCTACTCCCCAGACTATTAAAGGACACGGTGGCGGAGAGTCAGGCTATGACTTTCGGGGCTTTGTTGGATCAGGTCGAGAAGAGAATCCTGGTGGAGGAAACTCAGGAATCTGAGAAAGGATCCGACGACCAATTGGACTAGAACCAACTTCAAAGATCTGAGTCTAGTAACCAAGGGCCTCGTGCCAATGTTCAGGCCAAAAGTACGGGTCAGTATCCGCCGAGGCAGAAAACAAACCCACAATATTATGGCAACCAACAAAATTACAATCAAAGGGCCAGACTAATGTCGAATAAGTGGATTCGACCGGACTACTTCGCAGCGTTAAGGGAAAATGTTGCTGCTATATTTGATAAGGCGAGATCCACAGTACCATTCAGGAAACCTTTTCCTATCCAGACTCCGAGGGAAAGCAAAAGCGGTAATAAGTATTGTAAGTATCATGAAGATATCGGGCACGACACCAAGGACTGCATAGCCTTGAAAAAAGAAGTGCAAGCTTTGATCGAAAATGGAATGTTGTTAGAGTTTGTAAAAAACCACTCTCAGAAAAATGCTGTGGTAAAGACTGTTCCAAAGAACACTGATACAGCCATGGTGATTTCCGAGGAGGTTGATGTTTTTGATATTGAACAAGAGTATCTGGATCCCAAGGAGGGCAGGAACAATGTAAATATGGTGGAAGAGGTTATTCCGAGGGGGAGAGTGAACAACCTCTGTGCTTTCTTTGAGTCGCTGGCAATCTTTGGAGGGGATACCATCGCATGGAATTCCAATAGCTCGCGGAATAGGCACATCGTCAACCTAACTACCCAGATTGAGGCACTAGTATCAGCACAAATGCACCGATTACCCTCCCCCATCATATGTTTTGATGATGATGATATGTGAAATGTCGCGGGCCCACACGAGGATGCGGTGGTGATTGCCGCAGGTATTGCTGGAGATCAAGTTCAAAAGATACTTATTGATATAGGAAGTTCAGCGAATATCTTGTTTATGAGCACTTACAGGAGAATTTCTGACCCACCAGTTATACGACGTTCCAACAGAACCATAGTGGGCTTTACCGGTGCCACATCAGTGGTGGTTGGAGAATTTCAGTGTGTGGTCGAGTTAGGCCGTGGGCCGTTCAAGAAGGAGGTGGAAGTATTGTTTATTGTTGTCGACGCACCAACTTGGTATAACGCTATTTTGGGTCGCTCTTGGTAGTCCCGAATGCATGGTGTAATCTCGACGGTGCATCAGTGTTTAAAACATGTGGTAGGGAACAACATCGGGATAATCAGAAGCAGCCAGAAAATGGTCCGCGAATGTTATAAGATAGCTTTATCCTCGAAGGGAGTTCGGGGAGAAATATTGGATAAGGCATAGCAAGTGAAGGGGCCTTTCTCGGAAATCATTCCATATGATGATCCACGGGAGACCCCCAGATTTATGGTCCAGGAAGAGGATTCCAAGGTACATGAATTTGAAAACTGCAAATCTCTGAAGATTGGAGTAAAAATTTCTTTTGAGTTCAGAGAAAGATTAATTGCGTTTTTGTCTAACAAACTCGATATGTTTGCTTGGTGTGCACAGGATGTCACGGGAGTACCATCGGAGATAATATGTCATAAACTTGCGGTACGACTTGATGTTAGACCCATTATCCAGAAGAGGAGACCAGTTTCTCCGGAGAAAGTTACAGCTATTCTTTTGGAAGTGGAAAGGCTGTTAAGCATATACCACATTCGCGAGCCGCATTATCCCGTATGGGCCTCGAATCCAGTCTTGGTCAGGAAAAAGAATGGCAAGTGGAGATTGTGCATTGACTTCACAGACTTAAACAAAGCTCGTCCCAAGGATCCATTTCCGGTGCCCCGCATTGATCAGTTAGTGGATTCGACCTCGGGAAATCGATTGTTGTCTTTCATGGATACGTATTCTGGGTATAATAAAATTTGGTTGGATGCTCACGATGAAGAAAGCACTTCATTTATTACCGGGAGAGGGTTATATTGCTACAAGGTTATGCCATTTGGCTTAAAAAATGCGGGGGCAACTTATCAGCGTATGGTCAACAAAATCTTTGAGGGACAGATTGGTCGAAATGTCAACGCATATATCGATGATATGTTAGTCAAGAGTTTGCAAGACGAAGATCATTTTGCTGACCTAGAGGAGACTTTTAATAATTTGAGTAAGGTCCATTTAAAACTCAACCCAGAAAAGTATGTTTTTGGGGTACGATCGGGCAAGTTCCTTGAATATATGATCAGTGAGAAAGGTATCGAGGCTGACCCGGACCAAATAAAATCTTTAATCACCATGACTCCACCTCAAAATTTCCAGGAAGTCCAAATCTTGATAGGGAGATTGGACATTGAATAGATTCATTTCTCGATCTTCGGATAAATGTGCACCTTTCTTTAAGGTATTACGAAACGCCAAACAATTTAATTGGACTGATGAGTGTTCAACATCTTTTCGCCAAATTCAGGAATATTTGACATCCCCTGATATACTGTCTAAACCATTGCTGGGGGAAAGATTAATTATATATGTAGCAGTGTCAGATTGTGCGGTCAGTGTTGTTTTACTCCGCGAAGAGGACTCTCTTTTGAAACCTATCTATTATGTCAGTAAGAGTTTGTTGGATGCGGAGAAACGATATCTCAAGTTGGAAAAGGTAGCGTTGGCTTTGGTGACAGCTGCCCGAAAAATGAGACCTTATTTCCAGGCACATCCTATAGTTGTTCGGACGACTTTCCCCCTAAAAGGTTTGTTACAAAGGCCCGATATCTTTGGGAGGATGACTAACTGGTCAGTAGAATTGGGAGATTTTGACATAGCATTTGAGCCTCGAATGGCGATAAAAGCCCAAATTTTGGGTGATTTTTTGGTTGAATTTCACTCAGACAGAGATGACAAGGAGGTCATTGACCATTTTGATGAAATGGAATGGTTGGTACGAACGGATGGAGGGTCGAACAAATCTTGAAGTGGTGCAGGCGTCCAGTTGATTTCTCCAGAAGGGATAGCTATGTTCCAAGCTATTCGATTTGGTTTCAAGGAAACTAACAATGAAGCGGAGTCTAAGGCAACATTGGCGGTTTTGCGTTTAACTCAGATACGTGGGGCCAAAAAAATTAAACTTATCACAGTCGGTGATAAACCAAGCTTTGGGGGAGTCTGAGGCCAAAAAAGATAAGCTGATACAATATCTTAAGGCATTAAAAGATTTGGTTTCTGAATTCGAGGAGGTCAAATATGAACATGTTCGAAGAGAGGAAAATGTTGTTCCAAATTCTTTGGCCGCAGCCTCACGAACGGAGGGATACCCATGGGTCTTGATTCAGGAACATCCTTTGGTCATGATCGATGCGGAGCATACAATGAATTTCAACGAAGTGAGCAATATGATCAAAGATGATTGGAGGTCAGCCATTATTGACTTCTCGGAAAATGATACTTTACTTGTTGGAAAGTACGAGGCTAGGAAAATTAGGTTCAAGTCTCACGGGTATATCATGTTGGGAGGCGTTCTGTATAAGAAATCATTGAGCCGACCATTACTAAGATGTCTGAACAGGGATGAATTGCAATTTGTCCTATCCGAATTGCACGATGGGGAAGGTTCTGCTCACTGTGGGTATAAAGCATTAATTCGACGGGTGTTTTTAGTTGGTTATTATTGGCCGACTATTTCTTCAGATACAAAATATTTGGTCAAACGATGTGATACGTTTAGACGCTATGCAAACATAATCCACAAGCCTGGGGTATTATTGGAGAGTATTTCAGAGGCGGTCCCATTTGACAGGTGGGGCATTGATTTAGTTGGGCCCCTACCAATGGCATCTGGAGGCAGACAGACTATAATAGAAGCGATGGATTATTTCTCTAAGTGGGTGGAAAGGGAACCTCTAGCAGGGATAAAAGCCAAAGACGCAATTAAATTTTTCGTGTCAAATATTTGTTGTCGCTTTGGGGTACCATTGCAAATCACAACGGATAACGGGCCTCAGTTCGATAACAATGAGTTTAAAAGTTTTTGCCTTTCCAGGGGCATACGACAATGTTTTTCTGCCCCATTTCATCCCCAAGCTAACGGACAAGTGAAAGTGACCAATCGAACAATTCTTGATGGTTTGAAAAATAATTTGGAAGGAAAGGCAGGGAAATCACCTGACTATTTACAAGAAGTATTGTGGGCTTATAGGACAACGCCTCGAACTACCATTGTTGCATCTCCATTTGCCTTGGTATATGGTATGGATTTCATTGTCCCTTTAGAGATTGTTTTCCCTTCATATCGTGTGGCAATTTATACAGCAAACGTGAATGATCAAAGCAGAGCCCTGAAGTTGGATTTGGTTGAAGAAAAAAGACAACACGCACAGTTGAAGTCCTTACATTATCAAACGCTTATGAAGAGTCGACATGCATCTAAAGTAAAGCATAGAGATTTCAATGTGGGGGACAAAGTACTACGCAAAGTCTTTCTACATACTAAAGAAAAGAGTCTTGGTACATTGGGACCAAATTGGGAGGGTCCTTATGAAGTAACCGAGAAAGTAAAACAGGGTACGTATCGATTAAAAGACAAAGAAGGGTGATATTTGCGGCTTCCATGGAACATTGAACACTTAAAATTGTATATTGAATGAGGAACTAGCTAGAGCGTAACATTTTTTCCTTTTTTGTATCTCCAAGTTACAATACATAGCGAGGGCATACTCTTTCCTACCCTGATAAGCACAGGAAGGTTTTAACGAGGTGTCCCTATGAGCTGCTTAATACAACGTACTTTTTGCCTCGAATTATTTGTTTCCTCGAACTATTATTTGGGTCACAGTAATTTGTGCCTCGAATTATCTTTTGCCTCGAACTATTATTTGGGTCACAGAAATTTGTGCCTCGAATTGCTTTTTGCCTCAAACGATTATTTGGGTCACAATAATTTGTGCCTTGAATTGCTTTTTGCCTTAAACTATTATTTGGGTCACAATAATTTTTGCCTCGAATTGTTCTTTGCCTTGTACTATTATTTGTGTCACAATCATTTGTGCCTCAAATTGTTCTTTGCCTTGTACTATTGTTTGGGTCACAATAATTTGTGCCTTGAATTGTTAACACTTCGAACTATTAGTTGGGATCATCATATTTTGTGCCTCAACTTTCTCGGTGCCATCGTTTATATGGTGCCTTAGCTTATTTCATTTTAGCTAATCTTAGCATAGTTCTTAACGCATACCATAGAGAGAATTGATATAGATTCACTATTGAGTCGATGTTACGATACGAGTTGGAAAACGATTAGGATAAAACGATAAATAATAAGTTATACGATTACACATTCCCAGTTGTGGCATATGCAAAAATCCGAGGAGTACATCCCTTCGTATGAAGTAAGAGGGAAAACAAAAACCGCCTTATAAGGTCTTATACACAAAAACTACAAACTATACCACTATCTTTTACCTACAACTAAGATTTATCTGGGGAATGGCTTTCCTCGGAGTCCGATGACTCACTCTCACTGACAACAATTTAAGGAGGACGAAGATCCGGGGACACGAGTTTCCAAAAGCTGCCTAGGTCGTATTCGGGGTACTCCGCATGAAGTTGAGTTATTAGGCCTGCTCGAACTGTCGCATATCGAACGGCAAGATTGTTTGTACACTTGGTCGCATAGGCATTCACGGCCTTTCCTTTCTCCTCTTCCACCTGCCGAGGAAAATCTTCGATACGCTTCACCCACTTTTCTCTGTCTTTATAAATTTTTTCATAGTCATTACAGCAATCGTTAAAACCTTTGCGTGCCACTTCATGAGCCTTTTGATATTCGATAATGAGTTTCTCTTGGCCCTCCATCTTCTTTTGATAGAGGTCCCTTTCTTCTTGGCAGCACATTTCGAGCATGATGACGTAATTTTCAGATGCATATAGTCTCTCATACAATGCATCTGCTTGGCTCTCCACAATGACATATTGCCTCTTGGCTTCTTCAAGTTGCGAAGCCAACAGGGAGGCTTTGAACTTATAGTGATCTTTTCGATTCTCTAGATGCTTCATTTTCTTTCCCCTATTGATAGAGGTGTGCAACAAGCTACGCAGACTTAGTGAAAATTCATCATCTCGAGGTATTTCGAAGGAACTGGTGGGTGAACCTAAGGCCGCAGCGTCAAAATCCGAGGACTCCCCTTCGAGAATTCTAAGGTCAACATGTTGGGGACGTTTACTTCGGGGAATTGGCAGTGAAGCTAATGTTGGGGGCTCTTCGAGGGGAGCTGGATGTGAAGCCTGGGTGAGAGGAGTGTTGGGTGTCAAGTTTGAGTTCTGCTTGGGAGAGTTATCTCCAACCTCATTTTCAGCCCTTGGGGGCTCAATTTCTTGGGCAGGTTCGGGGACATCATTTTGCATTTTGCCGTCCTCGGATAACTCTTGGATAGGCTCTAGAGTAGCCTTATTATCTTTTTATTTGGCTTTCAAGTCTTTATTCTTCCGAGGATGGACGGAGTTTTTGGGGGGGAGAGTCAGGATTGGGAGTCACTCTGTTGGCCGAGGAGGCCGGCTCTTGGGCAATGGCTACTTCCATTTGTGGCTGCTGTTTCTTAGTTGGGATTTCCTCATCGGATTCACCCAGGTGACTTTTTGCACGAGAACACTTTGGAAGATAAATCATTATGTCCTTCGTCGTCACTCACTCTAGCACCTCATCTTGAGAAAGGGGAGGGGTCATGAACTCTTTTAAGGATAACGGATCAAGGGGGTTCAACCTCCAAAGTCTGCTCAAAGCCATATTGTTGTCCCTAAAACACAGACGAAATCTATTTTCCCATTTCTCTTTGGCCCATTCGCTGAGTTTGGTGAAGATGGTAGTGGCACTCTCTACATGATCGACAAATGGTTTGGAGACACCAGTCATAGCTACAAATACATCAAGTTAGAATCCTATTATTCGAAGGGTTACCATAAGTAAAATAGTTCGAGGACTTACATTTGTTGGTCCACATGAGCGATAATTTGTGAGGGTTCGAAGGGGTTGATTCTGAGCCTGTTTCCCAGTGGCCTGAGAATAAGATGAATTGCTGTCTCTATTTCTTGTCAGCCTCTAGCAAGTCCTTCAATACTTTCTGCTTTCGGGTAAAGGTTAATGAATAGAATGGGAAAAACGAGTTCCTAGCTAACCCAGATAGTCCGATGAGCTGCTCCAAGGTAAATTCTTGGCCTGAAATTCTCGATGCCATGATGCATGCCATCAATGTGAACCACATGTTGGGACCGGCTTGAGAAGGGCAAAGGCCGATTTTAGCAAAATATTCAATGAAAATGGGTCTAAAGGAAATATTAGTCCCCAATTCATGATTTCGGTATATACTATAAGCTCATTATCCCTTACTGATAATGGGGTCTCTCCCTCGGAGGGGAACCTAATATCGATGTATGAAGGAATTCACCAATGGGTCCGTAGTAACATTTATTCCGAAGGAGAAAAGTACTTGTAGGATATGTTGTGAAGAGCAACCAAATGTTTGTTCTTAATCCCTCGGATATTGTTGCCTACGATGGCGTCAAGTTCTAAGGGAAGCGTTATGTCTCCCTTTGACTTGGGGGCAATTCAGTTTGCCTGCTCTTCGGATATTGTTGGAGGAGCGATAGGCATTTTTCTTGATGACTCTGTCGGGGTCTCAATGATTCTGTTTTGATCTGTGGCCTGAATTGCTTGAGTAGATGGCTCAGGATGGTCCGGGGAGATGGGCTGCTTGCTAGATGATACCACATGAATCTCGAGGACTTTATTTTGATCAGCAACCTGAATAGCCTGAGTAGATGGCTCAAGATTGTCTGAGGCGATGGATTTCCCTTTAACAGCTAAGGCTCTGTTGCGCAGTTCTCGAGTCTCTTCTTCGGTTATTACAGTTTTTCCTGCGGAAAATCTGGAACTTCCAGTCGCAGTTATAGATGGATTGGCTAGAAGGCTTGATACAGGGTTCCTGGTCTTTGGAAGAGCAGTATCCACCACCATAGTTCGAGGAGGTTCAGGGGTAGTTGGTGGCACTTCTTTAGTACGTTTACGTTCATTTGAATGCTTATCTTTATGGTGTCTCTTCCTCTTTCCTGATGAGTGCTTGTGGTATTTTTCTTTCCCATTACTCCAATAGTGGCGAGGTTGCTGATTTGGTTTTGTTGTGATATTTCAAGGGGAATAATGGTTGTCGAATTTTTAGGAGGGGGCCACGAACCGTAGAATGTAGTAACAGCAGGTGGGGGTTGAGGTTCAGTGTATTCACCATCATCGACTCTCTCTTCAAACTTTTTGTTAATAAGGAGCCACTCTGGAATCCGACGAGGTTTGTAAGCCAGCTTTCTCTCTCTAGAAATTCTGGGTAGAAAGTTTGAGCTATTAATGAAGAAGATTAGTATTTATAGAAGATAATGGGCTTTTAGGGTTAGTCAGGCCTGAAGACATTTCCTATTGTTTCCCTAGGGGCATTACGGGAAATATAGGTGCACAATGGTTGACGAAAAGCACGGGAGAAGGTGTAGAGGCACAATCTAGCATGGAGGATACGAAAAGCTTTCTAACAGATGTGCTGGCAATGAAGTACGACTGCTGATGTCATATCCCCTTGATCCAATCCTTGCAATCTCTTAGATTAGTATTGATGGCTTTGATGTGCTGATACAACGAATTCCGATGCACGATGTTGTCAAGGACTGTGTCAAACATTGCCAAGACATTACAAGGATTGGGGGGGGGGGTTACTGGTTAGTGTGACCTAAAAAGTAACTGGAGACACTTGTTAAGAAGACGTTTTTCGAGGAGACGCTCTTTCAAAGAGACATAGTTTTGTTCAAAATCATTTTCAATGAGGAAATTTTACAGTTGAAGAGGAGTTATCCGAGGAAAAGATATTCGAGGGAGCAACGAAGACTTCTTTACAGTCCTAGTAAAACTATTTTTACTAGGACTGGGGGGCTACTGATGAGGGAGAATAAAAGACATGGTGAAATTGTAAAGAAGAAGTTTGTTAAGGATAAAATTGTAAAGAAGAAGTTTGTTAAGGAGAAAATTGTAAAGAAGAAGTTTGTCAAGGAGAAAATTGTAAAGAAGAAGTTTGTTAGGAGAGAATTCTAAAGAATAAATTGTATTAGGGGACAAATTGTATAGACTACTAAAGAAGTATCTATTATGAGAGGATGAAAATATATAGGGACCAAAAGTGTAATAAACGGGAATTAAAGTGTGTGAGGCCCACAATTGTACTATAAAAGGACCACACACGCTTCACAGATCCCGAGATGAATAGAATATTACTTTCTCTCTCTACTTAGTCTAATTCTTACTTTCTCTCTCTAAAAAGACACCTAAACAAAGGGTTACAGCCTGTTTTGACACTAAAAGATCTTCGTATCACAAAATCACCCCTGAGTATTCTTAAAACTCTTCAGAGATGATATGCCCCTGTTTCTTGCAGCAGTTACAGACCTTTTTCGGACAATCCCGAGCAATATGACCAAAAGAATTACAGTTATAACATGTCTTTATTTTTATTTCTCTCTTGTGTTGTATAAGCCACCTTAACGGGTGTACTAATATTATCTTGATGTTCAATAGATTCTTGAGTTATCGTTCACTAGTCCTCACGAAGAAGTTCACCTAAACATGCATCCAAAGATGGTACGGGGTGACGATTCATCAGATTTGAGCGTGAAATTTCACAATCCGGCCGTAACTTCATTAATAACCGATCTCGTTGGTTGGTTGCATGCATTGTCTGGATAGCTGAAAGAGCTGCAGTAGGAATATCAACATCAATAATATTTGCATAATCAGCCTAAAGGTTTTGAAAACCAAAAAAATATGCTTCAATGGAGAGACTTCCTTGAATATAATTAGTCATCTCATACTTTAATTGAGATCTCATAGCTGAGTTGCCTTGATTATAATTTTTCTTAAGATAATTACACATACCCGCAGCGGTTTTATAGAGTTTCACGGTAAAAACAAGATGAGGTTTAAGCCAACTAAGAATCCAATTCATAAATCTTACCACCCAAATACTCTAAAAATAAACTTACCATCCAAGTACTCCACGGAAGAGAAAAATCAATTCTTCTCTGATATCATGTCAAAAGTATTTTATTTCTAAAAAAATGTATCTTATTTCTTGTTCTCGTTCTACTATTATATATTTTATAATAGTTTATAGCTGTTACAACAATTAGTATTAAAATATTTATTGTCCTAGACTTGGTTAGACTATTGACTATACACTAGATATTATTCTACAATATATGAACTAAATTTTTGAATAAAATAAATTAGATATTGATCTAATTTACTTTCATTAACACTTAATTCGTAGTATATGGTTTTGAATCGGTTTTTACTATGCAGTACTTACACCAAAAGTTATGTTTACCAATACCTTGATATTTCAGACACTATAAGAAAATTATATGGAGTTGGTACTACATCAAATATCGGAACTATAAACTCGTTGGGCTTAAATAAGGATAAAAATCTCCCTTACAAGATTTATCAGTTGGCTCTTTTGATCGTCTACACTAGCTTTTTTCTGCTAAGATCATGAGCCTCATGTTGTTGGGATCAAGTAACCTCAATTATTATATATGAATGCTCTCAATTTTAATTTTTTGCTAAATGATTTCACTTGGGTCTTATTCAATTTCATTACATGGTGTTATGTTTGCAGAATACTTAGAATTTCTGTATGATTATTATAATAAGCGCTATAAGCTTTTTCATTTTATCAATATAGAATATTCATGTAATTTTTACTCTTTTGAAAGCAAACTATATGAATCTGATTCGTTTTTTTTGTTCAAAAAAGCTGTAAATTAATAAAAAAAAATGTTCGCTACATTACTACGGGGCATACCCCTGCTGCATACAAAAAATACTGACATCAAGACTTCCTCTTAGAAGAAATGTGGGTACATCACATAAGAAAATAGATAAAAAAAATGTGACAAAACAACAAAAAAGCTATCTTTTAGCAGTATGAAAGAGGCCACTTACAAACACCACCAAAGCAACGGAAACCAATACAGAGGTTAGGGTTAACTGAAACGAAGCTATAATAGCCGTCCGGCCAACTTTCAAATGAATCTGATTCGTTCAAAACAAATAATCAAAAGAAGCTCGAGTGCGAAGGATGGTATTCATTATACAAGGGAAAGTTAAACTTAACCAAACACTAAGACAAGGAATGTCTTCCATAAGTGTGTGCTTGAACCATGTGGTTTTTTATGAGATGAATTACTTGGGTGGTGTTTGCGCTCGTTGGAGCTAAGGAGGGATATAGAGTTTATAAATTTGTAAAATTTCTGTCTATTTCATTTTGTCACATATAAAACTATTTTTACAAGACTATAAACTGTTATTAAAGTAACAAATTCTTGTTACGTTTGTTATATTTTGTTACATATATTGTTAGACTATATGTAGTGAACTTGAGATATGCACAAATCTACAAGACTAATTAGTAGTCCTCTTGGGCTGAGACAATGGTTTATGTGTTGACACAGTCTAACATATAAAGCCTTTGTTAGCTAGTCTTCTGCCTCAAACTTCGTAGCTTCTCAAACCCTAGATCAACACCCTCACTTGCAGCCACTGTCTCGACTCTCTCTTCTTCTTCTGTCTCAACTTCTTCTACACTTCCTTGCTTCACTAATCTTCTCTCAGTTTTCTCTTTTACCTTAACTTCCCCCCTCAAACGTAGTGGAGGAACACCGAGGCCGAGTTTGTTGCGGAGGAAAAAAAATCAATGTTGGGACAGAGGCTTGGTCAACAAATCAGCTACCTCATCGTGAGTAGGCACATACTTGATATCCAGCAGTCCATGAACCACTTGATCATGAACAAAATGGAGGTCAAGTTCAACATGTTAAGTCCTTGCGTGAAATACAAGGTTCGATGCCAGTGAACTAGCACCAAGGTTGTCACACCAGACCATCAGAGAACGATAAAGATGAAAGTGGATTTCTTGAAGAACAGAGCGCAGCCAAATAAGTTCAGATGACAAGTACACCAGAGATCTGCGTTCAGTCTCAGTACTTGACTTGGAGACTACACCTTTCTTTTTTGAAGACCATGAGATGAGAGAGTCGCCAAGAAAAACGCAGTAACCTCCAGCAGAACGCCGATCATCAACACAGGCTGCCCAATCATTATCAGTGAATCATGTGAGCTGATGAGCACCACTTGGCTTAATGTGAAGTCCCAGCGTCGTTGTTCCAGATAAGTAGCACAAAAATCTTCTTACATAATGTAAACGTATATTCGTAGGACATTGCTGAAACTGGCTCAGCTTGTTGACAACAAAAGCAATGTCTGACCAAATGTGTAATAGATACTGCAATGAGCCTCAGTACTTCTGTACGTTGTAGGAGACAAGAGAGGTTCACCATCGTGCTTGGACAAGGAGGAGTTGATTTGCATAGGGTTAGTTCAGAGATTTGAAGTGGACAACCCTTCTTTGATCGGTAAGTCCTTTATGTATCGAGTTTGAGTCAAATAAATTCCAGAGCTGTCTCGATATGCTTCAATACCCAGGAATAATTTGCGAGACCCTATGTCCTTTAGAGAAAATTCAAAATTGAACTTCTGAATAAATTGAGTCAAGTAGGATGAGTTGTTACTAGTAATGATAATGTCATCAACTGACACTAAAAGGATGACAGAATCCCTTTTAGTGTGCATAAAAAACATGGACCAGTTTGCTTGAGAGTTTTTGAAACCCAAAAAAGTAAGGTATCATTGAGCTTGGAGTACCAAGCTATGGGAGCTTGCTTAAGACCATACAAATCTTTGTGTAATTTGCAAACATGATGAGGATAGTTAGAGTCAACAAACCCTTCAGGCTGAACCATATAGACTTGTTCATTTAGGACACCATTTTAAAAGGCATTATTTTTGTCTAGTTTCTTTATAACCCAATCCATGGACACCCAAGGTTAGAACAAACCTAATGGTTGATGCTTTTATAACAGGGCTGAATGTATCTATAAAATAAACACCAGGTTGTTGATGAAAGCCTTTGGTAACGAGTCTGGATTTAAAACGTTGAATACTTCCTTTTGAGTTGTACTTCACCTTGTAGACCCATTTACAACCAACCAGACTTATGTTCCTGGTGTAAGGAACAAAATACCAAGTATGATTTGCCTTTAAGGCATCATACTCACAATGCATTGCCTTCAACCATTTAGAATCCTTAACAGCATCAGAAACCTTAACAGGCCCATTTACAGTGACTATATGTGCAATGGTAACTCCTGTGTAAATATTCTTAGGTTTAGAAATGCCATCTTTGGCTCTGGTAATCATGTGATGATTATTGGACACGGATGGTAACTGATGTGTGTCACTAGGTTTATCAAAAGGTAAGAGAACACTTAACTGAAATTCTTGTAGCGTTTGTGATACAGGAATAGTGGTAGACTTGGAGCTGTGACTTTGAGGAAAAATTTGAGGAAATGACTGTATTGGAGGCAAGGAATTTGGAGTGTGAGGTAAGTTTTCATAAGGTAAGTGTGTATGGGATAAAGGCTGGTTTGGTGTTGTGAAATTATTGTTGTGTGTATGTTAAAATGACCACTAAGAAGAGAATTAGAGTGGTCTGTTTGTAAGCTGGAAAGTTCATCCACATAATTAGTGATAGGAAATTTTGGTAACACCAGGGACTTAGACACAGAAATAGAAGACTGAGAACCAAAAAACCCTAAAAAACATGGTAATTCCCTTTCATTAAAGATAACACTCCTTGACACATAGACTCTCCCACTAGCACTAAGACACCTATAGCCCTTGTGAACATCACTAAACCCCAAGAACACACATATGGTATAATGAAACTGAAACTTGTTAGTTTGTTAGGGTCTTAAGCAAGGAAAACAGGCACACCTAAAAATCTTAAGGAATTTGTAATTAGGTGAAACCCCAAATAACATTTCAAAAGGTAAATTATCCTGTAAAACAACTGTAGGCAATTTGTTTATCAAGTAAATAGTTGTGTGAAAGGCTTCAGGCCAAAAAAATGTGGGGTAGATTTGACTGAGCAAGGAGAGTCAGACCAGTCTCAGTGACATCTTTGTGCTTCATCTATGCTCTTCTATCTTAAGCAGAGTTATAAGGACAGGATGCCCTGAGTTGGATACCTGGCTCTCTTGCTAAGGATAGAAAAGACCTGAACTCACCTTCCTTGTTAGATTGAAACTTTTCGATCTTGTTGTTAAACTGATTTTCCACAAGAGTTTTAAACTCTTTAAAAGTAATTAATGCCTGACTCTTATGTTTCGGAGGATATATCTAGGAATACCTAGTATAGTCATCTACAAAGAGTATGTGTAACCTGTGACCTGACTTAGACTCAATAAGAGCAGCCCCCCACATATCAGAATGAACCAGATCCAGAACACTAGTAGAGTGAGACACAAAATTAGAGAAAGGAAGAGAATGAGACTTCCCTAGTTGACATTCATCACAGAATAGGTTTTCATTGCTTGAAACAATAGGAACATTACATTCTTTCATAACAATTGATAAGACTCTTTTAGAAGGATGTACAAATTTTCTGTGCCAATCCACCATTAAAGCATAAGAATTATTAGGTACAACAGAGACATTAGAAATAGAAATATGACAGTTTGAAGTGTTTGCCTTAGGATAGCAAAAAGCAGATGAACTTTCCAGCTTATATAGACAATTTTTAACTCTCCTTGCTAGTAGAATCATCCATGTTCTCTTGTCCTTCACAAAACATTTAGAACTATGAAATTCTAGAAAAATATTATTATGAAAGGTCAGTTGTGAGACAAATCCATGTTACCATTTCCTACAGTCACTGTTTTGTTACCTAAGTATAGAGATCTATGACATGGTAATTAGCACCACTGTCAATGTACCAACTCTCATCACCATTTGCAGTGTTTAGTGACACAATCATTGCACTCTGCTCATGATCACTCATTTGTTGGTCAGATGATAGTTGACCCATTACATTAGGATCATCCCTAAAGTAACAATAGGCAGCCCATGTCCATATTTCCCACATATTTGACACGTAGGTTTATTGTTAAAGTAGTTATACCTGCCTTATTTGCCTATGTAGTTCATCATTCCTCTGTAGTTATTGTAGTTAGGAGAGTGCCTTCCTCTGAAGCCTCTTTCTTGTCCCCTATTCACACCTCTAGAACCAGAATTATAGTTGTGATTGTTATTCTGAGAATACCTAGCTTCAGTCTTGTTTACTGCAGTAAGATTCATGTTAGCCATTGAAACTTGAATCTTACCTAGCTGTTCTAATCTGCTTTCATAGGTCAACAATGTAGCTTGTAGATCTACCCAGTTTTTAACCTCCTTATTAGCTAAATATACAACAATTGGAGTATACTAAATATTAAAACCACTTAACACCTGTGACACTAAGTCATCCATGGTCACAGGTGAGCATGCCAGTGCTAAGTTGTCAGCAATGTGCTTCATTTTGTCCAGGTAATCTTCCATAGAAGAGCTTCATTTCCTGTTCCTTTGGAATTCTGTTTTGAAAAAAGTTATTCTAGACTTTGTTTGGGAGCCAGAAAGTCTGATAATGTCATCCCACAGACCTTTTGAGGTCTCTTCATCCATAACTTGAGATGCAATTTCTGCACTCATGATGCTATATAGCCACCCTAGCAATAATTGATCCTTAGCGATCCAATTATCATACTCATTATTTTCAACCAACAGACCATCAGTACCACAAATCAATCTAGTAGGACATGGCTTCTCTCCATCAAGAAATCCTCCCATTTTGTTGCCTCTTACTATGGGCAACACCATAGTTTTCCACATAATAACATTTCTTATGTCAAGCCTTAAATTGTTAAAAGTGCTTATCTGATTCATGTGGTTACTCTTGTTTGTCAACAGGTTATCCAACGAGGAAGGAGATTGCTCAGTTGATCCTGCGTTAAATAAAGGTGAATCAGCCCCTGCCATTGCAAAGATCACACCTGCTCTAATACCAAGTTGGAGCTAAGGAGTGAGGGAGAGTTAATAAATTTGTAAATTTTTTGTCTATTTCATTTTGTCACATGTTACACTATTTATACAAGAATATGAACTATTATTAAAGTAACAAATTCTTGTCACGTTTGTTATATTTTGTTACACATATTGTTAGACTATAGGTAGTGGGCTTGAGAGATACACAAATTCACAAGACGAATTAGTAGTCCTTTTGGGCTGAGACCATGATTTATGTGTCGACCCGGTCCAACTAAAGGTCCGACACATAAAGCCTTTGTTAGCTAGTCTTCTACCCCAAACTTCGTAGCTCGTCAATACCTAGATCAACACCCTCTCTTGCAGCCACTGTCTCGAACCTCCCTTATTCTACTGTCTCAACGTCTTCAACACTTCCTTGCTTCACTAATCTTCTCCCAGCTTTCTCTCTTACCTTAATTGCGCTTCCCATTACTGAACCATCTCTCCACAACAGCTGCAACTTTTGTCTCTCTAGATTCAATAGAAGTGTCCATGCTCGATACAAAACACCTTCAATACTCATATGAGGTACTATTTTTGAAATTTTGCAGGGCCATATTTATTAGTTCTTTTTTACTTTGGAACTATATTGAAACAAGTCTATTCACTTTAATGTTCTTGAAAAGTCTATAAATTTGTTATTTAACTTTTGTATTTTGGTGTTAACATACTTTATAGTATCAGGCGTTTATATATATATATATATCGTCAATGCAGTAAGTGGTTTCTTAAGAAGATTAGTCAAGAAGGTGTAATCAATTTTATTACTTTCTTCACGAGTTCCTACTTTTATATTTAGTTACTTTGGAGAAGGCATTGCATGAGATACGTTATGACATTTTTGAACAAAGGTCGCACCCAAGGGTAAATTGGCCACAACACCTATGATGATGTAGGAAGCTTAGGAAAAGCACATAAAGGGTGCAATGAAATGACATGCAGTTGTAGCCTTACAAGCGGAAGCAAGCAGGTATCATCGTACTGAAGAGAGGAAGTTCAAGCACGCGAGGTAGATCTAACAAGGAGAATTACGCCTTTCAAGTCTTGAGCATGTGATTTTTTTTATTTTTTTCACCATCAACATATTGTTTATTGTTGTAGGTATGTCTACATGGACTAATTATAAGGTTCTAATAAAAAGTATATTGATACAACAACTTGTTGCGATGTCTTTCATGTATATTATACTTAGATTCATACACTAAGTCTTAAAGTAAGTGGATGGTTAATGATAACAAGGGTTTTCTATAAATTAAGAATTAATAAGAAGATGTTTGGCATACATTACTTATTGATAAGCACAATCAAAGTGATTAATCATTTCTCAAATAGTTGAATGATTCTTATAATTTTATACATTAATAGAATAATTAATTATGAGGATAATATTTAGGTTTTTTGTTTTTATCGATGTAAAAAACAAATAGATGATGTTTAATCATGTTAGTGATGATTTTGGATATGACTTTGTTACATTATATTACAATAAGTAATGGGTTTGAAGTCCAGGGTGAAGATGGGTTGTCCATCTTAGGAATGAGGAAAATCATCATTTTGTTCCAATTATGATCTCTACGTTGTGAAGGATGAAATGATGGACCACTTTACAAAGTTCGGTATTAATAATGGACCGTAAGATTTTAAAGGATCCAGAGTGGTAGCCATCGTGCCATGTGCTTTGTTGCTATCAATACTGAACAAAGCACACTCAATCTCATCATCAATGATGAGATGCATCATATGGGTTTTGTGAGAGCCGAAAATTCTAGAGCTGATTATTGACCCCTCAAGCAGTTTGGTAAAATAGGTAACAAGTATATCAATGATATCATTGGGGTTATAAACAAGGTTACCCCGAGGGTCGGCAGTAGAAAGGATCTTATTCTTCACTATACGAGACTTAATAATTTTGTGAAAAAATAGATTGAATTTCGATCACAAAATTTGAGTCAGGACTCACATGACTTCTTCTTAAGGAATTAATCTTCCGCGTGACTGAAGAAGACATAGTTTTTGTTACAATGACTTTAGCTTTCATCATAGCAGGATTAAGAGGGTTGCAAGCAAGATCATGTTGTACTTAAATAAGAGTGGATTGGGCAGAGTTAGCTCGTTCATTGATGTTGCTAAACTCATGTTTGTTAAGGAATGAAAGAGAACTTTGAAGATATTAAAGTTTGATGAGGATAATAAATATAATGGAGCCATCACTCGCCAATTTTAGATAATCTGGGTGAGATTTCCATATAGAGAAATAATAAAATGATTTATTCATATAATGGAAATGTTTATTACATAAGAGAGTGATAAGAGTATGATAAGAGGTACGAGGATAGTCGTAGTGAACGAAATAATTGGTGAAATAATCATAATAATAATTTAAGAAGACTCTACCGATTCTCGAAGAAATATGGTTATTTGGTTGTTTATTAGACCAAGAAAATTGGAAACTAGTGGCTCAAAAGTCATCGAAGAAGAAGACCAGAGATCCGAGTTTCTCGATTGGTCCTCTGATTTACGGACGACGTTGAAGTCGTCAAGATTAATCCAAAGGATACATTGATGACAACATAAATTGGTGAAAATATCACGCCAAAGGTGAATAAGATCATTTGCTTCATTGAAACCATAAATAGCGAACTAAGAGAATGATATGGTAGATGATATATTCATGATCGCGTGGTCAACTAACTATTTGAGGTGAAATAATATCAATGGTGGGTCTTATAATACCAATAAGAGAACATGGTATACATTATATTATCAAATTTATTTGTAAACACTTAAGTCTCTAATAAACAAATTGGAGTTATATCGTTCGAAAAAACATACTCAATTATATCTTTTTACTGGATAGGATAACCAAGACCGTGCACATTTGGAGAATATATATTTATGATAATGGGAGAGAGATAGAGTCGAACTCGTAATTACTGGTCAAGCCACATATTGTCAACCTGATTTTCAGGAACATCGGAATCCTTGGTAAGAATCCATGGACGAAAGATAGATAATTGACCTTGATAGGTTCAAGATTAGCCTCAGTAAAGTCAATGTAAGGTTGAGCAATGATAGTATCGATCCTTTCAATATCTACACGAGTGATAGCATTCTTATCATAATCAAGCCCCATCACAAGGGCATTGTAATCTGGATAGATAGAAGAGTCGTTGTCGTTAGAGGAAATTGGAAGAGGAAGAATGTTGTGATTAACCACATGTTCTTTAATAGGCCTTCGGGAAGTGATATCAGATTGAGACGGAAGGTCAGGGAAACTTTCTTTGATGTGGCTAAAAGTGATGCACTTACTATAAATAGACGACAAACCTTCGTACTCTAAACGGATGATGATGGGTTTAGCCAAAGATGTAATTTCAATGACTTCAGTGAACTCATCAACAATGCTCAGGATAATACAGATGCGGTCAAAACACAAACACGCCTTATTCGTACTACGTGTCTATGTATAATGAGTGTACCTATAAAGTTTCCAACAATGCTGAGTTATTTATCTGACCACAGCTAATGGGAAAGGCATGGAACGTGATCCAAAATGGAATATACTTGAGTGGGTCCTTACTCGTGAAGGCCACATGTTAGGCGACTTCTTACTTAGAAAGTATCTCGATAGGCAATTAGCCTATTCTAACTTGTCTTCATTGATAACATCAGGGTGTGTCAAAGATACCATTCTTGACATGCAAGCGCTGAATTTCTCGACCATCATGCATGATCTGTTGTCCTATAGAGCATCCGCCACACTGGCCCGTGTTTGGCTATAGTGTAATGGAATGATGGTTGAGGTCTCTTGGATAGTAGTATTGATATACCCGGTTACAGCATGTTAGGCATATGACAGTAGCAACAGACGGAGGGAATGCTCTGTAACTTGGCATGCTAGTTCTATAAGAAATTCTTGTGAAGCGGAGTAGCCACACCTACCATGAGATTGGTTTTTGATGATGCGACCTCTACAACTGTGACCAAGAAAATTAAATGAGAAAGAAACAACAGGGTTAGAACCTAAAGTTAACAACGACCCAAAACTTGTATGCAAGTTTGGAGCAAATGAAGTGAGGTTGGCGTGCACAATTGTAGATGGAGTGGAAAGGATGACTGGTTGGTACTGAAGAGCGTTGAGTGAGCGGTGTTAAGGGTTCAGTAGGGTTCGGAGATCAGAGGAATGTGAAATCTGAGTCAAAGTGAATTGAATAATAGTGGTTCTAGGCCCATGCAAGCTCAATTGGTCAAATATTATGTTGAAAGCATCCTCAGTGTACTTTACTGGCATGCAGGTTAGAGGATTTGGCCTTAATAGGAGATGAGAGAGTTTGAGTAGTTACTTTAGGCATCGTGAATTGGTTAATGGAAGTGATCGAGAATAGCTCTAATGGATCAATCGTGTTGGTGATGGTTGTGACCCCGACAGTAGTGACAGTACTCGAGACAAAAAGACCCGAGATCTCAGAGTTCTCAATAGAGATGGAGAGTTGCGAGCATGGAGCATTGACATAGATCAGAGATGGCATGTACCACAATTGCGAGGGACTAAGGCCAGGCAATCAGCTTGGTAAAGGCATAAATCATGCAGAAAGATGGAAATGAGCCTGTTGAGTTTGGTATTGGGAGTCCTAAACTCGTTCAAAGGGATCCTCCTCGTAAACAGCATGCCTGCTAGCCTATAGCGGGGTGTTCGGTGGCATAGATGACGAGACTTCATTGCAATGGTTACTTAATGTGAAGAATAAACTTCATCCCATAGAGGACTCCCAATCCCACATTGCTAACAAGAACCATAAAAGAGTGTATATAAGTGTGAGCCCACCTCAACTAGACAGAAGTCTTTTTGGAGTACACCCGAAAGCAAACCCGTGCGCGCCTCCGAGCAGGCGCACAAAATGGACAATTTCTTGCTAGTCGGTGAGGTCGGTCACACACTATAACACTCCAATTCTAACACGTAACCCTTAAGGAGGCATAAGGGTAATGGTTTAGTATTAATTAAAATGAGAGAATGAGACACAAATCACTAAGTGGAATATACACCGACACTCCAAAACCTTTTAAAAGAGAAGAGCATGAAAACAAGGTCTCTCGGCGAATATAAATATAGAAGAACGGTGAAAAAGCTTCAATTGGATTCAAAAAGAGAGACTCCAAGTTTTGTATTTGAATAGAACGTGAAATATGTACAAGATTTAAAATTTTCATTCTCTCCAAGTATTAAAGCTTGAGAGGAAGAGAGTGGAATTTAATAAAAGAAGAAATCAGTTTGAAAATTTTAGAAAACAGTTGTGATTTTCACGCTATGATATATTTTAGATAATATATAATTTTGATAAGCTTGTTATAATTAAGATGAGGCTTCAAACAAAACGTAAATGCGAAGTATGTTAATTTTGATAATCCTTTTATTTATGCATATTATGTGCATGCGTATTTATATAAATGTTTTAGGTGGTTGAAAAATAAAATCATATATATCCATATATTATATATTATATGGACATATATATATATGAATGAAATCAAAAAAAAATTGTCTTGCATAAATGATGTCATGTTTTGACAAAGTAAAAATATATCCCATATAAATAATAACAAAAAATGTTATGAGATAAATTGCACAACTTTTTTTAGATGATTTAACAAGTGAATTATCGTATAAATCATATTGGTGGAAATATATGGAACCGTCCATATTTAATGATTTATTTTTTAATAAAAATCCAATTAATAAGTAATCCGTTAAATAAAATAATTAGGAATTTGACCGGTAGATGAAAACTAATCATGGAGTTAAATGTCCGGATACCAAAATCAAATTCGGTTTTGTGAAAGATATGACCTAAACATTGATAATTAAGATAAATATAAAGTTTATGGACTTTGAAAGAAAAAAATAGTTAGGTAATGGTCTTTGACTATAGAATGGAACAAAAAGGTAGGGTACAATTGAGTTTAATTTTAAATTTCTAATTATAATTCATATATAAAATAGAGATACAATATATTTTTCTTTAATAAAACTCGAGTCGTTCTATTAATTAGAAGACATAAGCCAATATATTTTTCTCTTCATCTATTTCTTCAAGATCGAGAGACCTAAAATCATTAAAGATTCAAGATTGGAAGATCAAGAGTTGTATCAGCAAGGCAACAAAAACTGTAAAGAAGGCTAAGATGTTTTACTGTCATGTAATTGATTATTCCGCGTTATTAGGAATTAATATTTCTAAAGAGGATTTTAGTACATTTCTATGAGTTTGAGTGATTCAAACTTCTAGCAATCGATATTAGATCCTTTTCTTAAAGATCAATTTGTAGTTTTTTGTTCTAATCAATTATATAAGCATGTGGATTTACTTTTCAGTATATAATCTACACCATTGGGAATTGATTAATTCTTGAGTTGGTTAAGGTGTGGCTTTACGGGTTCAATTGCACGTTTTAATTGATTTAGAATAAAGTCATGTTATGGTTTATGTTCTATCGTATGAAATTGATTGATAGAGCAAAATTAAGGTTTTTTATACTCAGTTTAAGGTTTTATTTTTTGTTGAAAATGGATAAAATCACATCCAATAGACCTAGAATCGAGAAAAACAGTACAAAGCACTTTTCCGCAACAATCATTGTTATCGCCTCAGCAAACTCCTGTCAAGAGCCAATCGTCATGGTAACTCCTAATTTTCCCTTGAAAACTGGTTGTTATGTCGCAACAACAATGTTGTTTTGGCAACATTAGGCTGCTACAGCGAAAGAACCTCCCTATAGTATTTTTTGTGCATATTGTGGGGTCTTCATTCAAACCCGAGACCATAATGTATGATTTGACTTATTATTATCTTTTCATATGTGATTCTTTTTGTGTTTAAATGCTATATGGATGACATGACTAAGATCATCTTAAAATTCAATAAGTAGATAATGTAGATATTTGATTCAGATGTTAAGGTTCACATGGCTAGCTCTAACAAGGGGATAGGTCAAAAGAGAAATTGTGATGAGAAAATATCTGATGCAGGGGGAAAAGAAACATAAGAAGTTAACTGATGGTTAGTGTTTCTTATGCAAGAAGAATTTGCATCCTAAGAAAGACTGTGATTAGTATCAGACTTACGTGAAAGGGAAAGGTAATCTCACTACTTTGGTTTGTTCATAAATTAATCTGATTTTAGTTGCAAGAAACACATAGTGGATTGATACGGCTTTGACCACTCATCTTTATATTTCTTTGGAGGGTACACCAAAAACTCAAAACTTGAATGATGGTAAAACATCCATCTATCTAGCGGAGGTTAATTCATGTTTGGTGTTAGCTATTTGTGATTTTTATTTGTTAATTTCTCGTGGTAATTTTTAAGGATGTTTTGCATGTACCTTCATTTAGAAGGAATTTGATTTATGTTATTATTTTGGAAAACTTTGGTTAGTGTTCTCTATTTGTAAATAATCAAATAAATATTAGATACAATTGAGAATTATTATGAAGCAATCAACACACAAGTACCAAATATATTGATTAATAAAACTGATAATTCGGAAAATCTTTGGCACAAACGCTTATCTTGTATCTCTAAAGTAAGACCAAATAAGCTTGTTGTTGAAAGTTTCTTAATTTCATTTTATTGTTCATACTTTTGCACTTGTACCAAATATATCAAGGGTAAACAAACCAAAATAAAAAGTTTAGGATCACATAGAGTGAAAAATATCATAAATTTGAGGCACGCCAGTATATGTGGACAATTCACAATGACATCTTTGAACAAACATTGGTCTTTCATAATATTTATAGACGAATTATCTATATTTGAGTACTTTTACCTTATTCATCATAAGTCATAAACAAGTTCATATCTTTTAGGATCAAAGTTGAAAAACATTTTGATAAAATTATTAAGTGTGTCAGATATGTCCATGATGGAGAATATTATGGAAAATATGACAGACTGGGTGAACAATATCATAAATCATTTACAAATTATATTTAGGAGCGTAGTATAGATCCTTAGTGTACGATTTTGGAGTTTACCTAACATAAAAACGTATTTAAGAGACAGAACTGTATGCTTAAAGATATAGAGAGAAATATATTCTTAATATAGCGTTACCAATATTACTTTAAGTAAATTCCATCAAATGTGATACATAAATTCTCAATATATATCTCATAAAAGTAACGATTAAGACCCCACATAAATTCTGGACTCGACACAATCCTAATTTAAAGCATATGCATATTTAGGATGTCCATTTAAAATAAAGTATTATAGGTCAAATAAAAATAAATCAGACACTGAAAGGGTTTGTTATTATTTTATTGGAAATTAAAAATAGGAAAAGGCCATTAAGTTTTATGATTCCATTATAAGTATATTTTAGCAAGGACTGACAAGGTTATTTAAAAACATTGATTTTAAGAAGAAAAATTTAGCAATAAATATTCATTTTAACGAATAACATATTAAAATTGTACAATGCCAGGCATAGCATACCATATTCATTCATGTTGGTAAACTGATACTTAGGTATAAAATGATCTAGTTTTATTGTCAATCATTTTAATCTCGTACACAAATAGATAATTTAAGAAGATCAAACTCTTACTCCTAAGAAGTAAAAACTGAAGTATAGTATTTTTAAGAGGTTCAACTAGAGACAAGAACAACACTATATATTTGGATCACATAATATATTTTCAAGAACATGAAGTTTAATGAGATTTAGTGCGAAATAGTTTGTTATGTTTCCGTGAATATATAGAGAGTTATGATTCTCAGTTAAGAACCAAATCTATAAAGGAAAAATATAAGTCTAACTTAAGAAAAAAAAGTCGATTGATCGTAAGTGAATTTATAAAACCAAATATGATTCAAATAATATGGAGAGACATAAAACACAATATGTCACAATAGGTTATACTCATGGTAAAAGGATTGGATTTAAAGATACCTTCTCTCCGGTTTTGTGAATGACTCTTTTATAATAGTCATGATATTAGTTACACACTTTGACCAAGAGCTTCATCAAATGAATGTTAAAACTATTTTTCTTAGTTGTGACATTTAGGAAACTTTCTATACTTGATAACTTTGTAATTGGTGATTTAAAGTCAATGATATGAAAACTTCAAAAAATATGTTCATGGGATTCAATAGAATTCTCGATAGTGGTACCATAACTTCCCTAAGGTAATAATATCCTTCAGTTTTGAGATTAACTTTGAGTATAAGTAAACATGCAAAGATAAAATTTGAGATTGAGAAAATAAAAAATACTTCATATACTTCGAGAGTCTAATGTATGGTCATGTTTGTACAAGGTCGGGCATTATATGTTATTGTCATGTTGTTGGGAAGGTATTTAATAAATCCATAAATGAATTATTAGGAAATGATCAAAATATAATCCAGTATAAAAAACAACAAAATGACATGTAAACATATAAAAAGTTGGTTAATCTAGAGATCATTGGGTATTCTAATTCGAGTTTTGATAGGTGGTGTGCATAGATTTTGTAGTAGTTCGCGTAGTATATTTTTATTAGTTAGAGGTATAATATTTTAGAAAAGTGTAAAGTAACATTAGTTTTACTCTCCATTATGTAAATGTAATTTGTTACATGCTTTGACGCGTTCACCCATGCACTATAGCTGTAAAATTTTATCATTGCCGAATGGATATAAAATCTCAAAGGATATAATATGAAAATAATTATATAGTTAATCATTATAATCTCAATTAAGTCCAAACATATAGATATCAAGTTCATGTCTATTAAAAAAAGAATACATAGTCATAAAATCAAGTGCAAAGCACATCTCTGGTTGTTATCATTCGAGGTTTGGAATTTTTTACCCTCAAACTGTTAAGCCATCGTTCCTACGGATCCGAACCAGTAGTTGAATTGGGCTAAAATCTCAGTTTTTAAACTGTTTGATAACACTATATAGTTGGTGTTAGGAGGCCTTACCAGACCGGTATCTGGTGGGTTACCTGGTTCGATAGCTTAATAATAGCTATGACCAATAATTAGGTTTAGTTCTTCATATATTAGGAAAAAAAACATAAATTAGATTCTTAGTAGTCTTACCAATCCGGTAGCCTGATAACGATCATAAGAGCATTAATAAAAATACCATGGTATGAGATCATTTTACTAAAGTAGTATTACATTCAATTTTTTATGAACTCACCAGCAGGATGTTTGTTGTTGATTTAGAAGATTTTTTTATTTCAGTGAGAATTTTTGTAATAGACCCCGAGATATACTTTATTATTTATTTGTATACAATTCAGATGATTATATATAGATCTCAAGTTCGATAGGGCCAATTAAGGTTATAGATATGTGATTTATTATTTCTATTATTTTAATACTACATAACATAATATATCCATAATATATATGTTGCGCTCATTTTCTCACATTGAACTAAAAAGGTTTTTAGCTTTTTATCGTTCATTGTCATGTACGGGGTAGTCTAGTTAATCTATGGAGAATAGAATTTGGGAAAATATTAAGTAAATACATTATTTGGTAGCATATGACGATCCAAGTGGAAGATTGTTGGGAAATTATGGATCAACCAATACTTAATGATGTATTTCGATATTGACATATGGTCCAACAAATAAGTAATCAAATATATAAAATAATTAAGAATTTTCCCAATAGATGAAAATCAGTTAGAGAGTTAATTGTGTGGATACTGGTCAAATTTGGATCTTTTAAATAATTGAACCTAAATGTTAACAAGTAAGACTAAACATAAATACTAGAGACTTACAATTACTCATATAATGGTCCCTGATCACAGAGAAAAACATAATAGTATGAGCGTATTTGAGTGTAAGTTAAAATTCATAATAACACTTCATATATAAAGTGGACATAAAATGTATGTTTTCTTCGATTATTTAACTTAAATAAAATCCAATCACTATACTTATTAGAATACCTACAATAAGATCTTTTATTTTTTATATCTTTCATATGTTCCTTCCAGATCCAAAGGTATAGATTCAATATTCAAGATTAGTAGATTATGGGTTGTAGTAATAGGACAACAAAAACTACAAACAAAATTATTACAAGAAATAATCATTAAAATGTCTACACTATCACGTCAGTGTTACTGCATTCTTAAGAATTAATCTAGCTAAATGAGATTTATAATACACTGCGAGATTTTGAGCGATCCAAACTTTCAACCGATATTATTACACAATGCATTGATATTATATATATATTAAAGAACTACAATTTAATTTTTTATATTATTTTTTTGGTATTATATTTTTATTTGTAATGAATGATGGTGCTCACTCCCCACATAACTTACTATGTTAGATTACAAGATGAGGCTATAGTCTAGTCGGTCATAAGACGGGTTTTAAATAATATCATAATATAATATCTAAGTGGTTCTTTTAATTTTTATCACAAATAAGGCGCGTCTATATTATAAGATCATGTAAATATTTCATTATAACTAGTTATATATTTCATTGTGTATTTTTGTGTCGTTGGTGATGTTGGGAATATGGGGGTCCGGTCCGCATATTCCGCCTCCGTATATAAGTAAGAACACAATCGATCTCAACACTAGTATGATATTGTCCGCTTTGGCACCCGAAGGCCCTCATGGTTTTGCATTTGGTCCACACTACCAAAAGGCCTCATACTAGTTGAGATATGTTCTCACTTATATACCATTGATCCTTCCCATGTTTTACCGATGTGGGATGTGGAACTTTGGTCGCTACCCTAACAAATCCTCCTCTCGAACAAAGTACCACTTTAGCCTCCTCTCAATTGATATCCATCCGCTCACTCTGATCAGGTTGGGGCTGCCTGATCTCTAGAGCCTTTACAGCGGATCTATCTGATCTCGACCATCTTTCCTTGTTCCTTAGCGCCACTCCAAACATGTACCACCGTCCTGATACACTCCAATCAAGCCACACTGCTTGATGAGCAACGGGCACTCCAAACGAGGATCTCTCCAATCAAGCCACAATGCTTGATGAGCCTCAAATCAAGCCACACTGGTTGATAAGCCACGGGCACTCCAAACAAGGATCTTGAGCATGGCTACTAATTCATCATGTTCGACTAATGAGAATTTCACCCACATCACCCACCACATCGCGTACTGTCTGCGCCTGGAGCTCTGATACCACATGTTGGGAATATGGGGGTCCGGTCCGCATATTCCGCCTCCGTATATAAGTAAGAACACAATCGATCTCAACACTAGTATGATATTGTCCGCTTTGGCACCCGAAGGCCCTCACGGTTTTGCATTTGGTCCACACTACCAAAAGGCCTCATACTAGTTGAGATATGTTCTCACTTATATACCATTGATCCTTCCCATGTTTTACCGATGTGGGATGTGGAACTTTGGTCGCTACCCTAACAGGTGATGGTCTCCAATACTTTTGGAGTTATTTTCTTATATATATAACATAATTGTTTAACATCCTCGTTTTTATTTATATATAAATATTGTATTTCTTTATAATATTATTTTAACGTTAAATAGTTTGTTAGAGATGAAACACCATATGATTTTTAAAGTTAGATTGCATAAGATGTTATTTTAAAACAAATTTCATTAGTATCAGTTGATTATTATAACCCTCATAATAATTACGAAATCCAGAAACTCACCCTAAGTTTTTAGCAATAATAGTTATGAAACTTTAACACCTTATTTCGATTAACTTTTAGTAACTTTGAAGAATATATTAACCGATCTTATTTTAAAAATAGAACAAAACTCAATAAGATACTTAACGATTGTAGGAAAGTCGGAAAGAATATCAAATAAGGCAAAGACCACAATATTTCAATTATATAAATTCATTCCAACAATTTTAAAATTATCTCTAATAACTTTAATTTTATTAAAATATACATCAATATTATCATTTAATTCTTTCAGAACTCACAAATAACATTTCAAATTAAATATATTTTGTTAAATTTTTTTAATACAATTACCCTTTTAGATATTCAATATTGTTATTGAAGTTTTATTATCTCCACATAAGACATATTACTAACTCTAAAACTTTAAGATATAATATTGATTATACATTGATTTTGTATTTCCATATAAGATCTTTTTCTAAAAAATTGTTGCATTGAGTCACCATATAAAGAACTTACAAATTTTAATGGGTAAGTTATAACTAAATAAATAAAATCACATATATTTATATCGTGAAGGTACGTTTCTAAGAAAGACTCAAAATTATGTAATTTGGATCATCGAGTATAACATTGAAAAAAATATATAAAAAAAATATTAGTTATCGATACTTTTTAATGATATTTAAAACTAGAACTGTTCTAGAGTTTGTATATTTTAAACTTAAAAATTACTAGTCTATTATAAACTTCTAGGTTTTAATATTTGATTTTTACTTCTAGAAAATTAGAATATCATTTAAGTGGCAATCAATGATGTGTTTCAAGTTTTGATTCATAACAAGATTTATGATTTTAAGTAAACCATTTAGGCCTTTTATCGCGATTTAAGTGAATGCATATTTCAAATCTTTTATGAGAAATGTATATATGAATTTAGTGCAAGACCGTGGATATGGGAGAGAAAACCCCGACAAAAAAGATTCAATTTTGTAAAATCAATGGCTTACAACAGTGCACCAAGTGCACAACCATATCGCAGTAATATTATGAAGTGTATCACATGATAATGTTTCCGACACTGCTTGTTGGGGTATTTAATCAGTTGTGTAAACCACGACATAAGAAAATTGTATGCCTTATGTTGTATCTCAATGGTTCATTAGTTTTTTAGCAAGAATCTTCTAGTAACATAATTCATTGGTTTGATGTGGTTATTTGAAAATTCATACATGTATACATATGGTAAAATAAAAACTTTAGATGGATGATATTGTTTAAAATGCTTAAAATAATTAAATGTTTCAAGTTTATAAATTTTATTTTGGGTGTTCATATGTTTTAAGTAAATAATACTTTAATTATATGGAAAGTCAATTGATATATCGAGTATATCAATCCTCGTGAAAGATTTAATATTGGTAGAATATCAAATGTTTGTCATGTTATGAGTGCAAAGACAAATTAGCTATAAAAATGTATTGGTATGCAGAAAAGATATGATGATAGTTCAAATGTCAAAAGTTTAAATATGTCTTAACAAATCATATATATCACTAATCTTATTAGTAGGGTATTACATGAAAGGATTTGAAGGTTCACACCATGATTCGTTATTTACATAAATCGATCCAAATGAAAATTATGACTATATATGTCGTGGGTAGACATCCATGTATGTTATAATTGTAAATTTAAGTTTCACATGTTCATATAAATATAACAATCAATTTTGAATGACTCCATTGAGTATCGTGAAATAAAAAATGAGTCCAAAATAAAGTACTGTATAGTGCATTGGTCCACATATCTCCTGTTAAGGACTATGACAAACAAGTTTGAAGGAGAACCTAAATGTTTTTTAAAATTAGATAGTTATTTTTTATATTATTTTAAGCAATATTTTAGCTAGGTGATGTTTGTTCAAATTATATATATATGTGTGTGTGTACGTTCGTGCATGTGTAGATTCGTGTGTGTTTTAACCAAATTTATAAATCATAATATGACTAATTAAGTAAAACATAATTAAGATACACTTAGTCATTATGAATCTTATGATATCAACAAAACCACGACAATAAACGTATTATGTTCCCTCAAACAAAATAAATCGAGAATAATATTACTATACCGATTTGGATACGGTCCAATCCATTGGCTTGATAATACTATAATAGGATATTCCTACAACATATCTTGTTAAGATATTTTTGTAAAATTCACTACCAAATTTATTTATATTTCTCAACATAGTAGTTTTTAATCTTTTTTCAAGTTGTGTTACGTTTGAAAAAATGGAAATCAATATTCTATTGTTAACACTAGACTTAAACAAATATATGTTCAATGGAAAAAAATTGAAAGGACACTATGTAAAATTCTACATTGTTATTTTTAAAAACATTTGCAATTATGACTACTGAGGACATTATTATCAACTTTGCACTTATTTTTTTCAATTTTAATTCAGCTTTGTTGAGATTTATACTTTATTAACGTAAAAGTTGCATAATAAAAGATAAAATATGTGGTTTAATTATAAAGAGGCTTTCATTGTGAATAATCTTTTTAATAAAGTACCAATAAGTCTTGAAATAATCCAGTTGCACATGATTTCACATCTTAAGGGTGTTAAGTAAATTTTGCAACAAAATTGAATTTCTAATTAGAATATCTTAAACAAATTTAGTATATTCGTGAGGACAATTTCTACATAAATAATATGGTTCAGAGAAAAAATTATTTTAATAAGCATAAATGTTATGCTTCTTTATATCCTACGTTAAATCAAAAAAAAGTTTAATAAATGGTAACACCTTTCTATAACCAATTACAATTCATGAATATCTAAGAGGGTTTAAATACTTAAATGATAATTTGTATATAATATATAAAATTATCGATTGGGATATTTATATATATATATATATATATATATATATATATATATTTTAAGTAGATTGAAACCATTAATTAGGTGTATGTTTGGATCAATGTATAATTAGGATGGGATCAACAACCTAGTTGTTAAAAGTGTTTTAAGTCATATTGGACTATTATAACTTTAAGATTTGTTTCAAATATAATAAATAAAACATAAAAAGTTTAGAAAATAAGTTGCAAACAAAGCGATTATTTTCTCCAATCTCAGGGCTCAACCTTGGACAAGGTTTGGAGAATATCAACTTACTATATAATAGATGCATAAATAATTTCTGGTGGAACCTTAAAATGTATAAAGTTTAGAAATAACACCAATAATGAAAGTTTTATGTCGTTTCTACATTAGCATTGAGGTAAAATCTAGATAAGCAAAATAAATTAGATACATTGGTAATCTTGACGTAAACGATGGATATTAAGAGTTGTGTGTATCGATCTATGGGTATTGTAAGTAGCGTGTTAAGTATCTCAATTATGGAGTACGTTCAAAATAATAAATTTAAAGATAATTTACGATGTTCGTACAAATGGTGGAATACTTGGTTTAATTTGGATGGAAAGCAAATAATTTTACCAAGGTTTATCTTGAAAGAAAATGGTGTCTTTGTGAACATAAATATAGATGGTGCATAGTTATAATTTTCTCATGTCATAGGTATTGGGTCAAGTCCCGCAACGAGCACAACCTTCATGTTTAGTTGTTATTGTTGAGTTATAACATTGATGCTATCCTTTATGGATGCCTTCTCCGGATACAATCAGATTCAAGTAGATTCGAAGGATCAAGAGCATACAACATTTGTCACTGACACAGGTCTTCATTGCTATAAGGTAATGTCGTTTGGGTTAAAAAATGCGGGGGCTACCTATCAAAGATTAGTAAACAAAGCCTTTGTTGATCAGATTGGGAGAAATATGGAAGTATACATTGATGACATGATGGTGAAGAGTGTGGATGAGAAATTGCATTTGGCTGATCTCCAAGAAACTTTTGCCAACTTGGTAAAAGTGAATTTAAAATTAAACCCAGAAATAGTGTGTTCGGAGTGCAGTCCGGGAAGTTTCTAGGCTATATTATAAGTGAGCATGGGATACAACCCGATTCGGACCAGCTTAATGCTATATTCCAAATGGAGCCTCCTCGAAATATTAAAGAAGTACAACGACTAACATGGAGATTAGCTGCTTTAAATAGATTTATTTCAAGGTCTTCGGACAGGTGCGCCCCGTTCTTTCAAACCTTGAAGGGTGCAAAGGGATTCGATTGGACCCCGCAGTGTGATGAGGCTTTCAATGAGATCAAGAAGCACCTGTCTTCCCCCAAAACTTTATTTAAACCAGTTGAAGGGGAGACACTCTTCGTATATTTGGCAGTTTCAAGTTGTGCCATCAGTGCTGTGTTGGTAAGAGAAGTAGATAGTCATCCCCATCCAGTGTACTACATCAGCAAAAGTTTGATAGATGCGGAGAGGCGCTACTTGAAACTCGAAAAGTTAGCGTTAGCCCTAGTGATAGCTGCCAGAAAGATGAGGCCTTATTTCCAGGCTCATCCCATCATCGTCCGAACTTCTTTTCCCTTGAAGAATGTCCTCCAAAAGGCAGATATTTCAAGCAAGATGACTAAGTGGTCAGTAGAGTTGGGGGACTTCGACATAGATTTTGCTCCTCGAACAACAGTCAAGGACCAAGCTGTGGCTGATTTCCTAGTTGAATTTCACTCCGACAGGGATTCGGAGCAGACTACTGACATGAAAGATAAAAAGGTTTGGGTTATCCGGACAGATGGTGGATCTAGCACCATGGGATGTGGTGCAGGGGTGTGTTTGACTTCTCCGTATGGTGACAAAATGTACCAAGCTATATGTTTTGCTTTCAAGGCATCCAATAATGAGTCCGAGTACGAAGCAGCTATAGTTGGTTTAAAGTTGGCCTACATCTGTGGGGCTAAGAGGGTCAGGCTACTAAGTGACTCCCACCTTCTTATCCACCATGCCCAACATCAGTCTGAGGCTAAAAAGGAGCAGCTTGTGAAATATTTACTCCTCTTTAAAAATGAAGCACTCAAATTTAAAAGTGTTGCTTATGAACATATACCCCGTACAGAAAATGAGCTAGCAGACTCATTGGCAACCATAGCATACACGGAGTCCTATCCATGGTCCATGTGCTGGAAAGCCCTTCCATTCAACTAAATATGGGTAATGAAGAGGAAATTTTTGAAGTACAGGTGAAACAACCTCAGGACTGGAGGTTTCCTCTCCTGCAATACCTCTCCGATGGTATCGTGCCTCCGGATAAATCACTAGCCAGAATATTGAAACACAAGGCTCGTGGTTTCATAATATTGAGAGACGTTTTGTATAAAAAGTCTTACAGTAAAACTCTCCTGCGCTGTCTAGGAGATGAAGAGTCTCAAGTAGTCCTCTCCGAATTGCATGATGGTGAGGGATCAGCCCATTGTGGATTCAGGGCTTTTACAAGAAGAGTTCTACTGGCTGGTTACTATTGGCCATCTATCATGAAGGATGTCAAGGAATTGGTAAGACGGTGTGACCCATGTCAGAGGTACAGCAATGAAATTCATATCCCAGCCATTCCTTTAGAGTCAATTTCTGAGCCTATTCCTTTTGCTCGATGGGGGTTGGATTTAGTAGGGCCTCTACCTATGGCCTCCGGAGGACGCAAAACTATAATCGTTGCTATAGATTATTTTTCGAAGTGGATTGAAGCAGCCCCTCTAGCAGGAACAACATCAAAAGCTGTTATAAAATTCATTCTATCCAACATCTGTTTCAGATTTGGTGTCCCACAGAAGATAACAACAGACAATGGGCCACATTCGACAATAGGGAAATAGAGAGTTTATGTGCCTCAAGGGGTATACAACATTGTTTCTCTTCACCTTTCCACCCACAAGCAAATGGAAAAGCCGAAGTGGCTAATAGAAATATACTGTCCGGTTTAAAGAAGAATTTGGAAGGGGCTCCTGGGAAGTGGCCTAGTTATTTACAAGAGGTCTTGTGGGCCTACCGGACAATACTTGGGGTTGCAACACAAGAGTCACCCTTTGCTTTGGTCTATGGGATGGATGCAGTAGCTCCCATAGAAGCAACTCTCCCATCATTTCGTGTTCACAACTTTTCCGAACGCGCTAACGAGGTGGCAATCAGAGGTCAGCTCGATTTGGTTGGAAGAAAGACGAGTTAAAGCTCACCTTAGAGTTGCACACTATCAGGGGTTGATGAGAAGTAGATTTTCTTCCAGAGTTAAAAGAAAATATTTCCAACCAGGGGGCAAGGTGTTGAGGAAAGTCTTCTTACACACTAAAGAAAAGTTGTTCGGAAAATTGGCCCCAACTTGGGAAGGACCTTATATGGTTGTTGAAAGGCTTAAACCTGGAACATATTGGCTACAAGACAAGGATGGAAGAGTTCTGACCTACCCTTGGAACATCGAACATCTCCAGATGTACTTGGAGTAGAATTTTTGTAAATATTTACTTGTTTAAACATCCATGTAAATATTTGGGGGCATACTCTTTCCTCCCTGGTGGCACAGGGAGGTTTTAATGAGGTGTCCGGGCTTTTGAATAAAATTTGATGCCTTCTTAAAAAATTTCCCAAGTGTTTTAAGTTTTGTCCTTTGTCACACTATCCGGATTGAAATAAAAGAGTGATGACCACTTAAATATTCGTCATCAGCGAAATTAAACACTCTCACTATGAAATAACTAAGGGCTATTTAAACTCTAGCCGGAGAATTTAAACACTCTCGCTATGAAATAACTAAAGGTTGTTTAAACTCTAGCCATCAAAGTTGGAACAGACTATGAAAGAAGATGAGAATTTCATGAAACAAAGATATTCATTAAAATAACTTAAAGTGCCTTGGCCTTTCAAGGACTTTAGTCTGGACAAAAAGTAAAGAAAAAGCAGTTCATGAATTAAGGCTGAGCCTTTGAAGATGGCTCAGCTTCATATACCTTCTTCTTTCCCTTAGGATCATCTTTCTCTTCGTCTGGGCTCTCCCCGGTGTGTTCTTCGTCTTCGGATGAGGAGGTACTGGAGTAGCCAAACCTGTCACCCTCGGCCATTGTATGATGTGGGAGGTCATCGGACTCTACGTAAAGCCATAAATCCCCTAGGTTTCTCTTCGGAAATTTCTCATGGAAGAGTAAAACCATGTCAGACTTCACCTTGGCATACATCTCCTCTTGGGTGTCGATCACATTGTTGGCATAGGCGTCGATCTTGGCTTGAATTTTGGCCTCCTGCTCCCTTAGCAAAGTAATTTTCTCCTCAGCAGCCTTGGACACTGTATTCTCAAGAGCAATTTTGTCATTGGTTAAGTTGGTGATGATTTGGTCTTTGGCCTTGGATTCTCCTTTTGAGGTGGCAAGATCTTTCTCCAGACCGGACAGCTTCTCCCGGAGCTCTGTGATGGTTTCCTCTAGTGTGGTGACTTTTGTGGTGCTTGCATCTTGGTTTCTCTTCAACTCCACATTTTTTTCCTTTAGAATGGCAGCATTGGAAGTGGCAGTATGAAGGTCATCGGACAGCCTCTCTTTGTCAGACTTAAGATCTTTGATGATGTCTGCCTGATTTCGGACTTGTTTCTCCAACACAAGTACAGGCTGGACATTGCTTAACAAAGAGTGGGCTATAGCATCCCTTTCACTAGAAACGATAAAGGTCTTACCATTGAAAGTGACTGTGTTTGAGGTGCTCGGAGGGAGGTAAGGCCCGACAAAATCGTCTCTGGGAAGATTGATGAAGTACTCACCAAGCCTACCAAGACCGGTGATGTCGACCCCGTCAATATTGAGATCTCCCCCTTCGACCTCGTCGGTATGGAAGTCACCCGGTATCTCCTCTGCTAGTGTTGAATCAGTAGGATCAACTTGGGAAGGAGGCTCCGGAGCCCGGAGAGAAAGTTCATCACGTTTAGAAGTCTTCCTCTTCTTGGCCTCCCTATCTTTGCTTTCACTTCCCTGTTTACGATTTCTTTTGGAAGCCCTTGGAAGTTTTAGGGAGTGCACTTCTTGCCTCTCAGTCTCCTCCTCCACCACTTCCAAGAGAGCAGCATCAATTTGGCTGTGAACTGCCCCCTCCGGATTTATAGGAGAATCCTCCTCCACCTCTCTAGGGTTTGCTCCACCAACCGCTTTCTTGCCCTTTTTCTTGCCTTTCATCTTGCTCGGGGCTTTGGCCCGGCCTGGCAAGTAGAGTGACCCATCTGGTTCGTCGGTCCTCTTAAGCACAACATCTGGAGGAGGCTGAGTGGTGAGCTCCTCCCAAGTCAAGTCTCTCCGACCTGTGGTGTTCCACAAGTGAGACCTTGCCAAATTGCCTCCGGTGAAAGCAGCATGGAACCGGTTCCCCCACTTCTTAGCAGCCCAAGCATTGATCTTGGTGCAAGTAGCCTGCCCGGTTTTTAGGTAGTCACTGAATTCCTTGGGCAGTTCTGCTAAGGCAAAAATAAGACCCATTAGTTTGCATTAACTCTAGAAGAAAAGAAGAGAGACAAAAATATAAAGCAGGAAACTTACGATCACTCCTCCACCTTCTTCGGAGAAGACTTTGGTTCACTCCGTACTTGATCTTCTTTCCATTCTCCCAAGCACCACTAACGAATAGGAACTGGGTCCTCCAATTCCTCTCCGCCTCCAACAAATCATCTACAGCTTTGAAATTATCCCCCATGTTGAAATGGTAAAAGGGGATGTGGTGGTTTCTGCAAAGACTAGCCACAACAGAAAATTCCTCCATTGGCAGAGGAATCCCGAAGAGCCTCGACGCCATGATACAAGACATGAGGGTGTACCAGGCGTTGGGGCTCAACTGGCTCGGACAGAGCTTTATCAGATGAAATTATCTGACAATCTCTGGGTCCAAGGGGAGTCTGAGCCCCCAATTGAACAGCTTCGTGAAAATGACAACTTCGCTCAGTTTGCAGTCCATAGGAGTCTCTGGGTGAATGGGGATCCTGATCTTCACGTTCTCCGGTATTCCCCACTTCATACGCATCCGACCCAGTTCAGCTGTGTGGATGAATACATAGTTGAACTTCTGCAAGGCGAGGAGGTATTTAACACTGACCTTATGGAAGCAAGGCCCCACCTTTCCTTCAAGACTCTCCGGCAGATCCGGATGCCTCAAGCATAACTTCTCTTTGCCTTTGTCTTTGCTGGCAACAATAGCACCACTGGTCTGACCGGAGGGCTCAGACTTAAATGGAGCCTCTTCAACAGAGTCCTCCATTATTTCCTCCATAATTGTTAAAGGGTTTTCAATAGCAGTGGCACGGGGAGGATTCAGATCTGGCTCAGCTTGGTCTCCGGACTGCTGGGCCTCAGTGTTCTTTTGGCTCCTGGCATCCGGTTGGGGCTCTGGAGCAGATGCTTCTCTTTGAAGACTTGGACTGGTGCCCTCCAGACCGGACAGTCTGTCCTTGGGAGCTTTGATGGGCGCTTCTGACCCAGTGCTGCTGTCTTTGGCACCCGACTTGGAAAGAGTGCTTTTAGAGGCGTGTCCCTTGACCAACCGACCTTTTCTCCGGTCGACTAACTTTTGAGGGGAGTTTTCGGTGTCTGACCCCATAGCTAAGAAGGGGGAGGGCTTTTTGAAACTGGAACCTGATACTCCTGGCTCAACAACAGGCTCCGATTCTTAAACCGAAGAACCAGAGATGATGGGGGAGAGATTAGTGTGGAATAACTTTCTCGGCTTGATGCCATTTGAGGAAGAGGAGCCTTGATCTGACTCTGTGGCTGAAGTTATTGGTCTATCAACAGGCAAAACGGGTAACCCTGCCGCAATACGTCTTTCCCTTTCGACCTTTTGTGCCTTCTCTAATTCAGAAAAGTTGAGCCATCCACCTTTGATCAGAGCGTTCCTCGCTGTAAACATAAACTATCTGAGTAAATTTTGGTTTTAGAGAGAGAAAGCTTTAAGAAATTATGCAGAGTAAATATGAGAGAGATGGTAAAACAGTAGAAAGTGTGTTTGAATTTATAGTAAAATCTGAAAAAAGAGTTTGTTTCCTAGGAGAATTCGAAAAGGTTGGTAATGATTAAAGACGACGCTGATGTCACCACCTTTAATTAAGATGTTGCTTTTTGAAGAAGCTGGGTTCGAAATTCAAGGTGAAAAAACGGCTAAAGCAACCAACCAGAAAGCGACACGTGTCCCACGAACTCTGGCAAAAACCGTTTTGGATTCATGAAGCTTTATCAGTCCGGATAAACCCATAGCCCAAATTGACAGACCTGTCCGGATTAAAACCACCCCTGACGTCAGACTGTTTTTCAGGTTTTTGACAAAGGGATTTGAACAAACACCTAAAAAAGGGGCTCCTGATGAGTCCAAATTCTGCTTACTCCCCGGACAGGGACAGATCAGACCTAGCTCTCCGGACCGGACAGATTACTTCGAACACTTAGCCAATGGGACTGTTCGGACTATGAAAAAAGTACTAAAAAACCTAAACACTTCTTGACTAAGCTACTTGCTCTCCTACTTAGAGCTCATGGGTCTTTAAACATGACCTGGGTCCATTAAACATGACCCGAAAGCCCATAAGGGCCCAAGTGTAAGGGTATAAATACCCAACCACCTGCATTAAGTGTGGGTAATGAAAATTAACTGCAACCAGGCAGCTTAATTGTCTCTCTACTCTCTACTCTAAATATTAAACACCCACATACTTCTTTAAAACACCAAACAAATTACAAGCCTACCCTCAGACGATAATTATCCTTACCAATTTTAATATAGATTCCTAATATAATATCTATCCTTATATATAGCTTTGCTTCCAATCAATTACCTTCTAAAAGAAGTCTAAAACTTCTCAAAATGTTTAATTAATTTTAGAAATGAAGATTATTAACCAAGCTAGTGTATTTCTTCTATGAGTTATAGAATTGCTCTACAAATGAGAGCATAATCAGGATTAAATCCAAGCATAGTATTCCTGAATTGTTCTAAATGTTGCTTTGGATATTCAGTTCATCGCACTTGTCAATATTATAAGGACCAAACTTCCTAAGAAATTCAACTTCAAGAACTTTCTAAGATAGATAGACCATGATATTGTATATCTAGCTAATTTTGGATTTTTAAACGTTCTTGGAGCTCATGTGTCATTATTATTATTTCCATTTGACTTACTTCATTAATATAACGTTTTCCATCTTCTTTATCTTCTTCTTTTTGCATTTCAAATATTTTTGAACATCTACTTCGTCTTGATTTTCATTTTCTCTTGATTTTATCTTTTTAGTTAATAATTACAAATTTTAGATAAATGCTCAATAATGGTTCTTCTTTCGTCATTTCCAAAAAACTTATAATGCATTGGATATGTATTGCTCTTAGTTCAACTCATTTATTTACAATTTTAAAGCGTTAATAACATAAAAATCCTCACCTTCAAGTGTAGCAATCCTTTACCTAGACGATACTAAACCAAACACAGATTCCTCAATTAGTGAATTATTTACTACATTAACAAATGTATTATTTACCTCTCCAACTCCATGATTAACCGACTCAACATTAAACATCTCAAATTCATTCATCATAAATGTATTCACAAAAATATAAAAATTTATTTTTGGATTGCCTCGTATTCCATCATTTCCATACATCGGTGAAACAAAACTTGCTTTATTTTGAACCATCTCGTTTTATGTCCAAAGGTCTTAATCGTAAAATTTTCCTATATGCCCACACATGAGAAGAATAAAAGTTCATATGTTAGAGGTTTTTATTATTTATTTTACAATTATAATCGAGTCGCCCTGGATGGAAGATTTATTATCAATAACAATGTGTCACATATATTTAAGGATAAATGTGTAATTCCGAACTTTTGTTTTAGAACCCAAAACCACCCTCCTTGTTGTCAATGTGACAAATTAGCAGGCAAATTTAGCCCTCAAGACCTTTATCTCATCTCATTAATGTTTTAGCACAAAAATCTTTCACAAATATAACATTCATATGGCCATCATTAGTGTTTATAATGTTTAGTTTCAGCGAGATGTTATATTAGTTTTTATTTTATATTCAAATTATATTTCCTTTAATGTTGACTATATATATATAAGTAAAGCAATAAATATTGAGGTTTGCTCTTGAATCGCGTGTGCATTTTATACATTTTAGTTTCAACTATCTTGAATTTACATAAAAGGCCAATTAAGAATCGACATGTTAGATTACTAAGTCATGTAGTTCTTATGTTGCATTTCATTTAGAAATCTAAGTTTACTTAGGTCACCGTTAGCCTTGTGATTAATGATGAGTGTTGTTATGGTATAAATAATCAACAACGATACTTTTAGTCATTCAATAGGTATCTATTTCATAATAAGATACTTTTAGGTTATTTGTTAACATAATAGTGTATTTCAGAGTATGTTTTACTATATATACAGTATTTTAGTACAAACAATAATCTAAATGGGAGATTGTAATAACTTCATGTTTAAAATTAATTACCGAATCTATCATAAGATATTGCGAATAGTTAATATGATAATTAAGTAATCGTATTAAGTTAAGTTTATATCACAATTAATAATAGACTATGATCATGGATTTTAAGATGTAAATATCAGGATAACTTTGAAACACTAAACCATGAGATAATAATTTAAGTTATAAGATATTTAGTTATCACTCTCGAATGCCATATCCTTAAGTAAATGAGTTAGAACTCTATGACCCAATGACTACTGGGACTAAGTAGAATTTAAAAACTAAATGAATAGCTTGTTATTCATTATCACAAATTAATTTTAGTTTATTCAGTATATCTATGATTTATATAAGATATAACATTGATGGTAAATCTTTAGTGATTCTTTCACACTAAAAATTCAGAATGACACATACATGTTAAAATGAAACATCATGACTTAAAACATCAAAGATGATTACAAACTGCAAATATTATGTCTTCATCGTGTGTGAAATGAATTATCTTTAATTATTAAATATAATAAATTATTTGATATTAAAAAACATTATCAAATGATCGGATCTTCTCTTGTATTGCGTTCGTTGTATATGAATTATGTTAGCAATATCGTTACATAGCCTTAAGACATATATATAGTTATGTCATCAAACATAACTGGGCTTTTACATTCAACAAGTATTACTTATACTTAGATTTATAATGTGTATCTGGAGTATTCATGTTATAAATCCCCATAATGTTGTTGTGGTTCCAAAAATTTCATAGTCGACTATGGGCAGGCCATCTCCAGCAGCCAGCCATAATGAAGCAGATATATTGAAGTTGTTGTCGAGCCTTGAATTTCGAATACTATGTTGCCCTATAATGGGAAGCAACCAAGGATTATACCAAAGTAAAGTAGATTCACTATTATTGATCGTTATTTTATACATCTTTGTAGCAAAAGAGCTTAGTCAGATATTTTCATCCATAACCACGAGGACGAAGAACCAATGCTCATATGTCTGAAGTTTTTATTTTTTTATTTTTTTATATTTTATTTCAATCACATGAGATGAAGAAATTGTTACTACTAACAATGTGCCACAAATGTTTAAGAAGAGCCACTGATTACATAGTTTTAGGTCTAGAATCTCAAGAACACCTTTCTGGTCATGTGTGCATTTTGTATAAATAATTTTTAGTTATTTCAAATTCAAATAAGTAAGACCAATTAAAAATGAGCATGTTAAATTATTAAGTTATGCATTTCTTACACTGCGTGTCATGATAAATCTAAATTTATTTAGATTATTCTTATGTTTGTGATTACTAATGAGTAGGTGTTAGCATAAATAAAAACAATAACATTTGTAGTCAATTGGTAAGTGCTTCATCTATAACAACGTATTTTTTTAAATTATCTGTTGATATATTAATATATTTAGAAATGTTTTTTTTAACATATACGATTACTTAAAAACAAAAGATAGTCTAAATAAAATTTTAAATTTTTATGTTTATAATGGATTGACGCTGAGCGTTGTAAATATTTTATATGATAATTAAATAATCGTATTAATTTATCGTTTATATCATAATTAATAATAAATTAAGATTATAAATTTTAAGACGTAAGGGCCAAAATTAGCGTGGCGACTAAACCATGTAACAACTATTTGGTTAATGAAACCGGTCAGCTATCACCTCCGATTTCGTATTTTCAAGTGAATGAACTTGAATTTTATGATCCAATAAATACGAAACAAAATAAATCTAACAAATTAAATAAATACTTTTGTTATTTGTTATCACAATTTAATTTACTTTGTTTAAAAATAAAAGAATAGCTCGGATGTCTCTTCAAACTAAAATATCAAAATAACCACTTGCGTGTTACATGAAAAATCAGGACCCAAAACATTAAAAACATCAATTGGCCTTTAAGATCCAACAATTATTGTTTGTCATTAGATTTATAACGTGAAGGTGGAATATACAAACATGTTCGAGACACACGTAAATCGAACGATGATTGAAGTGGAAGCAGATTCACGTGTGAATCATATGAAACATTTGGCGTATGTCTCGCATACACGACCGTGTTTAGGCGCAACTCTTGGGTATGTTTTGAATTAAGATCCTGATACTTGGGAGGCTGTTAAACGCACTGTTACATTTCGCTTCGATCCGGTACGTTTTATTTCCGGTATTACTATCATTAGACCAAACGAGAAGTGATGTGAATTTGGTATTAAAATATATTTTCTAAATTTTGTTTTGAAAGTCAAAAATAAAATACTATAAATATATTAATTAAACAAAATATTATATGATTTACTAAAAAATATTCTTCAAAAATAAAAATAATTTAACAATGATTAATAAAATTTAAGTTTGATAAATAATATATTAGTACTTAATTAAATAAAAGATTACAGTATTTAGGTAGATACTACTCTTTAAAGTGAAGTAATATTCTAAAAGGATAGTTATATCCATATAAAAAAAAGTATAAAATTATCATTATTGTTGCATTTGAAAATAGTTTAGTAACCAATTAAAAGTCGACGTTAAATGTCCACTAACCCAAAGTTAAATACGTAGATTACAGTTGTTTAGCCAAACAAAAGGTTGAAGATATTAGAGACGACCAGCTGTGTATTCGTTTACTCAAATTCTCTTTTTAATTTAGTTCTGATATTATTTATTAGTTGGTAACGCCACTTGTATATGTGGTTGGGAAGATGGCTAAGAAAAGTCAGTTTCTTTCGTTTTATTTTCCCAACTGTTTTTTCAATATTTAATTGATTTGGAATCTTAATCAATTTCGAATTTATAAGTTAGGTAGTCGTGATTCTAAAATCCTTAAAATTTAAAATATAAATCACTTATAATTATATAAAAAAAAATTGACAAACGAGTGGTAAAAAAACTCAACCGGGTGTTATTATATATAGTTATTTTATGTATTTTATCAACCCTTATATTTAGTAAGGGAATGAATATACAAACTCGAACACTTTCTTCACGTTTAATATCCAAATTATTTTTGTTTTTTCAAAGACTCATCTAAATTAAATAACTCATATTTAATATTCAATCTTTTAATAATAGTTCAAATTCTCATAATTCATCGCAAGTAATGTAATCATTTTTAATTCATGAATAAAAAGCCATTCTTCTTTTTTTAAATTTATTTATAAATGTTTATATCTTTCAAATCAGAACTTGGAAAAAAAAAATTAAATACCATCGATTTTGTTTTTTCAAGACGAACAAAACTAGATCTATTGATGACATTTTTTGAATTTCTTTTTAAAAATCGTGAGTAACATACGAGTTCAACTATGCGAGTTTTGTACATTTTTAAGCATGAGAGTTTATTGAATATTAGACATAAGAGTTCTTCATTACAATCCAATCATGAGAGCTCTTCAATAGATCATTATGGTTCTAATCATAAGAGTTATGTACATGTTTAACTATGAAAGTTCTGTATATTATGTTTCCAACCATGAGAAGTCTGTATATTTTTAACCATGCTAGTTTATTAAATATTCAACGTGAGAGTTCTTCATCAAAATCTAACCGTGCAAGCTCTTGTATACTAAATCATTCAATTTTAACCATGAGAGTTCGAACATGAGAGTTCTTCATCAAAATCTAACCGTGCAAGCTCTTGTATATTAAATCATTCGATTTTAACCATGAGAGTTCAACCATGAGAGTTCAACCATGAGAGTTCTGTACATTTTCAACCGTACAAGTTTATTGAATGTGTCGTTCTTTATTATAATCCAACCGTGAGAGTTCTTCATTAGATCTTCATAGTTCAAACCATGAGAGCTATGTACATTTTTAACCATGAGAGTTATGTAAATTATGTTTTCAACCATGTTTGTTCTGTATACTTTTAACCATGCTAGTTTATTGAATATTCAACATGAGAGTTCTTAATCAAAATCTAACCGTGCAAGTTTTTGTATATTAAACCGTTCGATTTTAACCATAACAGTTCAACCATGAGAGTTCTTCATCAACATCTAACCGTGCAAGCTCTTGTATATTAAATCATTTTATTTTAACCATGACAGTTCAACCATGAGAGTTTTTGTAGATTTTCAACCATACAAGTTTATTGAATGTGTCGTTCTTCATTATAATCCAACCGTGAGAGTTCTTCATTAGATCTTCATAGTTCAAACCATGAGAGTTATGTACATTTTTAACCATGAGAGTTATGTAAATTATGTTTTCAACCATGTTTGTTCTGTATACTTTCAACCATGCTAGTTTATTGAATATTCAACATGAGAGTTCTTAATCAAAATCTAACCGTGCAAGTTTTTTTATATTAAACCGTTCGATTTTAATCATGACAGTTCAACCATGAGAGTTTTTTACATTTTTAACCATACAAGTTTATTGAATACGTTGTTCTTTATTATAATCCAATAGTGAGAGTTCTTCATTAGATCCTCATGGACCATGAGAGTTATGTACATCTTCGTTAGTTTTGTTTGTCTTAAAAAAACAAAGTCGATGGTACTTTCGATTTTTTTTCTCGAGCTACGGTTTGAAAGATACACACTTTTTAAAAGAAAAATAAAAAAAAAAGTAAGAAAGAAAAATTTGGTTCAAAGAAGGAAAAATGGTTACATATAGTTTTTCACCGTGGTGGATGTATCTATTGGTAGTATACAACTTTTAAATATTAGGTGGTAATGAGATACTCCCTCCGTCCTAAAATATCAGTCATTTTAGGAAATAATTTTTGTCCCACAATACATGTCGTTCTCACATATTAATGTAAAATTTAATCTTATTAATTACGTTATACCAATTAGATCCTTTATTTCGTGTTTTTAAGATAAATAATTATTACATTCTTTAATATATGTGCATAACCTTAAAACGACATGTATTTTGGGATGGAGAGAGTAATTGAGTGTCTATTCCCCAAATGAGAATCTTCTTTAAAGATTAATATGCTATAACTATCAATTATTATAAAACTGTTAAAAGTGGAATGAACCAAATGAAGTTGTTGAGAATATGGGGGTCCGGTCCGCATATTCCGCCTCCGTATATAAGTACTGAACACAGCCAATCTCAACACTAGTATGATATTGTCCCCTTTGGCACCCGAAGGCCCTCACGGCTTTGCATTTGGTCCACTACCAAAAGGCCTCATACTAGTTGAGGTATGTTCTTACTTATATACCACTGATCTTCATTACAATCCAATCATGAGAGTTCTTCAATAGATCATTATGGTTCTAATCATAAGAGTTCTGTACATGTTTAACTATGAGAGTTCTGTATATTATGTGTCAAACCATGAGAGTTCTGTATATTTTTAACCATGCTAGTTTATTGAATATTCAACGCGAGAGTTCTTCATCCAAATCTAACCGTGCAAGCTCTTGTTTATTAAATCATTCGATTTTAACCATGAGAGTTATGTCATTTTCAACCATACAAGTTTATTGAATATGTCGTTCTTCATTATAATCCAACCGTGAGAGTTCTTCATTAGATCTTCATAGTTCAAACCATGAGAGTTATGTACATTTTTAACCATGAGAGTTATGTACATTATGTTTTCAACCATGTTTGTTCTGTATACTTTTAACCATGCTAGTTTATTGAATATTCAACATGAGAGTTCTTAATCAAAATCTAACTGTGCAAGTTTTTGTATATTAAACCGTTCGATTTTAACCATGAGAGTTCTGTACATTTTTAACCATACGAGTTTATTGAATACGTCGTTCTTTATTATAATCCAACCGTGAGAGTTCTTCATTAGATCCTCATGGTTCCAACCATGAGAGTTCTTCATTAGATCCTCATGGTTCCAACCATGAGAGTTCTTCATGAGATCCTCATGGTTCCAACCATGAGAGTTCTGTACATCTTCATTAGTTTTGTTTGTCTTAAAAAACAAAGTCGATGGTAATTTCGATTTTTTTTCTCGAGCTATGGTTTGAAAAATACAGACTTTTTAAAAGAAAAATAAAAATAAAAAAAGTAAGAAAGAAAAATTTGGTCAAAAAAGGAAAAATGGTTACATATAGTTTTTCACTGTGGTGGATGTATCTATTGGTAGTATACAACTTTTAAATATTAAGTGGTAGTGAGATACTCCCTCCGTCCTAAAATATCAGTCATTTTAGGAAATACTTTTTGTCCCACAATACATGTCGTTCTCACATATTAATGTAAAATTTAATCTTATTAATTATGTTCTACCAATTAGATCCTTTGTTTTGTGTTTTCTATGAAAAAGAGAAATAATTATTACATTCCTTAATATATGTGTATAACCTTAAAACGACATGTATTTTGGGATGGAGAGAGTAGTTGAGTGTGTATTCCCCCAAATGAGAATCTTCCTTAAAGATTAATATGTTATAACTATCAATTATTATAAAATTGTTAAAAGTGGAATGAACCAAATGAAGTTATATGAATATGGTATTATAATTTATTAGGTATATGCTAAAAGTGACTAAAACAACTTAGCTGAATACTTAAGTGCCCAAATATGTGTAAGTCGAGTAATTAAAGGTTATTGTTTTTGTTTCTCTATGAGGATAGATGTTCATCTAAAGATTTAAGTTTGGAGATGTCCAATGAAACCTAAAAGATAGCATTACCAAAGACAAATGTTATTTTTTTATTATAACCTAAGGTATAAGTGTTTTCCTAGTGGCATAATATGTGAGAACTTGTTACTAGAACTTCTGAAGATACCTAGATATTTCTAAAAGAAACAAATTCACTAGTTTGACCATAATCTGAATTTGATGCCTCAGTTTTTAATTATGAAGAGTAATATGGAACGTGCATTGAGAAACTATAAATAACACAAAGGATAAAGACATGCGCCTGGTGGCTGATACCACAATCTTGGCGTTGTGTATTGCATACTAATGCCAAATCTACTATATAATTTCTATTCGAATGCTTTTGGAAACAAATTGTAAAAAGATAACATGAGCTATAATTTAAAACACTCAACAATGGTTCTATAAAATGTGAATGAAAGTTATTAAGCAATGTATTGCATGAGCTGAAGAATTTCTAGAGCGACAAAGTTCTTCGACTTGTTTTGGATTTTAGAGAGATTGGAGAGGTAAAAGATAAAATTTTATATTCATAGTTTATTTTTGTAAGTTATGGATATTCTATAACAAAATGAGACTGATGAGAGTTAGTTGTTCATGAGAGGGTCTTCTTGTAACCTCTTATATATAAGATATATGTATGTTGCCCGTGAATGTAGGATTTCTTCAAAATCTGAACCATATTGAATCTGGCTTGTGTGATTGTTTATGTTTTATTGTACGTCTATTATGCTGGAGTTATATAGTCGGGAGTCAAAGCTCTTTTAATCTTCTTGTTATCTAACGAACAAGGTTCACTTAACTTACATGTTTTGGTTAATAGTGGTTATAATAAAAATCACATTATGTTGCTTTGGAAATGATGAACCATATGTTATAAAAAAGATAAGGAACACTTGGCTTAAGTTTTCTATATGGATTGAAAAATGATAAAATATCTGAAGTATGTACCTGAAGTTAAATGTAATCTTATTTCTATTGGCATGTTAGATGAGTAAGGATTTACTTATAATGATGGAGACGACGAATTTAAGATCTATCAAAGCTCACTAGATGTTATGAAAGTCTGTAGAACTAATGTAGTGATTGAGGTGTGTCTAGTGTAGAGAAATGTCAATCAAGTTGTGGAATCTGAGGTTAGGTAATGCGAGTGAAATATGACTTATTGAGCTTAGCAAACAAGAGGTTTTAGATGGTAAAATAGTTTAACTGTTGAGATTTTATGAAATTTATATGTTAGGTAAAATCAAGAGGGCTAAATTCATGTATATAAACCATACAACAAGTGATGTACTTGAGGGAGCGAGGCGAGCAGCTAGAGAAAGTCGAATGTTTTGGATTTGGCACGACAATCTATTATGGGTGGTGCAAAGTATTTCATGTCTTTCATTGATGACTACTCTATAAAAGTATGGGCTATACTTTTGAATTCCAAATATAAAGTACTTGATTCTTTTAGAAACATGAAGAAGTTGGTGGAAAATCATACTTGAAAAATGCTGAAGATGTTGAGAACTGACAATATGAACCACGCTAAGTAGTTTTTGTACAATTTTGTTTTAGTTTTATTTTTTTTTCTATTATATTGTTGGAAATATAGAATCAGGAGTTGGAGCTATTTTACTCTTCTTAGTACCTAAATAGCAAGGTTTACTTAACTTACAAGTTTCGACTGATAGTGGTTAAGTTTCAAAATCAAACATATTTGTTCGTGACTGTTAAACCTGTCCTATTGTGATTAGTGTTTGAATTTATTCTCATGTTATCTAGTTTTGGCTTCATAACAGAATTAGATAGTTCGTAAAAATGAAATGTGTGCGACTATTTTATGACTTTAAAATATGATTGATATCTTGCTTATTATCATTTTTAGATAATTAATTTTTTATTTTAAAATGTACTCTATTAATTTTCGATCTTTTAAAATATAAAAAATTAGTTTTTTAATTTTATTTTATACCATATAATTTTTTAATTTGTCAGTAAATATTTGATCACCTATACAGTTAAAAAATAAATTATTTATATTTTTTAAAAAATACAAATTAATATGATTTGTTTTATAGTTTGAAAAATTAATTATTAAAAGATTAATAAAAATATACTCTAATAAAGTTTAAGAAAATGACATCAAAGGTACCTACTCACAAACTATACTGCAATCTAATACCCAAACTATTATTTATGATTACTTAATACTCACCTCATCTATATAACTTCCAATCAATACTCAATTCTTTAATAATACATTAAATACTCACGTTTTATCACCAGCAACGTAACTACTTCTAATTCTTGAACCAAAGTTTATCTTTCTTACTTTCTCATTTTCTTTTATTATTTAAAATATTCATATCTTTCAAACCGGAGCTGGAAAAAAATCCAAAAGTATCATCGACTTTGTTTTTTTAAAAACAAACAAAACTAGATCCATTTATGATATTTTTTGAATTTTTTTTATAAAAAACATTCACGAGTAACATGCGAGTTCGACCACGAGAGTTCTGTACATTTTCAAACATGAGACTTATGTACTTTTTTAACCATGAGAGTTCTACATATTTTTACCATGAGAGTTATGTACATTTTAACTGTGGGAGTTATGTACATTATGTTTCCAACCATGAGACTTCTGTACATTTTTAACTATGCAAGTTTATTAAATATTAAACATGAGAGTTCTAATTCGACCATGCGAGTTTTGTACATTTTTTACCATAAGGGCTCTACACATTTTTAACCGTGAGAGTTCTGTACATTTTTTAACCATGAGAGTTCTGTACATTTTTAACCATGCGAGTTTATTGAATATTAAACATGAGAGTTATTCATTATAATCCAACCGTGCGAGTTCTATACATTTTTCACCATGAGAGTTTAGTATATTTTTAACCATGAAGTTCTACACATTTTTAACCATGAGAGTTCGTTTATTTTAGCCTTAAAAGACTTAATTTATTTAAGAATCTCAAAGCAAAATTGAGGCAAAAAACTCAATGTCAACATTAACAAAATATTTTTTCTTGCAGAGAATAAGGCCATCAATGAGAGCATAGGCTTTAGCAAGTAGCGAAGAGAGTTTTCCATAAGTGGTGCCAAGACCAGAGATGAGGTGGCCATCAGAGTCTTTAATGATTATTCCACCAAAATCTTCACTGTTTGCTAATGAGAAGCCATCCGTGTTTAATTTAATTATATTCTTGGGAGGATGTCTCCAGGTAAGATATGTTGGTTTATTATTTATTTTTCTATGATTAAAGCAGCATATCTTAGAGGAAGCATTATAATTGTTATTCTAATGCTTCATTTTTAGAATGAAAGCATTTTCTAGAGCCTGTATTTGCTGATTTATATAGTTAATGGTGTTTTAGGAGAGAAAATCATACCTTGAACCTTATAATGTTTCCTAGCTTGCCATATAGTCCAGTATATGATAGGTAGTAGGATAGAGCAGATGTGAGTGTCATTAACTGATTCTCATAACCAGATTCTCAGTAAGTACACAATTTTCATGTGTCTAGCAATCTGAATTTTGAAAATGCTAGGGAAAATGTGTTTGAATAGTCCATGAAAAGATATATTCAACAAATAAGTGATTATTTGTTTCAGTGTTTTGACATAATTTACACTTAGATGCTAGATGGATGTGCCCTTTTGCAGTATAGTGTCTATTGGCATAAATTTGTTGATTATTCTCGAGGTTAAGAAAGTACTTTTCCTAGCTTTGACCGAGTTCCCAGAGCTTTCCATGTAGATTAGAAATATTGTGATGCTTTATAAGCATATTCCAAGTATCTGTAGTATTAAAGTTACCATCTTTAGATATAAGCCATTTGATAGAAAGATCCTCATTACACTTGACATAGGGCTCAGCTGTAAGCTTGATTACAGATAGTCTTCTACATGTGTGTGAGCATGTATTTATAGAAAATTTAGTTTGCAAGGGGTTAATATTTTTGCAGTAAATACTATGCATAAATTTAACCCAAATCGACTCATTTTTTTCTAAAATTGATCTAAAGTTTGCAAGAGTAGATATCGTGAATGTTTTAAAGATGCTTTACATTCAGTTCACCTTCTTTAAAAGGTTTACAAACTTTGGACCATATAGACCAGCGCATATTGATTGAGTCTAGATTATATCTCCATGGTAATTTGTTAAGGAAGATTTCAATTTTTTGCATTATTTATTTGGGGATAGTGCAACACTGAAACCGATAATAAGGTAAAGCCAGAAGTATTGATGAGCTAATGTTAATCTGCCTCCGTAAGATATTTTTTTCATCCCAATTAGATATGTGTTACCTAATTTTGTTGATTAAAGCATCATAGTTGGATGCCTTGTTGCTGTTACTGATGTTGATGCCCAAGTAAGTCATAGGGGGAGATCCAGAGCTAAAACCAGTTAAGTTAGAGATGTATGTTATTCTGATAGAAGGAACATTCTTAGATGATATAATTTTAGTCTTTGTTTTGTTGATGGTTTGTCCAGAAAGGTCCCGATATTCCTGTAGAAAGTTACTTAGAACAACAATAGAAGTTGGCATATTGTTAGTAAATATCAATAAATCATCTGTAAATGTTAATGTTGGAATTATGATATTTCTCTTAGTTGTATATTTTAAAGATTTTTGTTGATCAAATAAGTTATTTAAACCTCGAAGGATACTTCTTATGCAATCATAAAAAGACTGGAGGATAAGGGATCCCCTTGTCTTAGACCCTTAGTAGTTTTAAAATAACCTGAAACTTGACCACTGACCAGAATTGAAACATGTATGTTTCTAATAATTCTTTAAATTAGGTAAACAAACTATGAATCAAAACCAAAAAGGAAAAGAATCTTTATAATAAAGCTGTGGGACATTTTATCAAAGGTCTTTGTCATGTCTACATTGATGAGAATGTTCCCAGCTTTAACTTTTCTATTTAGATCAAATAGCATTTTTTTGCAATAAGGATGTTTTCATGGATTGACTTATATGCAACATAAGTCTCTTGTACTTGAGAGATTATTTTAGGTAGAAGTAAAGAAGGCATGTTGTTGATGATTTTGAGAATATCATGTTAGTAAATGAACATAAACTTATTGGTTTGAAATGGTTCCAAGTTGTAAGAAGGGATAAGACATATTCCAGTTGAGAGAATGCCTTCTGGAATGTCCAGATCTTGAAAGAGAGATTTTAGAACAGCACATAAGTCATATTTAATGATATTCTAACATATAATATTAAAATAATAGTTAAATATTTCCATTCTCGCAACGCTATTAGAATTTAAGCTTTTGATTGCTTGATAAATATCTTATTCAGTTGGTAGTTGCAGGAGCATGGAATTGTCTTCAGGGGATATCAACTTGGGGATGTTATTCAATAAGAAGCTGTCGGACATATTGTTGATGTTCCTTTCATGAATAACAGATTTATTAGTAAGTATTTCCTTGAAGTATTTTAGAGTAGATTTTCCAATTAGTTGACTATCTGTGATCCATTTTGAGTTTTCCTTGATACAGAGTATCTTAGCCTTCTTCCTTTTCTTTTTTACATAAGAGTGATAGGATTTAGTATTCCTATCACCATCTTTTAGCCAATTAAAATAGGTTTTTTTTTGCCAAAATGATTTTTTCAAGCTTTAAAGCTTGGAGGAGTAGGGCATTATAATTAACTAAGTTGTTGTTGTGTGTTGTATTGTTGTTGTGCTATAATTTTTGCTTCATTAGTAAGACATTGTGTTATACTTCCTTGATTTTGTCAAGATATTTCCAAATGTTGTTTTGTTCCAAATCTTTAGACAGTCTTTTAACCTCTTCAGCTTGTTCTAGAATATGTATAAAGAGAACCCATGCATAGGTAAATTCCAGTTAGTTTCAACATGAGAATATAAATCTTCATTGAGGGTCCACATATTAAGAAATCTAAAACTAGAATTAGGTTTATGTATTTTGTTAGATATGAAAACTAGAAGGGGGTGTGGTCAGAACATGTTCGGGCCAAGTGAGTAATTGTAGTGTTATTAAAGTAGTCTGCCCAGTTAGAGTTGATTAACGCTATGTCAAGTCTTCTTCATTTAGACTTGTTAGTCCAAGTATATCTTCTTCCCATGTATCAAACATCTTCTATATTACATTCTATAATAGTATCACTAAAGCCTTATGCACTCTCTATGCTGAAAGTAATGCATCTCATCTGTTTAGTAGGAGACAAAATTGTGTTAAAATCTCTTATAAACAACCATTCTTTGACTAAATGAGATATTAATTTAAGAGAGTTCCATAGATTCGCTCTATTGAGTCTCTGGCATTTAGCATAAACTATTGTTAGAGAAAATAATTTATGTAAATAATTGTGAGAGATAGTAGAATGAGGAAACTGAGTGTGGTTGACTAAAGTGTTGATGTTGTAGTCCTTAGTCCATCAGAGCCAAATTTATTTCTTGTGTTAGAGCAGTAGAGAGAGGAGCCCAGTCTACCATCGATAATAGATATTGATCTTTTTTTATGAATGGTACAATGGCTGCTAGAATACTAAAATTTTATATGTTGGTGATGTGCTTGAGCCTCCTGATAGATGTTATGTTTCCTATTCCATGTATGTTCCAGCATAAAAACTTAATCATTTGTTGGGTTATGATTAGGAGATTTGTTATTCTCACAAAGGGACTTGATAATGACTGAGCCTTTCTTCTCTCTTATGTTAGATTCCTTTAGTTTTTGAATTAGAATATCTTGGAATCCGTTGTCTCTTCTTTCCTATTTTGAACAAGCGATGATGGGTAGCTTCCAATGTTGCTCTGTTTGGGAGTGTAGATTCCAGATTCAACATTCAATGAAGAAGAGTAGTCTTCTTCCAGGTTCTTTATTGCATTAATTATATATTCTTTAAGAATGATGTTGTTATCAGCAGTAGTGGGGAATGTAATTCATTGTTTTTTATTTCAGATTCATCATTGGCATGATGACGAACTATAAATGATCTTACGTTAGTCTTATGCCCTGGTTTGTCATATCTGCTAGGTTGAGGAGTGTCCCTTTGTGTTGAGTTGGATTCAAGCTTATTTTCAGTTTCTTGTTTCTGTTTTTTTGCAGGATTCTTGGTCATGTCCCACATGGTAGCAACAAGAGCAATATTTGGGTAGATATTTATAACTCACATGGATCCAGCAATCATCGTTACTTCCAAATCCAGCCCAAATATGATGATGAAGTTCTTTAGAAATGTCTAATTCAATCCATGCATAACATGCGTTGAATAAAGCTTTGTTCTTAGAAGGTATCCAAGTCTTTATTGAGTTTCTTATCGATGATGCAATCGAGGTAATAAATTCATCATTGTAAAGATGTTATGAGATGTTTTCTAATCTGATCCAATTAGGTACGATTGGACATTCGATTTTGAGGGTAAAAGGAGGGCATCCAACCATGAGAGTTCTGTATATTATGCTTCAAACGATGAGAGTTTTGTACATTATCCTTCCAATCATGAAATCATGCGACTTTATTGAATATTAAACATGAGAGTTCTTTATTATAATTGGTTGAAAGAAGAAATAAATTATTTGTAATCTTTTACGATGATGGAAATATCTGATGATACTATGTAATTTTTAAGTATTATCCTGTAACTAGATAGTTTGGTGAATATTTATGGATCATTTCTAAATTTTAACATTAAAATCCTAGTTACAGGATAAATATTTCAAAAATCTTCAAAAACTTGTTTTGTTAAATAAAACCTAGAAGCTTTTAGTGACAGCCGGCTAAGAGTCTAATTGTACTGGCCGTGTGATATTCATTTTACAACACCAACGAAAATAAAAAAGAGTAGAGAGGGGGCCAGGGGGCCACAATTCAACCACCAGAAAATTAAATTAGAGAAGCAGAAACTCAATTTTTCTTTATCAAGTTCTACTGTCATTTTTAGTTGGTATATGTAGTTGGGAAGATAGTCTTAAGACAAGAGAGAAGGAAAAGTCAATTTCTTAACTTCGATTTCCTAACTGCTTTTTAATATTTAACTGATTTGAAATCTTTTAGAGTTACTCAATTTAGAATTTATAAAGTAAGTGCGAGTCATGAATTTGAAAAGCATAAAACTTGCAATATAATTTGTCCATAGTTTTAATATTTTCTAAACCATAAATTAAACAATTATTTAAAAAATTAAAATTATTTATAATTATTTTGATTTTGAAATTCTCCATATATATACATTACACGACAAGATAGATACTACATACGCTTTCTCGGTTGAGCCTGTCACCTTGTGTGGTTTACCTTCTGGCGTTGGTTTGCAGGCTATCGCGTCAGACTGAGGGTTTACCCTGTGCGCACTCATTGCACTCTGAGTAGCGGCTGCGGGTTCCCTCCGAAAAAAAAAAACGATAAGATAAATACGTCCCAAGGGGATAGCCGAGTTGGTTGAGTATGGTATTCTTGTGACCAAAAGTCATGAGTTCGAGTCGCTCTACATACGCTTTCTCACCTTGTCAGGCTGAGGGTTTACCATGTGCGCACTCATTGCACTTTCAGTAACGGCTGCGGGTTCGCATGTCATTTAAAAAAAATTAACAAAAAATACTCATATTTTTCGCAACTACAAAATAATTAGTTGTTTCAAACTTATTCAATATTTATTTTCACTAAACAAGTTTGTATTTTGTTTTTCGACCAATTTAATTTATTTAGTAACCAATGTCATATTTCCGCATTTTTTTCTTCTTTATATTTACGTAATTCATTTGCACATAATTATCCAATTGGACACAGTTGTTTTTAGTATTAAAATACACATAATTACGCAACTGTAACATATATTTTTTAAAAACTAATTTAGCATCCCAATTACATGTGATTTCACAATCAAACGCAATCCAACTTTTTACTTTTATACATAAATGCACGTGTTGTTGCAACTACAAAAAAATTAGTTGTTTCACATCCATTTAATATTTTTTCACAAAACAATTTTTTATTTTATTTTTCGCACAATTAGACTTATTTAACAATCAAAGTCCTACTTATGCAACTATTTTCTTTTTATTTACGCAACTCATTTAGACGTACAAACATAATTAATTTTTTAACCACCAAAATACACGTAATTACGGACATAATTACTTTTTATCAACCAAATTATACGTAATTATACAACTGGAACACAATTATTTTTTCCGACTATTTTCGCACCACATTTACATCTATTTTCGCAATTAGACGCATACCATTTTTTTTATAAAAAATACAACAATGCACATATCTTTGCAACTATAAAAAAAAATTGTTTTTCACCCAATCAGAATAAAAAATCTATTTACACAACTCTTGCACGTAGAATTGTATTTTAACATCAATATACACATAATTACGCAATTAGACATAATTAGGCAATTACACATAATTATTTATATTATTACGCAACTCAAAACATAATCGTTCTTTCCAGACTAATTTTATATCAAATTACACGTATTTTTACATTTTTATATTTTTAATATTTTTTATAAATCTAATTTTGTTCGTTCTCTTAAAAAATAATTTAAAAATAATTTTAAAAATATAACTTCTAGAAAAAAAGTAAAAACAGTTTGAAGATATATGGGTATGAATAAAAAAACACATTGCTATTATCGATACTGTCAATTTGAAAAGAAATAATTATTTATCATTTATTTTGAATGATCATTTATTTAGTAGACAAGTTTGCTACGAAATCTTATTGATAAACTATCCTTTTATAAATGGGTTGCAAACAAAATGAGCCAACTCGACCATATGTGCAATGAATCTAGATCTGGGTCCAACCACAACTTGTATCAGAATTTAACATACATAGTAAGTCAGTTTCGTCGCACGAGACCGCACATGACACTGTCTGTTCCAAAGCCAAGTGTTTTAGAATGTTGTGCTGCAAAGCATAAATGTCCAAATTTCAATTGCCTAAAATACAAATAGTAAATCGAATGAACATGCCTAAAATACAGGGATAGAAAACCAGGGTTTTAAAAACTATAACAAAAGAAACAAAAAAAAATGACTAAAATTTTATTAAATCGAAAAAATACTTTAAATTATAAATATATAAAATAATAGTTATACTAAACAGTAAGTCAAACAATAAATGGACTGTCGTGTTAATACGATAAATATTTAAAATTAAATGTGTAAAATAAATTGGAGTATATACCATTAATAAAAAGTTCGTATTAAAATTTTCTTATCTTTTACCAAATTCGCGAATTTTTTTAAGGATGGTTACTTTTTTATTTAACAAAAAGTCTAATCAAATTATTCTAATTTTAGAATTCTAAGGTGGGCGAAGCTATACACTTTTTTATTTCGTCCATAATTCAAACTTTTAAAAACACTAATCACTTGTTTTTACTATTTTACCTTCATTTTATCTTTTAATTTATAATTTTATGTCATTAACCATCCTCAAATATTTATATCAACGAACAAAAGATTTAACACAATTAAATCCAACATATATGTTTTAACTTATAAAATTAAACCTTAAAAACAAAAAAAAACCCTAAATTTGATAAACAATATCCATAGAGAAGGAAGACACCCAAACCAAAGATTTAACACCGAAAAACATCACACAATCAACGAACAATGTAATTTAATCTTGTTTTTAAGTTGTATATTCATGTAACTTTAAAATTCGTATTAAAAAAACTCTTCTAATCACAAATCCCGATTTCTGTAGGTTTTAGCAACAAACACCTGATTACGAGATGGTATCTCGGAATCAATTGTTTTTGTACAGAACAACTAATTCCGAGATACCACCTCGAAATCGGATGTTTTGTGCAAAATCAACTGATTCTGAAAACAATTGATTCTAAGATGGTATTCAGGAATTAGTTGTTTGTGCAAAACAACTGATTCCTAAATACCATCTCAGAATCAGTTGTTTGTCGCTAAAACCTGCAGAAATTGGGGTTTATGATTAAAAATAAGAAAATGGTAAATATGTACTTTCATTTATAAGGAAATAACAATATGGAGTTTTTTCTCAAATATGGAGGAAATAAAATATTTGATGGGGAAATAGCTTCACCCTTCTAAGATTATTAAGATTTTTTGATTTTTTTTAACAACGAATCATAAGCAATAATACTTCAAACCAAAAATTTGGAAGAAGCTCAATTGATGTATCATTGCTCATTATTCATTGTATACTTAGTTTATGATTAAATATCTTAGGTGGAAAATTGTTTTTTTCTTTTCAGACTATGAGTTTTCTATAAGTAGCACCGACAGAGTTTAGTATGTAAGTGACGAGAATAAATATTTTGTTGTCTTCTTGTTTAAGTAGGATTTGCAGTAAGGGTTTTAACTTTAGTCTAATTGAAATCTCATTCCTAAGTTTCACTGGTGTGATCATGAACCGTAACCATGACTAATTATTTTATTTATAAATTATTCATTAAAACTTAAGTGTCGATATTCGATTTAATCCTTCAAAACAAATCTGTATTTGATCTAGTATCTACGAAATTACCTCCATAATAGATTTTCATATATTAGTCCAATTCATACTTATTCATACTTACATGATTTCTTATTAATTGGACCACTTATTGACAATAGTCAATGCATCGATAAGATTTTTTTTAAAGAATGCACCCACTTAATATAATTATTATAGTTCTATCATCCACAGATAAACCAAATTATCTGGTGCATTATGTTGAATGATAAAGAACTAAAGACCTCTTTTGTTTATTAATATGCGCAAATAGACACAACAATAATCACATTATCGTTAAAAAAATACATGGATCTATTATGATGTGTAAAATAAGAATAATATGAAATGCAATTGCACATATATATTCTTAAATAGTCCTAACTGAAATAAAGATCTACTTAATGAGCAAGAGAAGTTGATAAATCTAAAATTAACATAATTTTTATATATGTTTACCTCTAAAACTAAAGTGTAACATTCAAATGACACACATGTGTAGGGGCATATTACAAATTCTTATTGAAATTAATAATGGCTTAAAGAATCGATACCCATCATAATGGGTTTTTAAAAAAACATTATAGGTATTATTTATTTACTAAGATGATCAACCATTATAGGTTTGTACTGATGTGATCTACACTAATTTGATATTATAATATTAGCTCTCTAACATATAGGAACTTGGTATCTATAACCTTGGACTTAGCCGAACTCTTGTTACTGTTTGAATACTTCAATATAGTATTATTCTCATATTATTGATGGGGTCGGAAATATCTTGGGGTGGTTGCTTTGAGATGTTTGGATTTATTCGATAGTCAATTTAGACCTAAGGCATATACTATATTTTTACCTTTTGACTTAGTTATCCATAAAGAAATGTATTAAATACTTTCTTACTTATTATTTTATGTGCAATATATAAATAATGGTTAATGGGATTTTTTTGTCTTTAGACTTGGCCTATGTCCATAACCAGACCTGTTTGGCATATTAACCCAAAGTTAACCTATAATGGCTTTGAGAGACGGTATTTAAAGGGTTGGACTTTATCTCTAAGAATTTAATATACAAACTCAATTATCTCTCTATTTTATTTCTTATACTTATTATACCATTATAAAATTACCTAAATACCCTCCTAAACAATTTAAACCATATCAGATTGGCAACCACAGTGGGAGTAAGGTACCCGGATAGTGTAATCCAAAACCTAACGTAGAAAGTTTGCCTTCGAAGTATCGGAGTATCTAAATCTTGATGAGCCAGATGACAATCCCCAACATGATCTGAAGCGGTCCCAACATGACCAGTCATTTAAACTCACCCAGAGTCTAAAAACGAGCATCGAGCTAAGCATTATTCCAACGCTTTGGAGTTAACTCATGGCTCTACAACATAATTAGAAATATCATCATACTTTTCGAGTAATTATCATTATCGAAAGAAAAAAAGAAAGTTTCAGTTTAAAAAACATTCGAATAAATACCATAAAACTAGTAAGCATGATTCTTTGCGAAAGAAAGAGAATCGAAATGGTAAAGGGAAAAAATAATATCAGGGAAATATGAAGGGGTCAACTGACCATAACATATATTCTTTGTTTAGTGATCAATTTGGTGTTAATTCCACGTCTAAGATTTTTGCTACTTCTAATGAGGATCACTGATGTCGTTCCTGAAAAAGGTCTTGTGTTTCACTTAAATATCAGAACTTGACGATATTGGTATTTAAATCGAAGGTCCTGACGAGTCCAACAAGTGATAAAAGCGTGACATAGTCATGAATTTCAGACCCTAAATTTGATTGTTTAGAAACCTAAAAACCAATGTTCGTATATTTTATTATTATTTTAATATTTTAAAATATTTATATAATTAATATATTTGAGGATTAAGGTTTCAGATTTTTGTTATTTAAAGCATCATATACCTTAAGTTTTGGATTAGTTTTTATTTAATTGAGATATTGTTTTTAGAACTTGCGAGTTTTGTCTACCCTGGAGTTAGGGTTCTATTAGATTTGTTTTCAATTGATATTCTGCATATATCATCTTGGTATCAGAGCATCAAATTCCTGCTACGTGGTAATTATGTCACCGCGAATAGACCGATGGAAGAATACCACGCCAATCACTAAGATCTACAATCGAACTGATCTGGATTGTGTAGGCTTGATGAGGCATGCCAACACTAGAAAATTCCAGACGATTAAAGAGAAGCTGAGTACACTAAGAGATCATATGAAGCAAATGCAAGAAGTGATGTAAAGGATGAGTACCATATTTTGAGCTTCATGGTCGAGAAACCTATGACCGGGTTCTAAAGGAGACTACGATATGGGTCAGAATCATTTTTCTCCGAGGAGGGAGGAGGAGAGAGGCCATTTTCCTCTATAAAATCATTACTGGTGTGGTTTATTTTAAGTTGAGGGTAATTTTGTCAAGTGTTTTGGAGAGTTCTAAGAGCATTAAATGTTTGGGTGTTTTTTAGTGAGATTTAAGCTGTCTGGTTGTATTAAATGTTCATTACCCTCATTAATGAAAGTAGTTGGGTATTTATACCCTTAATTATGGACCCATGGGCTTTCGGGTCAAGTTATGAAACCGGGTCAAGTTTAAGGATCCATTTACTTAATAAGCTGATTAACACCTAGCTTAGTCAAAAGGTGTTTAGTTATTTTATACTTTTGTCCTCTCCGGATAGTTCAGTGGGCACTTTATGTCCGAATTGTCCTTGTCCGGATATCTCAGTGGGTAGTGGTGAAGTTATCCGAACTCATCAGTAGCCCCTTTTTTAGGCCTTGTCAAAAAATCTTTGGTAGGACTAAAAAACTCACTTAGTCAGTAACGACGTTTTCCGACCCGTTCATGTGTCTGGTTCGAGGTTTGCCCGGGTGATTCAACAAACCATCCCAGGTCATGACCTTCTTTCTAGCTATTTCTACCTGCTCATAGCAATCAGCTAACCCATTCTTAGTGATTACGAACCGGCTTATATAGTCTTTCAGTGATTCATTTGGCTCTTGTGCACAATGGATAATAGTATCTCCATTTCCCTTCACCTCCTTACTCCCCACAAACTTCCTTCGAAAGGCCACCCAAAATCAAAGTTTCTGATACAACCTTTTGGCAAGCTATTGTACCATTTCAAAACACTTCCCGTAAAAGACTGGGAGAAAGCTCTACAAAGAAGTTTGTCATCATCATCAAAATTCATCATAAAAATTTTAAACTGTTCCAGATGGTTGTCCGGATCTTTGCACCCATCATACTTCTCCATTTTGTACTGTCAAACCTCTTAGGAAGGTTTCCGGACAGTATTTTGGATGACAATGGCGATTTCCTCCAATTCCGACCACGACTAAAAACTGTGTCTTTATTAGGTGTTGCAAAAATACCTGGCTCATCATAGAAAGCAAGAAGATCCATCAAATGCTGATCCACATGCATGTGACTATGGTTGTGGCTGTGAGACGACCCTTTTCCCAGATGCCTCTTTAGTCTTCTATGCCTATCCCTCTTTCTTGAATATTTTTTAACTAGCTTTTGTTTCTTTCTGGATCTTCCTTGATCGCTGCTTGATGACAAAGACTCCTCAAGCTCATCCTCATTCGAGGAGCTACTGGAGGACTCAGATTCTGAGCTCTCCACCGGCTTGGACCGGTGATATTTCTTGGAAATGACATGGGTCTTTTTTGTGCTCAAATGAGTCTTTGCTGATGGGTTGTTCTCCCTTGGGTTGTCAGTATGGTGAATGGCTGACGCTTTTGACTTTTCCTTTAAACCCATTTCTGCCTTTTTAGTGGCCCTCAATGCTTCTATTTCACCTTTCAACCTATCTCGCTCTCCAGTCGTATACTCATTATTTTCTCCCACCACTTTCACCAAAGGTGGTGCAATTGCTTGCTCATCCGGATTCATCCGAACTGGTTTTTCTTGCTGGTTTTGAATGCTAGATTCAGGCACCTTCTTCTCCCATTGTGGTCGCCAATTTGGTGTGGTTTATTTTAAGCTGAGGGTAATTTTGTCAAGTGTTTTGGAGAGTTCTAAGAGTATTAAATGTTTGGGTGTTTTTTAGTGATAGATTTAAGATATCTGGTTGTATTAAATGTTCATTACCCTCATTAATGAAAGTAGATGGGTATTTATACCCTTAATTATGGACCCATGGGCTTTCGGGTCAAGTTATGAAACCGGGTCAAGTTTAAGGACCCATTTACTTAATAAGCTGATTAACACCTAGCTTAGTCAAAAGGTGTTTAGTTATTTTATACTTTTGCCGTGTCCGGATAGTTCAGTGGGCACTTTATGTCCGAATTGTCCTTGTCCGGATATCTCAGTGGGCAGTGGTGAAGTTATCCGGACTTATCAGTAGCCCTTTTTTTAGGCCTTATCAAAAAATATTTGGTAGGACTAAAAAACTCACTTAGTCAGTAACGATATTTTCCGACCCGTTCATGTGTCTGGTTCGAGGTTTGTCCGGACTGATTTCTTCTCAGAATTCTAAGAGTTTTCCTTTGGATCGTGGGACACGTGTCGCATTCTGATTCAACCTACCAGTCATTGTTTTCCTAGATCGGTGCTCCCACTAAACCTAAAATGTAACCTCTGTATTTAATGTTTCCCACGTCAGCGCCATTTTCAATCATTACTCGAATCTCTTCGTCTTCTCCTAGGTATCAGTTTATTTTTTCTGCTAATATATAAACCATTTATATTGTTTCATTACCTTCATCTCTTAGCAAATATTTTACAAAGCTTTCACTCTTTCTTTCAAAATTGTTCTTGGTTAGTTTTATGTTCACGACTGGAAACGCTTTAGTAAAAGGCGGTTGGTTAAATCTGTCCAAATTAGAGAAAGCAAAAAAGATTGAACGAGAGAGGTGCATCGCTGCTGGGCTCCCAGTCTCCCTAGGTGAAAAATCTGAGAAACCATCCCAAGAAGCTGATTAAGGATCATCTTCCACTAGAAACCCAACACCCAAATGGTTGTTTAAACCCAGTCTTTCTCCAATCCCACCAGGCTCCTCTGTTCAGGAGTCCCAACCTTCTACTACCCAAGAAAAAGCCGTATCAAGCATCAGAAAACCCTCCCCTTTCATATCCATGGGATCTGATATTGAAAAATCTCCAGAGAAATCCAACCCACGCCGGACAACTCGCTTAGTGAAAGTCCAAGCAACTGCCTCACAATCAAAGTCCTCAAAACCAGAGGCCTCTAAGTCTGCATCTAAAGACAAACCCTCCGGATCGGAGGTTTCTATAAGAGCCTCTTGAAATAAGCCCTCCAGATCAGAGGCATCTAAAGTAGCTTCTCAAACTAAATCCTCCGGAACTGAGCCCCACCCGGACATTAGGCCTCTAGAAAAAACTGGTGCTCAACCATCTGGACAACTCATTGAACAAGAAGCTGATACTCTTCCATTTACAACAACATATATACCTTCCATAGTGATGGAAGAAGTGATGAAAGATAGTATTGAAGAAGCCCCATTCGAAACCGAAGCCTCAGGGCGAACTGAGGATGCTGCCTCTGAAAAGAAAGGGAAAGGCAAAGTGAAGGTTGGAATGACTCATCCGGATCTTCCAGAGTGCTTGGTAGGTTTCCAGAAGGTCAACGTGAAGTACTTGTTGGCCATGCAGAACATCAAGTATGTTTATATTCATACTGCCGAGCTGGGCCGGATCCGGACTAAGTGGGGGATCCCAGAATCAGTGAAGGTGAGGATACCAGTCACACCGGAGACTTCGATGGACTACAAACTTAATGAAATTGTCATCTACACCGAGTTTTTTAACTAGGGGCTTAGATTCCCCTTAGACCCAGAGATCTACAGGTATTTTTACCTGATTAAACTTTACCAAAGCCAGTTATGTCCGAACGCTTTGTACTCCCTTCTTGCCTGCATAATGGCATCGAGGCTGTCCGACATTCCTCTTCCTATGGAGTAATTCGCCGATATGGCAAGCCTGTGCAAAAATCATCACATCCCAATCTATCACCACTACATGGGAGACCATTTTAAAGTGGTAAATAATTTGTTAGAGTCAGAGAAGAACTAGAAAAGCCAGTTCTTATTCATCAGTGGATCATGAGAGAATAGGAGAAAAATCATAGCCAAGGTCAACCCCAGCATGCTAACTAGTAGGTGGAAGAGTACAAGTAAGTTCTTCAATCTTGTTATTCATTTTCTCCTTTTTACTTTTACAAATATTCCACTTCTAAATTATTCATTTCATCATTTTTACTATTACCGAAGGAGTACACCGACTATCAGGAGGAGGGGCAGACTACATATGACAAGCTGAATGCATGGGCTGCAGAACGTTAGGGGAACACTTTCCACAACTATTTTACTTCCGGCAATTTGGTGAGATCTCACCTGTGGAATACCACAGGTCAGAGAGATCTTTCATACGAATAATTGACTACACCACCCCCTCCAGCTTTCATCCTCAAAAGAACAGAGGAAAAATTTGGAAAACTAGCCTTGCCCTCCAGATCCAAAGCTCCTAGCAAGATGAAGGGAAAGGGAAAGAAAAAAAAGGTTGCAGCAAAGGCAGTACAGGTTACTGCAGAAGAGATCGGTCTGGAGAAACAAGGAGAGGAAAACCAAGGAGGAATTGATGCCTCCTTGCTCCAAGTAGTTGAAGATGAAACTGTGAAGGAGGTAGGAGAAAGACCAAACTCACCAAAGCCTCTGAAGAAGGACTGTAAACGGGGAGCCAGTAGCGATAAAAGAGTCGCCAAGAAGAAGAAGGTCACCTTAGGGGAAGAAATAATCCTTCGCCCTTCTGAGCCTCTACCTCCGGCAGATCCAACTGATCCCACCTTAGCAGAGAATATTCCCACCGGACTGCAATCCGGATAAGGTACCAGAGGAGATATTGATGGAGTAGATATCAGTGCCTTCCAAGACATTGATCTTTATTTCAATGATTCTGAGAAAGATGACTTCGTTGGCCCATACCGTCCTTCAAGCTCTTCTAATATGATGACTTACAATGGCATGTCCTATACTGTCTCCGGGGAGAATGATGTGGTGGCTCATTCTCTTATGGGTCATATTCAACCAGTACTTAACTTGGAAAGGCAAGTGAAAAATCAGTCCACCCTCATAAACACCTTCAATGCAGACAAGGAGACTCTGTCAACTAACCTCCTCAATGCTAACCAGAGTATTGAGGCATGAAAGAAGGAGCTTGAAGATTTGAAGAAGGACAAGGAAAATTTGTCAACCAAGCTGGCCACTTCGGAGAAAGCTAACACGGAGCTCCAAACTAAGTGCTTCGGTTTGGAGAAATATCTCTTTACTTTAAAGGAAGATGTGAAGACCAAAGATGGTGCTATTCCGACCCTGTCCGGTGATAAGACTTCCCCTGAAGAGGCTGTGTCCAAGGAAACCAAAGAGAAAGAAGACTTTGAGAAGGAGAAGGAAAAGATAATTCAGGCCAGCATAGACAAGTACACCAACGGGGTGATAGATTCATTGGAGAAAAAGTATGTTGAAGTGAAGTCTGACATGGTACTGCTCTTTCATGAGAAGTTTCTGAGGAGGACACTTGGTCCCTTGTGGAAAATATATGGAGTATGATGACATCCCGTTCCACACACTGGAGATGGTGACCAAAAGAAATACTCTAGTGGAATTGATTCTACCACCGATGAGGAAGAAAGAACCGGGGAGAGTTCAAGCACTGAACTCAAAGGCCCTAAGAAAGGAGATGACGCAGGAACATCCGAAGGGAATAAGCCCTGAGGTTTTAACTATCTTTTTTGTTTTCTTTATTTTGTGAGCTATTGAAGTCCTTGGATGGCCAAGGAATTTTTGTAATTGTATCCGGTTTGAGTCTAGTTAAGCCTAAAACTTAAAGTTCTTGGATGGCCAAGGCATATTCTGTGTTTTAATATCATTGTCCGGTTCTTACCCGGACAGGCTTATCTTACCCAATTTTTGCTTTGTTTCATACTTGCTTTCAGTTTTAATGGCTAATGTTTAAAGAGCCCTTCTTTACTTGATAAATATTTAAGATGAGAGTGTTTAAAATCTTCGATGACATTTATTTAATGGTCATAATTCAACCAGATTAATCAGATCTGTCAAAGATCCTTAGTTTTAAATCGAAGGCTTGAAAGAAATTGTAATCAAATCACGCCAAATATTTTAAGAAGGCATCATATTTCATTGAAAAAACCAGACATCTCATTAAAACCTTCCCGCGCCACCAGGGTAGGAAAGAGTATGCCCCATAATATTTACATGGACTTTAAACAAGTAAATATTTATACAACTTTCATTCCAGATATAACCGAAGGTGTTCAATATTCCATGGGTTCTTTAGGATTCTTCCATCTTTGTTTTGAAGCCTATATGTCCCAGGCTTAAGTTTTTCGGAGACCTCATAAGGGATTACCAGTTCGGAGCTAGTTTGCCGAATTGCTTTTCTTTAGTATGCAAGAAAACCTTTCTTAATACTTTATCCCCTAACTGAAAATCCCTTCTCTTGATTTTGGAAGCGAATCTGCTTCTCATCAATCCTTGGTAATGGGTGGTTCTAAGATGAGCCTTAACTTTTTTTTCCTCTATTAAGTCCAACTGACTTCTAATTGCCAATTCATTAGCCTGTTAAGAATAATTGTGGACTCTGTATGATAGCAGAGTCTATCAGAGTAATTGCATCAATCCCATACACCAAGGCAAAATGAGATTCTTGTGTAGCAGCTCCAGGAGTAGTCCGGTATACCCACAATACTTCTTGCAAATAGCTTGGCCACTTCCATGCAGTTCCTTCTAAATTCTTTTTCAGACTGGACAGGATGGTCCTGTTTTCCACTTTAACCTGACCATTTTCTTGTGGGTGGAAATGAGAAGAGAAGCAATGTTGAATGCCCCTGGAAGCACAGAAATTCTCCATATCCTTGTTATCAATTTGTGGCCCATTATCTGTGGTTATCTTTTGTGGAACCCCAAATCTGCGACAAATTTTAGACAAAATAAATTTAATAACAACTTTTGAAGTAGTTCCTGCCAAGGGGGCTGCTTCCATCCACTTTGAGAAATAATCAATGACTACAATAATAGTCATGCACCATCTGAACGCCATCGGTAGAGGCCTCACTAAATCCAGTCCCCAACGAGCAAAAGGTACTGGCTTAGAAATTGACTCCATAGGAACAGCTGGGATATGAATTTCGCTACCATATCTTTGACATGGGTCACATTTATTCGCCAACTCCTTAGCATCCTCCATAATGGAAGGCCAATAGTATCCGTCCAACAAAACCCTCTGGATTAGAGCTCTATAGCCACAGTGTGCTGATCCCTCCCCATCATGCAGTTCGGATAAGACAATTTAGGACTCTTCAGCCCCAAACAACATAGGAGAGGTCTGTTGAACGACTTTTTATAAAGAATCTCTCTTATGATTAAGAAACCACGAGCCTCGTGTTTCATTTTCCTTGCCATAGCCTTCTCCGGATGTAAAATCCCATCAGATATGTATTGAAGAAGGGGAAATCTCCAGTCTTTGGGTTGAACCACTTGTACACTTAAAGTCTCCTCCTCTTCCTTGCTCTGATTTTGTTGTATGGATGGGCATTCTTGTACATGAATCCATGGGTAGGAATCAGAGTGTGCTATGGTTGCTAAAGAGTGTGCCAGCGTGTTTTCCGATCTAGGAATATGCTCATAGCTAACATTTTTTAAGTTGGCTGCTACTTCTTTAAGAATAAACAAGTATTTGATCAACTACTCCTTCTTGGATTCAGATTGACCTTGAGCATGATGGATAAGAAGTTTAGAATAACTCATTAATCTGGCTCTTTTAGCCCCACACAGAAAAGCTAACTTTAGACCAGCTATAGTTGCCTCATATTCGGACTCATTGTTAGAATCCCTAAAACCAAAACATATAGCCTGGTATAATGTATCGCCATACGGAGAGTTTAAACAAGTCCCAGCCCCACAGCCCATTGTACTTGATCCACCATCTGTCTGGATAACCCACTCTTTTCTAATTTTCTCTTTTATAGCTTGTTTAGTACTTCTGTCCGAATGAAACTCTACCAACAAATCAGCAACAGATTGAGCTTTGATTGCAGTTCGTGGGGCAAAATCAATATCACCCAATTCCACTGACCATTTGGTCATCCTGCTTGATATGTCTGCCTTTTGAAGCACATTCTTCAAAGGAAAAGATGTACGGACTGATGAGTCCAAATTCGGCATGCTCCTCGGACAAGGACAGATCGGTCCAAGGCCTCCGAACCGGACAAATCACTTCGAACACTTAGCCCATAGGACTGTTCGAACTATGACACGAGTACTAAAAACATAAACACTACTTGACTAAGCTACTTGCTCTTCTACTTAGAGCTCATGGGTCTTTGAACATGACCCGGGTCCATTAAACATGACCCGAAAGCCCATAAGGGCCCAAACATTAGGGTATAAATACCCAACCACCTGCATTAAGTGTGGGTAATGAGAATTAACTGCAACCAGCCAGCTTAATTATCTCTCTACTCTCTACACTAAATATATAACACCCACATACTACTATTAAACACCAAACAAATTACAAGCCTACCCTCAGGCGATAATTATCCTCACCAAATTGGCGACCACAGTGGGAGAAGAAGGTGCCTGAATCAAGCATTCAAAACCAGCTAAGAAAGTCGGTCCGAATGACCCGGACAATCCAGAAGTACCACCAGCTCTGCTCGAAGTGGTGGGAGAGAACGATGAGTACACTATCGAAGAGCGTGATATGCTAAAGGGTGAAATAGAAGCTCTGAGGGCAGAAAAAGCTAAGATGGGCATGAAAGAAAAGTCCAAAGCATCAGTTTCTCATCACACCGACAACCCCAGAGAGCATGAGTCTTCAAAGACTCATGTGAGCACCAAAAAGACTAATGCCAGCTCCAAAAAGTCTCACCGGTCTAAGCCAGTGGAGAGTTCTGACTCAAGCTCAGAATCTTCTGATAGCTCTTCGGACAATGAAGGAGTTGAAAAGTCCTTATCCTCTAGCAGCGATGAGGGTCGAACTAGAAAGAAGCAAAAGCAGATCAAAAAATATTTAAAAAAAGGGATAGACATGGAAGGATGAAGAAGAATATTAGTAAAGGGTCATCTCACAGCCGGAGGCATGTGAACCGGATACTGATGGATCCCTTCGCTTTTCACGATGAACCAGGTATCTTTGCAACTCCCAATGAGGATACTGTGTTCAGTCGTGGAAGAAATTGGAGGCAATCTCCATTATCTTCTAAAATTATGTCCGGAAACCTCCCTAAGAGGTTTGACAGCACCAAAATAGAAAAGTACGATGGCAGTACTGATCCGGACAACCATTTGGAACAATTTAAAAACTTCATGATGAACTTTGACGATGATGATAAACTACTTTGTAGGGCATTCTCCCAATCATTTACGGGGAGTGCTCTAAAATGGTACAACAGCCTGCCTCGGGGTTGTATTAAAGATTTCGATACTTTTTGGGTAGCATTTCAAAGGCAGTTTGTATGGAGTAAAGAGCTAAAGGGCAATGGAGACACAATAATCCATTGTGCCCAGGAACCAAATGAGTCCTTGAAAGAATATATAAGCCGTTTTGTGAACACCAAGAATGGGTTGGGTGATTGCTTCGAACAGGTAGCAATAACATCCCTAAGACAGGGCTTGAACCCTGGCAATTTGGCTGACTTAGTGACCAGAAAGAAGGCCATGAAATGGGGAGGGTTGCTGAATCAGGTTGGAAAATAAATAAATGTTGATGAAACGAAGAAAACCAGGATACACAGGCAGGTGAGGTCTACCCCAGTGGCACCAAATCCCAATCAGAATCAGTCCGGGAACAAAGCAAGAGAGACCGGGCAGGGGCATGGTAAGGCAAAAGCTCAGTCTCAGCCAGCTGCTCCTGCTCAGAGTCAGCAATCCAGAAACAAGAGAGGGCCATGGGTCCAACCGGAGTGGTTCGCAGAATTAAAAGAAAGTGTGGCCACCATTTTTGATAAAACAAAGGAATAGGTGCATTCTCGGAGACCAGCCACATTGCAGTCTCCCAGAGAGCATCGTAATAACTCTTTTTACCAATATCACAATGATATTGGTCATACCACTGATGACTGCATAGCGTTGAAACAAGAAGTTCAGAACTTGATTGAGAGGGGAAAGTTGGGGGCTTACGTCAAAAGAAGAGGAGGTAACAGGCCTGACAACACTCACCGGGTTGGTCCAAGTAATGCTGCTCCGGAGGGAGCCATGGTTATAATTGAGAGATTTGATGTGGAATCTGAGTACTTGGATCCTTATCCAACTCGAAACAGAGTAGGTACAATTGAGGAATGTTCTAGGTCGGTCTCCGGACTCATTAAGTTTTTTGAGTCACTTACAATTATCGGAGGGGACACTATGACAGCTCATACTGCTTCTTCGAGGAAGAGGCACGTTCATACTTTAGCCTCCCAGCTAGAAGGAGGCATGACTTCCTCTCAGTCACAAAATTCATTCCCCTTCATTGTTTTTTATGAAGATGATTTAAGAGATATTGTTGGCCCTCATGAGGATGCTGTTGTCATAGGAGCATCTATTGGGGGCAACGACATAAGACGAATTCTGGTGGATACTGGAAGCTCAGCCAATATCCTTTTCCTAATCACATACAAGAGAATGAAAAATCCAGCTGTAATTCAGAGTTCGGACAGATCAATTGTGGGCTTTACAGGCAGCTCGGCAGATGTGATCGGGGAGTTCGAAGAGGAAGTTCTATTGGGCAAGGGCCCTTTCAAGAAAATGGTCAGAATACTCTTTATTGTGGTGGATTGTCCCACTTGCTATAATGCTATTCTAGGGAGGTCTTGGCTCTCTAGGATGCATGCAATTGCTTCGACAGTCCACCAGTGCTTGAAATATGTTGTTCAGGGACAGGTTGGAGTCGTCCGGAGTAGTCAAAAGATTGCAAGAGAGTGTTATGCTACTGCTCTGGCACCCCGGACGCTGGGGGCAGTTCGCATCAACGAGCAATAGCGGTTTGAGGGGCTTTCTAGGGGTGAGGGTAAAATTGATGACCCCAGAGAGACCCCTGTAGTGTTGATACCGGTCGAAGAGGTAGAGACACACTGTTTGGAAGAAGGAAGAAGTGTTAAGATAGGCTCCAAAATACCACCCGATCTGTAAAATGTTAAAGTTTTTGAAGAATCATCAGCACATTTTTTGCTTGGTGCAATACTGATGTTACTGGGGTTCCAGCAGAAGTGATATCACATCACCTATTTGTCCGGAGAGACGTAGCACCAGTGGTTCAAAAGAGAAGGGCTTTTTCCAAAGAAAAGGCTGATGTTATAGTGCAAGAGGTTGACAGGCTCACAAAGATGGGGCATATCAAGGAGTCTCAATATCCTTTGTGGACTGCCAATCCGGTTCTGGTAAAGAAGAAAAATGGCAAGTGGCGCATGTGCATTGACTTCACAGATCTCAATAGAGCTTGCCCAAAAGATTTGTATCCGGTCCCCCGGATTGATCAGTTAGTAGATTCCACCTCTGGGAACAAGCTATTATCCTTTATGGACGCCTTCTCCGAATATAATCAGATTCAAGTAGATCTGAAGGATCAAGAGCATACCACATTTGTCACAGACAGAGGTCTTCATTGCTATAAAGTAATGCCGTTTGGGTTGAAAAATGTTGGGGCTACTTATCAGAGGTTAGTAAACAAAATTTTTGCTGATCAGATTGGAAGAAATATGGAAATATAAATTGTTGACATGATGGTGAAGAGTGTGGATGAGAAATTGCACTTGTCTGATCTCCAAGAAACTTTTCCCAATTTGGAATTTGAAATTAAACCCAGAAAAGTGTGTGTTCGGAGTGCAGTCCGGGAAGTTTATGGGCTATATTATAAGTGAGCATAGAATACAGCCTGATCCGGACCAGCTCAATGCTCTATTCCAGATGGAGCCACCTAGAAATATTAAAGAAGTACAGCGGTTAACGGGGAGATTAGCTGCCTTAAACAGATTTATCTCGAGGTCTTCGGACAGGTGTCCCTTCTTTCAAACCTTGAAGGGTGCAAAGGGGTTCGATTGGACCCCACAGTGTGATGAGTCTTTCAATGAGATCAAGAAGCACCTGTCCTCCCCCAAAACTTTGTTTAAACCAGTTGATGGGGAGACACTCTTCGTATATTTGGCATTTTCAAGTTGTGCCATCAGTGCTGTATTGGTGAGGGAGGTCGATGGTCATCCCCATCCAGTGTACTACATCAGCAAAACTTTGATAGATGCAGAAAGGTGTTACTTGAAACTCGAAAAATTAGCATTAGCCCTGGTGATAGCTGCCAGGAAGATGAGGCCTTATTTCCAGGCTCATCCCATCATCGTCCGGACTTCTTTTCCCCTGAAGAATGTCCTCCAAAAGGCAGACATTTCAAGCAGGATGACTAAGTGGTCAGTAGAGTTGGGGGACTTCGACATAGACTTTGCTCCTCGAACAGCAGTCAAGGCCCAAGCTGTGGCTGACGTTTTGGTTGAATTTCACTCCTACAGGGATTCGGAGCAAACTACTGACATAAAAGATAAAAAGGTATGGGTCGTCCGAACAGATGGTGGATCTAGCACTATGGGATGTGGTGCAGGGGTATGCTTAACTTCTCCATATGGAGACAAGATGTATCAGGCTATTTGTTTTGCTTTCAGAGCATCTAATAATGAGCCCGAATACGAAGCAGTTATAGCTGGTTTAAAGTTAGCCTACATTTGTGGGGCTAGGAGGGTCAGGCTACTAAGTGACTTCCAGCTTCTTATCCACCATGCTCAAGACCAGTCTGAGGCTAAAAAGGAGCAGCTTGTGAAATATTTACTCCTCCTTAAGAAGGAAGCACTCAAGTTTAAAAGTGTTATTTATGAGCACATACCCTGGGCAGAAAATGAGCTATCAGACTCGTTAGCAACCATAGCATATACGGAGTCATATCCATGGATCCATGTGCTGGAAAGCCCCTCCATTCAACTTAGTATGAGTAAAGAAGAGGAAATTTTTGAAGTACAAGTGAAACAACCTCAAGACTGGAGGTTTCCTCTCCTGCAATATCTCTCTGATGGTATTATGCCTTCGGACAGATCACTAGCCAGAACATTGAAACACAAGGCTCATGGTTTCATCATATTGAGAGATATGTTGTATAAAAAATCTTACAGTAAACCTCTCCTGCGCTGTTTGGGGGATGAAGAGTCTCAAGTAGTCCTCTCCGAATTGCATGATGGTGAGGAATCAGCCCATTGTGGATTCAGAGCTTTAACAAGAAGAGTTTTACTGCCCGGTTACTATTGGCCATCTATCATGAAAGATGCTAAGGAATTGGTAAGAAGGTGTGACGCATGCCAGAGGTACGACAATGAAATTCATGTCCCAGCCATTCCTTTAGAGTCAATTTTTGAGCATATTCCTTTTGCTCGATGGGGGTTGGATTTAGTAGGACCTCTCCCTGTGGCGTCCGGAGGACGCAAAACCATAATTGTTTCCATAGACTATTTTTCGAAGTGGATTGAAGCAGCCCCTTTAGCAGGAACAACATCAAAAGCTGTTATAAAATTCATTCTATCCAACATCTGTTGCAGATTTGGTGTCCCATAGAAGATAACAACAGACAATGGGCCACAGTTCGACAATAGGTAAATGGAGAGCTTCTGTGCCTCAAGGGGTATACAACATTGTTTCTCTTCACCTTTCCACCCACAAGAAAATGGACAAGTTGAAGTGGCTAATAGAACTATACTATCCAGTTTAAAGAAGAATTTAGAAAGGGCTGCTGAGAAGTGGCCTAGTTATTTACAAGAGGTCTTGTGGGCCTACCAGACAACACCTGGGGCTGCAACACAAGAATCACCCTTTGCTTTGGTCTATGGGATGGATGCAGTAGAAGCAACTCTCCCATCATTTCGTGTTCACAACTTCTCCGAACACGCTAACGAGGTGGCAATCAGAGGTCAACTTGATTTGATAGAAGAAAGACGAGTTAAAGCTCACCTTAGAGTTGCACACTATCAGTGTTTGATGAGAAGCAGGTTTGCTTCCAAAATTAACATAAGAGATTTCCAACCGGGGGACAAGGTATTAAGGAAAGTCTTCTTACACACTAAAGAAAAGCTGTTCGGAAAGCTGGCCCCTACTTGGGAAGGTCCGTATATGGTTGTTGAAAGAATTAAACCTGAAACATATTGGTTGGAGGACAAAGATGGAAGAGTTTTGACTCATCCTTGGAACATCGAGCATCTCCGGATGTACTTGGAGTAGAATTTGTGTAAATATTTACTTGTTTAAACATCCATGTAAATATTTGGGGGCATACTCTTTCCTCCCTGGTGGCACGGGGAGATTTTAATGAGGTGTCCGGGCTTTTGAATAAAATTTGATGCCTTCTTAAAAATTTTCCCAAGTATTTTAAGTTTTGTCCTTTGTCACACTATCCGGATTGAAATAACTAAGGGCTATTTAAACTCTAGCCGGAGAACTTAAACACTCTCACTATGAAATAACTAAGGGTTATTTAAACTTTACCCGGAGAACTTAAACACTCTCACTATGAAATAACTAAAGGCTGTTTAAACTCTAGCCATCAAAATTGGAACAGACTATGAAAGAAGATGAAATTGCATGAAACAAAGATATTCATTAAAATAACTTAAAGTGCCTTGGCCTTCCAAGGACTTTTCGAATTGTCAAAAACAGAACAGAAAACCTATCCGGTCAGATGCCGGGCATGATTACAAAAAAGAATGCCTTGGCCTTCCAAGGACTTTAGTCTGAATAAAAAATAAAAAAGTGGTTTATAGATTAAGACTGAGCCTTTGAAGATGGCTCAGCTTCGTTTACCTTCTTCTTTCCCTTATGATCATTTTCCTCTTCGTCTGGGCTCTCTCCAGTACGTTCTTCGTCTTCGGATGAGGAAGCGCTAGAATAACCTTTCAAGTCTCCATCAGCCATTGTATGATACGGGAGATCGTCAGACTCAACATGAAGCCATAAGTCCCCTAGGTTCCTCTTCGGAAACTTCTCGTGGAAGAGTAGAACCATGTCAGACCTCACCTTGGCGTACATTTCCTCCTGGCTATCGATTATTTTGGTGGCATAAGCATCAATCTTGGCTTGAATCTTGGCCTCCTGCTCCTTTAGCAAAGTAGCTTTCTCCTCGGCAACCTTGGACACTGTATTCTCAAGAACGATTTTATCATTGGTCAAGTTGGAGATGATTTGATCCTTGGCTTTGTATTCTCCCTTTGAGGTGGTAAGGTCTTTCTCCAGACCGGACAGCTTCTCCCGGAGCTCTCTAATGGTGTCCTCTAAAGTGGAGACTTTTGTGGTGCTTGCCTCTTGCTTTCTCTTCAACTTCTCGGTTTCTTCCTTTAAAATGGCAGCATTGGAAGTGGCAGTGCGAAGGTCATCGGACAGCCTCTCTTTGTCAGACTTGAGATCTTTGATGATATCGGCCTGGTTTCGGACTTGTTTCTCCAACACAAGTACAGGCTGAACGTTGCTTAACAAAGAGTGGGCTATGGCATCCCTTTCAATAGAAACGATAAAGGTCTTACCATTAAAAGTGACCGTGTTGGAGGTGCTCGGAGGAAGGTAAGGCCCGACAAAGTCATCTCTGGGAAGATTGAGGAAGTATTCACCAAGCTCACCAAGACCGGTGATGTCTACTCCATCAATATTGATATCTCCCCCCTCAACCTCATCGGTATGAAAGTCACCCGGAATCTCCTCGGCATGCGTTGGGTGAGTAGGATCATCTTGGAAAGAAGGCTCCGGAGCCCTGAGAGAAAGCTCGTCTCCCTTAGAAGTCTTCTTCTTCTTGGCCTCCCGGTTTGTGCTTTCGCTTCCCTGTTTACGATTTCTCTTGGAAGCCCTTGGAGGTTTTGGGAGGTTCGCTTCTTGCTTTTCAGTCTCTTGCTCCACCACTTCCAAGAGAGCAGCATCGATTTGGCTCTGGGCTGGCCCCTCCGGGTCTATTGAATCATCATTCTCTGCATCAGCAGGGTTAGCACCACCCACCACCTTCTTGCCCTTCTTCTTCTTGCCTTTCATCTTGCTCGGGGCTTTGGCCCGGCCTGGCAGGAAGAGTGTCCCATCTAGTTCATGGGTCCTCTTAAGCACAACATCCTGAGGAGACTGAGTGGTGAGCTCCTCCCAAGTCAAGTCTCTCCGACCTGTGGTGTTCCACAAGTGAGACCTTGCCAAGTTGCCACTGGTAAAAGTAGTATGGAATCGGTTCCCCCACTTCTCAGCAGTCCAAGCATTAATCTTGCCACAAGTAACCTGCCCGGCTTTCAGGTAGTCACTAAATTCCTTGGGCAGTTCTGCTGAGGCAAAAGTAAGACCAATTAGTATAAACTAACTCTAAAAAAAAGGAAGAAAAGAAAGAGACAAAAATATAAGGCAGGAGACTTACGGTCACTCCTCCACCTGCTTCTGAGGAGGCTTGGGTTCACTCCAGATTTGATCTTCTGTCCGTTCTCCCATGCACCACTAACAAATAGGAACTGGTTCCTCCAATTCCTCTCCGTCTCCAACAAATCATCCACAGCCTTGAAGTCATCCCCCATATTGAAATGGTAAAAGGGGATGTGGTGGTTTCTACAAAGACTGGCCACAACAGCAAACTCCTCCATTGGTAGAGGGATCCCGGACAGCCTTGAAGCCATGATACAGGACATGAGGGTGTACCAGGCGTTGGGGCTCAGCTGGCTCGGACAGATTTTTATCAGATGGAAGTATCTGACAATCTCTGGGTCTAATGGGAATCTGAGCCCTCAGTTGAATAGCTCCGTGAACATGACGATTTCGCTTAACTTGCAGTCCATGGGGGTCTCTGGGTGTATGGGAATCCTGATCTTCACATTCTCCGGTATTCCCCACTTCGTACGCATCCTGCCCAACTCAGCTGTGTGGATGAATGCGTAGTTGATTTTTTGCAAGGAGAGGAGGTAATTAACGCTGACCTTGTGAAAACAAGGCCCCACTCTTCCTTCGAGGCTCTCTGGCAGATCCGGATGCCTCAAATACAATTTCTCTTTGCCTTTGTCCTTCTTGGTAACTATTGCACTACTGGTCTGACCGGAGGGCTCAGACTCAAATGAAGCCTCTTCAACAGAGTCCTCCATTACTTCCTCCATAATGGTTGAAGGGTTTTCAGCAGCAGTAGTGGGGGGAGGGTTCAAATTTGACTCAGCCTTGTCTTCGGACTGCTGGGCCTCTGTGTTCTTTTGGCTTCTGGCCTCCGGTAGAGTTTCCGGAGCAGGTGCTTCTCTTTGAAGACTTGGACTGGTGCCCTCTGGACCGGACAATCTGTCCTTGGGGGCTCTAATAGGCACCTCTGACCCAGTGCTGTTGTCTTTTGCCCCCGACTTTGAGGGAGTGTTTTTAGACCCTTGGCCTTTAACTAACCGGCCTTTCCTCCTATCGACTAGCTTCTGAGGGGAGTGCTCTGTATCCGACCCCATTGCTATAAAGGGTGAGAGTTTTTTTAGGCTAGTAACTGTTACTCCTGGCTCGACAACAGGTTCCGATTCCTGAACTGAGGAACCAGAGATAATGGGGGAGAGGTTAGTTTGAAATAGTTTTCTAGGCTTGGTGCCTTTAGAAGAAGAAGAGCCTTGATCTGACTCTGTAGCAGAGGTGATTGGTCTATCAATAGGCGAAGTGGGTAACCCTGCCGCAATTCGCCTTTCTCTTTCGACTTTTTGAGCCTTCTCTAACTCAGAAAGGTTGAGCCACCCGCCTTTGATCAGAGCGTTCCTCGCTGTAAACATAAACTATTGAGCAAGTTTTTGCTTTACAGAGAGAAAGCTTTGAGAGATTTTGCAGAGTAAATGTGAAAGAGATGGTAAAACAGTAGAAAGTGAGTTTGAATTTATAGTAAATCTGAAACAAGAAGTTGATTCCTAGGAGAATTCGAAAAGATTGGTAATGATTAAAGACGACGCTAATGTCACCACCTTTAATTAAGAGGTTGCTTTTCGAAGAAGGTGGGTTCGAAATTCAAGGTGAAAAAACGGCTGAAGCAACCAATCAGAGAGCGACACGTGTCCCACGAACTCTGGCAAAAACCGTTTTGAATTCGTGAAGCTTTATCAGTCCCGATAAACCCATAACCCAAATTGACAGACCTGTCCGGATTAAAACTACCCCTAATGTTGGACTATTTTTCAGGTTATTGACAAGAGTATTTGCACAAACACCTAAAAAAGGGGCTCCTGATGAGTCTGCATGCTCCCCGGACAAGGACAGATCGGTCCAAGGCCTCCGGACCGGACAGATCACTTAGAACACTTAGCCCATAGGACTGTTCGAACTATGACAAAAGTACTAAAAAACCTAAAAACTACTTGACTAAGCTACTTGCTCTCCTACTTAGAGCTCATGGGTCTTTGAACATGACCCGGGTCCATTAAACATGACCCAAAAGCCCATAAGGGCCTAAACATTAGGGTATAAATACCCAACCACCTGCATTAAGTATGGGTAATGAGAATTAACTGCAACCAGCCAGCTTAATTATCTCTCTACTCTCTACACTAAATATATAACACCCACATACTACTATTAAACACCAAACAAATTACAAGCCTACCCGGAGGCGATAATTATCCTTGCCACGGACGATGATGGAATGAGACTAAAAATATGGCCTCATTTTCCTGGCAGCAATTACTATGGCTAGGGCCAGATTCTCAAGCTTTAGGTACCTATTCTCAGCATCTATCAGACTCTTGCTGATTTAGTACACCGGACGAGGATAATTGTCCACCTCTCTTACCAGCACTGCACTTATAGCACATTCTGACACAGCCAAGTATATATATATATAGTGTTTCTCCATTAACGGGCTTGAAAAGGGTTTTGGGATAAGAAAAATGCTTCTTTATTTTATTAAACTCTTGGTCACACTGTGGAGACCAGTTGAACTCTTTAGCACCCTTCAAGGTCTGAAAAAATCGGGCACATTTGTCTGATGACCTTGAAATAAAACGGTTTAATGCAACCAATCTTCCTCTCAACCTTTGTACTTTTTTAATATTTCGAGGAGGGTCCATTTTGAATAGGGCATCAAGCTGGTCTGGATCAGGTTGTATCTCTTTTTCACTTATTAAATAACCCAAAACATTTCCGGACTGCACCCCAAACACACATTTTTATAGGATTCAATTTTAGATTAACCTTTGTCAAGTTGGCAAAAGTTTCTTGAAGATCAGTTAGGTTCAACTCTTCTTCTAAGATTTTCACCATCATATCCTCAATATACACTTCCATATTCCTCCCAATCTGATCAGTAAATGCTTTGTTCACTAACCTTTGATAAGTAGCCCAAGCATTTTTCAACCCAAAAGACATCACCTTATAACAATGAAGGCCCCTATCTGTAACAAAGGTGGTGTGTTCTTGGTCATTTGGATCCCCTTGTATCTGGTTATAACCAGAGAAGGTATCCATGAACGATAATAACTTGTTTCCAGAGGTGGAGTCTACCAACTGATCTATCCAGATGACTGTACAGAGATTTTTTGGGCAAGCTCTGTTGAGGCCAGTGAAGTCGATACACATACGTCATTTACCATTCTTTTTCTTTACTAATACTGGGTTGGCTGTCCACAAAGGATATTGAGACTCCTTTATGTGCCCCATATTGGTAAACCGGTCAACTTCTTGAACTATTACATCAGCTTTCTCCTTAGAAAAAGCTCTCATTTTTTGCACATCAGGTGCAATATCTCTACGGATAGACAGCTAGTGTGATATAACACTTGCAGGTACTCCAGTCACATCAGCATTGCACCAAGTAAAAATATGCTGGTGATCTGCCAAAAAGGACAAGAATTTTTTCTTCAATTCTGGTGCCATCTTGGAGCCATCTTCAACACTCCTTCCTTCAACCAGAGAGTGGGTTTCAACTTCTTTGATCGGTATTAAAACACCAGGGGTCTCTCCAGGGTCATCAATTTCACCCTCACCCTCAAAGGGCCCAACAACTGCTAATTTTTATTAATCCGGACTGCCCCCAAAGTTTTAGGGGCAAGTGCAGTTTTATAACATTCTCTTGCTGTCTTTTGACTGCTCCGGACAACTCCCACTTGTCCTTGAACTATGTACTTTAAACATTGATGGACTGCTGATGCCACATCATGCATCCTAGAGAGCCAGGACCTCCCAAAGATCGCATTATAACATGTGGGACAATCTAACACAACGAATAGCACCCTGACCATCTTCTTGAAAGGGCCTTTGCCTAACAACACCTCCTCCTCAAATTCTCCGATTACATCCGTAGAGCTTCTTGTTAAGCCCACAATGGATCTGTTCAAACGCTAAATCACTGCAGGATTTTTCATCTGTTTATAAGAACTTAAAAAGAGAATATTAGATGAGCTGCCAGTATCAATCAGAATTCGCCTGATGCCGTTGCCCTCAATCGAAGCTCCTATCACAAAAACATCCTCATGAGGCCCAGCTATATTGGTGGAAGTCATCAGTTTGAGCCTGATTATCCCTAAACCCAATAAATGTGAGTTTTTTTTATTTTGACTTGCTCTCCCGCCGTGATCGAATTTGAGATTGATAAGAAGACATGCCTCCCTCTAACTGAGTAGCTAGAGTGTGAACATGTCTCTTCCTTGAAGAAGGAGTTGGCGCATTTATAGTGTCCCCTCCGAATATAGTAAGTGACTCAAAAAAGCTTATGAGTCCAGACACTGTCTTAGTTTGTTCTGTTATAACCCCCACTTTATTCCGGGTTGGATCAGGATCCAAATACTCTGATTCGACATCAAATCTTTCAAGGATCATCATATCCCCTTCCGGAGCAGATGTCCCCGCATTGTTCGTTGGTCCAGTCCGATGAGCATTGTCAGGCCTGTTTCCACTTCTTCTCTTGACATAGGCTCCCAGCTTCCCCCTTTCAATAAAATTATGCACTTCTTGTTTCAAAGCGATGCATTCTTCGGTATTATGGCCAATATCATGATAATATTGGAAAAAACAAGTTATATAACTTTCCCTAGGAGATTGAAGCGTTGTCAGCTTCCTAAAATGCACCTCATGTTTTGTTTTGTCATAAATGGTTACCACATTTTATTTCAACTCAGCAAACCACTCCGGTTGGACCCAAGGTCCTCGTTTATTTCTGGACTGCTGGCTCTGCGCTGGATTTGGGTAGGATTGAGTTTGTTTAGCCCTATTGGTCCCCTGTTCTGTTTCTTTGGCCTTGTATCCGGACTGGTTCTGGTTTGGAGCAGTTGAGGCAGACCTTACTTGCCTGTGTACCTTAGTCTTATTTATTTAATCTAAATTAATCTGCTTTCCCACCTGATTCAGCAAACCGCCCCAAGTCATGGCCTTCTTCCTGGTTACCGAATCAGCCAGATTCCCAGGGTTTAACCTTTGTCTTAAAGAAGTTATTGCTACCTGCTCAAAACAATCAGCTAACCCATTCTTAGTGATTACAAACCGGCTTATATAGTCTTTCAGTGATTCATTTGGCTCTTGTCCACAATGGATAATAGTATGTACATTGCTTCTTTTTGTTCATGACACCCATCTGTCTGGGTCCAAGTCTCGTGCTTCAGTTATGTATATGTCTTTCTCTATTATAGAAACAACAAGATGGAGGAGCTCATAATTTTGGATATGTTAGCTGTTTTTTCACGCTTTTTTCCGCTCAGTTTGGTCTTATAGCTGATGTTATGTCTTTTTTTACTTCGTTGTATCTAGTGCTCCATTCTATTCTTCACTCCCTACTTTTCAAGGCTTATTATGCAAATTCAGCTGCAGCCTCAGGAATTCGTGACAGGTTGGCTCCATGAAGTTTCCTTTTCTTATTATGTTGATTTGGTCTTTGTAGTTTTTTTCCGATATTTTTTCTAATGTTGGAATACAAGCCAGAATTGCGTGATGTAGAATTGTTTATGAGCTCAGCTGACTGTAAAGAAATCCAGACTCAATACTATCTTTCTTTCTCCGAATTTTTCCTTCTTTGCTAACACAAGTAAATACGTTTCGATTGTTACTACAGTTCCGAGTAATCCTCTAATACTGGCATCCAATTTTAAATGAATTACACAATACTTGTCCCAAAAAATGAATTACATAAAAATATTTATCCCAACACTACCATTGTCGGTTTGTGTTTGAATCATTGAGGAAATGCTTAAATATTTCAGCTCTTCTTTTAGCTTGCATATCCTTTCCATATTCTTTAGAAACATACCATTTCTGAATGATGTCTTTCGCGTACTCACAAACAAAAATCCCACAGTCAAGACTGTCCTTTTCCTATTGTGGGATATCTCTCATTGTCTTAATTTTGTATCCACCATTCACAACAGGTATGTATTTTTTTCTTCATGCAATAGGCCAACTGTAAAATCAAGGAACCACTTATTACATTGCAATTTAGGCGACTATATCATTGCTAGATACGATTTCTGGCATTGCTTGATACATTCATGAGACATTGCTAGATACAGGGAAATATTTATTGGACTGTAAGTCTGATATCACATTGCTAGATACATTGATATGAAATTGTTAAATACACTAAAAAAACATGGCCAGAAACACTCACAATACCGTACACTGTTTACTCCGTAACATTCATTCAAACATTAGGTTGGTAGCTATTGCAAGATGTAAATAAATATATTTATAGCATATAATTTATTACAAGGCAATCAGTTGTATTTCTCGTCTTATCTAGAATGTGTATGCTCCATGGCAACAGTGAGTTGTAACTACTAGCAGTCCCATTCTCGATAGCAATAACCAACAACGTCCAGTGGTTGACGTCGGGCTTGTTAACGGTGCAAAGAGGAACAAAGGCAACGTATGTGTGTGGTTTCATTGTTTCAAAAAAATTATCCATAATGTTTGACATATCTTCCTTTATAGCCAGCGTTTCTTGTAATTTTTTAACATTGCTATAGGCAGTAGATTGTTGAAATATAACATAAATAATACCTGATGCACTTACAGTTGCAATTCCAGATATTTGAATAGCGCTTGGTTTGGGTTATTTTGGGCTGCGGGTAGTTTGGTAAAGTGTTTTTGTAAGTTTGGGATATTTTATGTTTAGTGTGAGGAGTAGTGAGATAATTAAATAGCCTCCTTGTATTAAATGTTGATCCCCCTCATTAATGAGAGTGGTTGGGGTATTTATACTCTTTAATTAATGATCCTTGGGCTTACCGGGTCAGGTTGTGAAAACGGGTAAAGTTTAAAGACCCGTTAGTCTTTAAGTAGATTAGCAAATATCTTAGTCAAAAAGTGTTTTACATTTTTCGAGTTCGGATTTTTCACTATAGTGATATGGTCTGAATTACCCCTGTCCGGATTAAGTGGTGGGTTGTGACTGAAGTATCTGAACTCATCAGTAGCCCATTTTTTAGGCCTTGCAAAATATCTTTGGGAGGGCTAAAAAAAACCTACCAAGTCAATATCAATTTCATCGGATCTGCTTGCATTGTCCGAACTAAGAAGTTTATTTTCAACAATAACCTAGTTTGAATTTCGTCAGGACTGGTTTCTTTTCCCAGAATTCTAAGAGTTTCTTCTTTGATCGTGGGACACGTGTCAGTATTTGGTTCGACCTACCAGCCGTTGTTCTTCATAGACCGGCGCACCTACGAAGTCTAGAAAATTACCTAGGCTTTGATTTTTCACACGTTTGCGCAGCCCTTAATCATTGCAAAAACCCCTTTCAACTTCTTCTTGGTAACTGTTGATTTTTACTGTTATATAAATACTCTTTTACTATTTCATTGTCTTCCACACTTAAATATTTCTTAGAGAGAAATTCATCTTTACCTTCAAATTGTTCTTGAGAAATTTTATATTCACAACCAGAAACGCTTTAGTTAAAGGTGGTTGGTTGAATTTGCCAGAGTTAGAGAGAGCAAGGAAGGTAGAAAGAGAGAACCGTATCGCCATCGGCCTCCCAGTTTCTCCAGGTGAGAAAACCAGTCAGCCAATTCAGGACGTCGATTAAGGGTCATCCTCTTCCAAAAACCATAGACCCAAACAGCTTTCATTTAAACCAAACCTTTCACCCCCTCCATTCTGGTTCATCTATTCAAGAGTCTCAACCTCCTATGTCTAAGGAAAGTTGTTTCAAATATCAGAAAACCCTCTCTATTTATTGCTATGGGTACTGACATAGAAAAGTCTCCGAAAAAGATAACCCCTCGCCAGACGACTCGTCAAACCAAAACTCAGTCCACGCCATCACTGTCAAAACCATTAGGATCGAAGGTAGCTAAAGCTGCTCCTCGGGCCAAGCCCTCCAGATCACAACCTTTACCGGACACCAGGCCTTCAGAGGAAACAAGTGCTCAACCACCCAACAACCTTCAACGCAAGAAACTGAACTACTTTCTTTTAAGGCAACTGACAAACCTTCCACAGTGATGGAAGAGATTATGGAAGACATCATCAAGGAGGTCCCCTTTGAGACCGAGATATCAGGTCAAACGGGAGATGCTGCTTCTGATAAGAAAGGAAAGGGCAAGGTAAAAGTCTGTATGACTCATCCGGACTCGCTTCTAGAGTGCTTAGAGGGCAATGTAGGCCCTTGTTTCAAACACATCAATGTCAAATACTTGCTGGCCTTGAAAAACATCAACTATGTCTACTCCCACGCTGCCGAGTTGGGACGAATTCGAACCAAGTTGGGGATTCCGGAGTCTGTAAAGGCAATTAAGCAGTCTGCTTGTATTAAATGTTGATCCCTCTCATTAATGAGAGTGGTTGTGGTATTTATACTCTTTAATTAATGACCCATGGGATTACCGGGTCAGGTTCTAAAAACGGGTCAAGTTTAAGGACCCATTACTCTTTAAGTATATTATCAAATAGCTTAGTCAAAAAATGTTTTACATTTGTCGAGTTCGGATTTTTCAGTGGAGTAATATGGTTTGAATTACCATGTCCGGATTAAGTGGTGGGTTGTGACTGAAGTATCTGAACTCATCAGCGCTGACCATAAATGAATACTTATCATCAAACCCTTTCACAGAGACTCTCCAATTTGCATCCTTGAGCAGCTTATGTATCCAAGCATCTATGATATATCAATTCACAATTAATTACTTAAAACATGTAAATGACAATGATTAAACACAAAAAACAACGTTGTATACGTAGACAATGTAGATCGTGTTGCTAGATTCCCTACTGGTAGATACTATTCTTGGACATTGCTAGATGCCATATTGTAACATTGCTAGGTAGACTAATTAGCCATTGCTAGATCTATTAATTTAACATTGCTAGATACCTTTAATTTAACATTACTGCTGTGATGGAACTAAATATTACCTTGAAGTCTACTTCAGTTTGGTTTCGGAAGTTCCATTATCTCGCTCACACTAATGGCAATCATATATGAGAACTCCGATACTGGCAAGTACCATACTTCTCGAACCTCATGTTCTTCTTCTTTGTTTATTTTAAACACCTTGTTGTACTCTCTGACATCTATGAGTTGCGTCGTCGCTGTACGTTTCGGCCAATCTTCGTACGCAACCTGTGGTTGTCCCACCTGCGTCTGACTAAGTAAGTTCCACCTTGGGAACTCATCAGCGTGCACCTGTAATATATCAAATTAATTCCCTAACATTACTTTTGTCGGTGATAATAAGAGAAAAATACAATTACAACGACGTTTGTTTGACCTTCCTCCATGGATTCCAAAGTACGTCTCTTCTCATTTGAATTTTCTACAGCCTTGTCACATTCTTCGTAAAAGGATTGCGTGCAGTCTACAAAACTTTCGCCAGCCAACGGTATAACAGAACTTACAATCAATGCGTTAGATGCTGCTTTATCTTGTAGGGGTGTTGCATACTTAACTGCCCCTATCTGCAGGTTTTTAGATATATCTCCCCGACCTGTTTTACTTTTTCATCGCGCGTAATAAGTTCAGTCTTTATTGCAGATTGTTGTTCTTCGTTACGAATTGGAATAACCTTGACGGGAGACACTTCATGTGATAGTTGTTCACACTTTGCTGCTTGTTCACCACAATGCAACGTTGGTACAGTAGATTGACGCTTTCCTTCCAGCCTTGCTATTTGCACTCTCTAATAATATAAGACAAGAAAGTTACACATATGCATTGCGATTTTAGTGTAGGACTCATTGCTAGATTAGTTATTAAAATGGTTGCGATTTACGCCCACTTGACATTGCTAGATACAACTATATAGATTTTCATGAAAAATCGCAACCCAGTACAAGGTTGCTATTGCACCTATATACTTAATGCGATTTGTTTGATTCAGGTATTATTAATTTAACATGTGTTTGCTAGACACTGTGTCTTAATGATTGCGATGTGTGCGACATATATCTATCATATAAAAATGAATCATGATGAAAAATACAAAAAAACCATTTCAAGTCTTAAAAGTTTCTTACACTGTGAAAACAACATTTTTAAAAAACAACAATCTATCTTAGTCATTATCAAACCTAGACTTGGAATACTTCAAAACATGCCAAAAAATAATATTAAATATTGATGAATCTTAACAATTTTAAGATCCGCTTACATCTTTAGCCACATTCTCCACCACCTTCTAAACGCCAGGTTCTGGCACTAGGACTTCTGGGGCTGCATTCTCCACCCAGTAGGTGCTTCTTCAATGTCTTTGGTTGAATCTGCAGTGGTTTCAACGTCCTGTTTGTCAGCTTCTTCTTTACCCTGACCCGTCTTTGCATTTGTTCATTCCTCTATATTTTTTGGGTTCTCCACCTGTTGTTCCGTAGTTTTGGTTTCATCGTTGCACCCTCTGTCAAACGGCTCACGTGTGTCCTCCACTAACTGTTGTCCATCAACCTCGTTAGATCCAACTTTGTATCCATGTTCAACTAAGACAACTTCAGTTTGTACGCCGACAATATGAGTTAGGGGTGATAATTCTGCATCCACCTCCCCTTTCTCATTATCAGCATCACAGACAAGTATGGTAGGCCCTATCTGCTTCCCAACGACATCTCAAAAATACCATCCTCTAACATAGTCTTTGGCCAAGGTTCAACAGGTGTTTCAGAGTTAACCAAACCTCCAGCTCCTTCTAAGTTTGCCTATTCAGATCCTTCATTCTCGTTTGCCTCAACTGTCTCAAACTCCATCTGTTCTTTGCTGTTTCATGCACCTCAACATCCTCTACTTCAATTATTATTGGGGTCTCTGAAATTTCTAGGTTCCTCTTCGGCACAAATCCATGCCTGCGAGATTGGTAAACAACTGTTTTCTTAATTACCTTCTCGCTAATATTCGCAACCACAGGTTCAGTATCCTCATTATCTTCATGGCAAAACGCCATTAAAAAGGTGTTGGGAAGTTCGACATTATCAGCATCTACAGTGTTCTCTGCTACCTCGAGCTTCACTTTCAACTGATTTAACTCTTTCTTCAGTCCTTCAACCTGTTTCAAACAAGCATGTTAAATAATATACGTGATTTTTTATACATGCCTTGTCCGTAAAAAGCATACGAATACTCACTTGTTGGTTTCTCTGTTCAAGTGACATTTTTAACTTTTTGCTTTCAACATTCAATCGGTGCATCCTGCTGCACTTTTTCAGCACCCGTTTGTCACGTAGCACCGACTATGACAATTCCCCAAAACTTGGAATACTCGACCTGCGGTGCTCTTTATTTTTCAACCTTTTAGCTTTTTTGCACCGATTGTCGGCTTCTTATTTGCCATGAATTCACGTAGCGTAACATTGTAATTCTCTCCTACTGCTGGCAGTGTTGTGTTGTCCTTAATCTCAATGTTCAAACTCCTTTTATGACTTGTTCCAGGCTCATCATAAACTGTTTCTTCTGCCTTCTTACAGTTCTGTTTGCAACAGACTTCTTTCTTTTCCGACTCCTTGGCTCACTGGTTTCTGCAGCACCTTCTGAGCTCCCCCCTAATTCATTTTCTCCAAAAGCTTGACATTCAGCATCTGTCAACGATAGCTCATCATCCATAACCTAAAAAATACAATTTGACAGTATAATAGACATTCAGATAGGCAAATGCGACTGCCTCACAACAATTTAATCATGGTTGTGAGTTATGAATACTCAGGTTCAAGTGATTGTGATTGCTTTGAATATGCAGTTGCTAGATAATAAACGTCAAGTGGTTGCGATTTAGGGCTTTTATGCCACTGCTAGATATCTTATATTGTGATACATTTCTAGATAAGTTAAATCCAAACATTGCTAGATACTTAGTAGGAATACCATCAGCTACCAAATCATATTTATCATACATGTGCGTCTCTAAGTTGGCTGACCATCTGGATCATTTCAAAAGTTGACTATTTCCCCTCCAATCCCCACCACTTATAACACCTAAGGATTATATTTGGCCTTGGTATTTCAACTTCGATCAAATTGTGCTCCATCAAAAACATTTGTATACAAAATAACACAATATTTAAATATATTTTAAAAAACTAATGTAATAACATAAGCCATCGTCCTTATAAATAGAAGAGCAACGCATCCGATCACTCTACCGGGATTCCCAGCCTTAATACATTTGTCCAGTGATTCTGCAGCTTCTCAACTATAGCTCTAGACCAGTCGTAGTCGTTTATATTCTCGAGATCCTCCACGTAGAATACTGCTGTACACTCGACTACATCGCTTGATACTAAAAAGAACAGTGTCGAGCATATGAAAAGTATCAACGGACGAGCAACGTCATTCGCCTCGTCCTCTCCTCCGTCCCTTATTACTTTCTCTATCGATTCCTAGAAAATAAATAACATCATACTCATATACTGCAACAACAATTCAAAACAGTTACTCCTATTATGACATTGCTAGATAGACTACACTGACATTGCTAGATATATGTGAAAAAACAACAACAACATACTAATATACTGCAACAACAATTCAAAATAGATACTCCTATTATGACATTGCTAGATATACTACGCTAACATTGCTAGATATATGTAAAAAAATAACATCATACTAATATGTTGCAAAAACAATTCAAAACAACTACAAATTTTGAGAATTTGTTCACCTTTATGAATGCATTAGACATTGATTTGTTGTTCGTTGACCCGCTCCTCCTTGTGCGAGAACTCAAAATAAATTTCTACATTAACATCGAATCGTTCTCAGCTCCATCAGCGAACCGACCGATAAAGGCTTCTATTTTATTCATAGGCATCTCCTCGTTCCCGTGTTTCAACCCAAATATGGCCTTCACATCCTTCGTAGTTAGCTTAACATACTTACGACCTATCTTGAAAGTCTTCATTTTCACATGGTAAAAACTAAAAATTTCCTCGATCAGGTTGTGGAACTTTTTCAGCTTCAGATTCTCGTTCCTTACGTCGAACGATGTTTTCAGAAACGTATAGAACGGGGTGTCTCTTGCAGTTTTTATGTGTTTTATTGTAATTATATTCTATCTTAGAAGGTTGATTATACTGACTAAGCCAGACCTGTAGAATACGCCCGTCTTACTCATGTTTGCCTGCATATATCGCAATTTTGAGTCAACTTAATCATAATCCTTACATCGTAGTAGTAGCATGTATCACAATCATCCCAACATAACACAAAAAACTTTGCACAATCCTATACATTACCAACCAAACACTCCACGTGTTTCACTAACCAAACTAACACATCAACTAACTTTATACACACTGTTAGACATATTGCAGATTCAGTACCACATTGCTAGACATGTTGCATGTTACTATAAATACAATACTAACATTGCAACACATATTGCATACATTGCTAGATATGTATAACATTTCATGCATATGATGCCAATACTTGATGAAATACACACATTGCTAGATATGGCTATAATTTCACGGCGAGGTTGTGATTCATGTCAAACAATCAACTAACAACTGTCTGCTCTATTGGCATTCTCTAATATCAACATCGACACTAACATAACACCTACATTCTTACGCAAACATCTTCAACCCTTAAATAACACACGAAATTTCAGAAAAAAAACAACGATACCTCAACAGCATACAAACTCATCTATATAGAATTTCCAAAATCAAGAAAAAAACATCGTCGAAGAACTGTCTACTCTCCATTACAATACTTCAAAACATAAATAAAACTTGAAACAGTAGTCTAGGACGTTACAGTGTCTCGTCCGGCCAAAAAAAAAACCACCGGGACAAGGAAACTAACCTCTAACAGTAAAACGCCGCCCGAAACTATATCGGAATGTGTATCGTCGTCGGCAACGTCCGCTTCTAACCATTGATCAGAGTCGAACGTGATATCGTCGACTGAAAGGTTGGTTCACTGTAGTGTTGAAGGTGGTTTTTTATATCACTCTCCTCAAATGTGTTTATCTCTCCTCAAAATTAGAAAAGTAAAAATAGAGGGAATTGGAACCCAAAAGTCAGGTTTATGAGATGAAAAAAGTGGATTGTAACCAAATTACCCTTTTTTATACCCTAGAGGGTATTTTTGTCCAAATTATTATTCCAGGTATTTTATGAAACTAGTCTAAAAGTAGGTTATTACATACTTTTTTTAGCAAAATAAGATACTTTATTATCAAAATGAGAATATTACAGATGTTAAGGGCTAAATAGCTAATACAAAATTTGAAATTACTAAATTAGTTAAGGATTAAAATCGGAGGACTAGTAGAAAACATAAAGTTTTCTGTTTTCCTTACTTCACGAACCAAACACAGAGCACCTTTGGCTCTTCCATGGAGAGAGAGAGAGAGAGAGAGAGAGAGAGAGAGAGAGAGAGAGAGAGAGAGAGAGAGAGAGAGAGAGAGAGAGAGAGAGAGAGAGAGAGAGAGAGAGAGAGAGAGAGAGAGAGAGAGAGAGAGAGAGAGAGAGAGAGAGAGAGAGAGATCTGAGTGACCACAAATCAGTAATGTTCTAAACCAGAGATTTAGGTCTAGAAAGTCTAGCCGTCACCCAAAGCCCCTTCTAGACTTGCTTTCGAAATCAATTGCAAAAATACCCAAATTTGAAAACCCTAGATCAAAGTTGCTTTCGATTTAAAGAGAGATCTTCATTTTCAAGCAACCTTAAGCTATCTAAAAAAAGGTTTGCAAAACCAGCGACCATTTTCCTCATCTTGTCAATCCAATAGCTCAACTGAATAGAGTCGCATGCAACCCTTTCTTCCTCTAGCTTAGAGCTCTATCATCTTCTTTCATCTGTAACATAAAAATACCATAACAGAATCGACGATTTCAAGAGGTACTAATGTAGCCTAGACCTAAACTCTCAAGAAATAAAATCGAGAGGAGGTGATTAGGCGCATTGAAGTGTGAGAAGCAGAGCTTCTTTTTACACTTCAATGTCCACTTCGTGAGCCAGTGCACAGCTCGGTTTCGGTCTCTCGAAATAAAGGTTAACGTCATGGAGGGCAGCAACAAAATTTTACAGATCGAGATGATATTTTTTAGGTACCATGGATTTTTATTTTTTTTTAAATTATGTTTATAAGAGTTAGACAGTCTGATTTATATCAATGCTAACCCAATTGTTTTCTTTGCAGGTTAACAACCCCTAGAGTAAATCAGCTGTCTCTGCTACCAGAGGGGTAAGCTTACCAAACAACTTAGAAGAAGCATGGACAATAACACCTTCTGAGTTCCTGATGATCATGGCACCACAAGAATCGCCATTAGCAAGGCACGAAGCATCAACGTTCATCATGAACCTGCCAACAACAGGAGCTTCCCATTTCAGATAAGTAAATTTTTTACAGTTCTTTTCTTGTGATAAACATCCTAAAGACTGACCAGCATCACTGGTATTTAACCAGTACTTACTGGTTAGTACATTAGAGATGTCTAGACCAAGAATTATATTATTAATCATAGTAATGGAAGTATGAAGGCTTAAATCAGTGCCTTTGTACTTTACATTATTTCTGCTTTTCCATATCACCCAACAAATGAGAGCTGGAAAATAGTGGGTGATATGAGTCGTAATATTAGAGAACCAAAACCAATTGTAGACAATATGTTTAATAGTCATATGTCTTTTGACTCTGACTTTAAACATATTTCTATAATGACACCAAAGGCTCAAAGAGTAATCACAACTAACAAAAAGATGGTTTATACTTTCACTGTTTTTACAAAAATAACATTTTGAAGCTAAGTAAAAATGATTTTTTGTAAAATAGAATCAACAGGCAAATAATTTTGAATAACTCTTCAGAGTAAGAAAGAAAACTTCCTGGGAGTTATTGAAGACCATATTTTCTTGTTAAAGCTTGATTTGTAATTGGGATTTCTCACTGAATTCCTAATACATTTGAAGTTGAAGTTATGATCTGGTGAAAGTGTCCAGATCATATCATCCTATTTGTCTTGATTTATTTTGTACTTCATAATTCTTTCTTTTCTGTTTTCAGGTAAGGAGCTCAGAAGAGAGAAATCCCAGATATTGGCCTTCCAAAAAGGTGCTAACTTTGGCCTCTAAGAACCACTTATTTGTAGGCAGTAAGTGGTTCAAAATAAGGGCCATGTCATGCCAATTGTCAGTTCAGAAGTCCACTTCACCTTTGGCAAGAAGCCATCTCACATTCTGCTCCGCTTCACTTTTAATACTCATCAAGCGTTTCCAGGTAAGAGAACACCTTTTACTGTAATTTACTTTTAATAGATGAAGGTTCATATTATAAGTATTATGCATTAGCAAAGCCCAAATAGATTCTTTCTTTCTATATTTAAACCAGAGATTATGGGAGTAAGTGGATTGAATATCAGAAAGACTTCTGATATTCAACCCACCCTCCTCGAAAGGAAAACAATTTTTTCCCAAGAGGACTAGTGAATACTTTTCTCATTTATATTTGATCTCCATAGAAATTTATTAAAAGTATTTTCCAATATTTTTATAATAGAACTATGCAGCATAGAACTTTGCATCCAGTAATGAGTGATAGGCAAAAGAATAGTAGTGATAAGAGATAATCTCCCCCCCCCCCCCCATAAGAGAACTGCTTGATATTCCAATCCATAATCTTTCTATTAATTTTTTATCTAGTAATGGAGCGTAATTGGCAGCCTTGTTGTTGTTGTGCAGAGTAATCCCAAGGTTACATGTAAGGAGAGAATCAGTAGTGAAGCCAGTTGAGTTCTCTACAATATTAAGCCTACAAAGCTGCAATTTCTTAGAGGTAATAACTTTAGTATTTTCCTTGTTGATACTCTGACCAGAAACACTCTGATAATTGTCTAGGAAAACACTTAGAGTATCAATAGTTTTAGGAAGGCTATTAGTATAAATAATTATATCATCAGCAAAGGCAGTGCAAGGAATGAGCATTTTCGACCTAGAAGCAAACTACATATAGCTATTTAACTCAAACAATCTCTTTAATCCTCTAAGTAAAACTTTTTGACCCAAAATAAAGAGGCTTGGGGACAAGGGATCTCCTTGTCTCAAGCCTCTATTAGAATTGAAATAACCATAGCTATTACCATTTATTAGAACAGAAAGCTTTACATTACTAATCATTTCTTTCATCAGATTTGTGAATCTGATAGAAAAGCCATAGAGACTAAGAACTTTAATAACAAAGGGAATTGACATTTTGTTAAAGGCTTTTGACATGTCCAACTGGACCATAATGTTCCCTTTCTTAGGCTTTTTATCTAAATCAAAAACCAATTCCTTGGCAATTAAAATATTATCATGGATAGATCTATTTCTGACGAAAGCACTTTGGGTGTTAGAAATAATATTAGGTAAAATACTAGAAAGTCTATTATTTAGAATCCTAGAAAAGATTCTGTTATACATGGTACATAAACTAATGGGTCTATAGTTACCCCAGTTGATAGGGCTAGAGTTCTTAGGGATTAATGTAATGCAAATGGCAAACATACCACTAGGCATTTTATGACCAACCAAATAAGAATTGATAGAGTTACCAAGATCTTTTTTAATAATGTGCCAACACGTTTTATAAAACGTAATATTATAACCATCCAAACCTGCAACACTGTCATTTTTCATAGTGCTAATAACATCCCAAATTTCTTCATCATTTGCAGGCTTCATTAGAGTGTTATTATCCTCCTCAGAAATTATCTTAGGAATGACATCCAGGATAGGATCAGACATCAAGTTGGCTTCTTCATCTCTACTGCTATATTAGCTAACAGACAGATAAGTAGAAAAATATAACATCAGAATTTCCAATATCATTGTCATTATACAACCAGTCATCCCCAACTTTTATTCCTTTTATAGAGTTTTTCCTTATTTTCTTATTCACATAAGCATGATAAACTTTTGTGTTACCATCAGCTTCTTTAAGCCATAAATTATAGCATTTCTGCCTCCAATAAAATTCTTCAATTCGCAAAGCCTTGATATGCATTGCTATAGCCTTATTAAGATTGTTGTCTCAATTCTCAAAGCCTTGATATGCCTCCAATAGGTTATTACATACTTGAGTAGGTATTTATGAATACTTTTCTCTTCTTTTATTTATTTTTATTTTTTAAATCAATTCTAATTTAAAATCTAATCTAAAATTTCATTACGAATTAAAATATTAGTAATAAAATATTTGAACGCGTTCTCCACTTAAAAACACATTAAATAAGTTCTTTTATTTTCTTTATCAAAAAAAATTTAAGTTATATTTTGATTATTTTTTTATTAATTTTGTGCTTTTAAGAATCACAAAATTAAATATATATATATATATATATATATATATATATATATATATATATATATATATATATATATAATTAATTTTCGAATTTCGCATTTAGGTAAAAAGTCAAATTTATCACTTCTCTAACATTTTGCATTACCATGGTTTGTATTTATTTTGATTTCGCATTCCCATGATTTCACATTTACTTTTGATTTCAAATTTATTTCGCTTCCTTCCTTTCTAATTTTTATTTCGCTTTTTTTTTATGATTTCTCATATTAAACCTTCATTTAATATTTCTCATTTCTCATCTTCATTCCACATTCTCATTTAACTCTAATTTTGGATTCTATATTTAAATAAAAAAATTAAAATTGTATTCCGTATTTAAATATATAAAAAAACTTGAATTTAACAATGAGTTTGCAAAATTCATCACAAATCACAATTATAAATGATAATGGAAAATTGAGAGGAGTTTGGGTTTTGAAATGAGAAACATTTTCTCCAAGAAACTGTTTGGGCTTTCTTGATACTCAAGAAACTTCCCTTCTTCTCTATCTCTCCTTTCTTCTTCTTCCTCCTCTAGGTGGCTGAGTGCTTTGTGTTCCTGGTTTGTTCCGGTGGAGGGCCTCCATCTTGAAGGTCGGTGGCTTCGGTGGTTAAGGCCTTTTGGATGGTTGTTTTCGCTTGAAAACTTCCTTTGGTCTGTTGGTTGCTGTGGTATCATGGCTGCCTTAAATAATAGTGACTTCCCACCTTTGAATGGCGAGAAGGATTTGGAATCAACGAATCATGGTGCTGGTGATGGTTGTGCAGAGAATAAACGTTCGTTCTCTGATGTTTTAAAGAACAGGGTTGATTGTTCTGAGTTTCATCCGTGTGAGGTTTCTCAATTCACTGATCATAATATCGTTCGGTTTCCTCAGCATGTTAAGGCCACTCTGATGGCTCAATCTAGGCATACTCTCGTAGTTAAGTTTAGCCTTGGTATTCCCAAGAGGGCTGTCTTTCAGGCATTTCTTGATGGGTTCAAATTCAAGGGTTCTTTTACGTACGTCACTATTGACTCTAGGCAGATTCTGGTTGAGTTTGCTCTGTTGGAAGATGTCGACAGGCTGTGGTCTAAAACATTTTGGAGTTTGGATGGCAAGGTAATGAGGATAATTAAATGGTGTCCTCAAAACAGTCGCTACTATGAATGTCCGGTGGCATTGCTTTGGGTCAGGTTCTAGAAGTTGCATGAGTTTATGTATAATAGGTCTATTATACATGAGCTGGCTACTTCGTTGGGCTTTGTTCATCAAGTTGTGATTCTTGATACTAATAGGGCTAAGACTAACGCTTGTTATGCGTTAGTGGAGATTGATGTTTCCAAGTTCTTGAAGAGAAAACTCTGGGTGGGGTTTGGTGACCGTGATGGTTGTTGGGTTGGAGTGAGTTACAAGAATGCACCTTTTTATTGTCAAACATGTCAGCACTTGGGTCACGATTCTGGGAATTGCAAAAAATCAAAAAGCAAAGAAGGACACAATGTGGATAACAACAAGGAGGATATTATTGATAATGCTGTTGATAATAACAAAGTGGTTATTGATAACAGTAAGCCTGCTGTTAAGGACACAAGTAGCCAAAATACTAATGATACTTTGCCTTTTATGAAGGTTTATACAAGACGTCTTAAGTCGATGATTAATACTAAAGATATTCCTATTGAGGCACCTGTTATCCCAGTAGATTCTGGATTGAAGCAGGACATGGAATTGATTGGTGCTCTTCAGGGTCTTGATCAGGCTCAGAACGTTGATGCTCCTGGGCTTTGTTCTCCTAAGCAAAGTAACATTGGGAGTTACAATCCTTCCCCTGAGCCGGCTTCCCCCATTTTCTCTGATGATGGCTTCACCTCCATTATTCGTAATCAGTTGAAATCTGCAAGTAAAAGTAGGAGTAAAAGGTTAAACATAAAATCTCTTCATAAAAGAGACAAAAGTACTTCTTACTCTTTATCTGAATGATTAAAATTCTTTGTTGGAACGCTCGTGGAATTAATAATAGCTCTACTTTGTCTAGGCTAAAGTTTCTTATTAATCAGCATAAGGTTAATCTTATTACAATTCAGGAGCCTTTGGCTAGAATTGATAAGATTGAGAGAATTGCTCAGAAAATTGGTTTTACTTGCTGGACTTCTAACTGTTCTAATAAGGTGTTCATAAGGCCGGTCTCATTGGGCTGTTTCTCGATTTACAAAAGAAAGCATAAGTTAAGATACCTGAAGTGGGTGACTCCTCCTGGTAGGCTCAAGGTGATCGTTGATGGAGCCTGCAGCAGTTTTTCCGGTGAAGCCAGTGGAGGCTTTCTGGTGAGGGATGATCGTGGCAATCTGTTTTTTGGGCATGGCTTTTGTTTTGGCAAAGTTGGCCCTTTTGAGGCGGAGTGTATGGCTCTGTTGGAGGCTCTCTCTTACTGTCGAAGTAATGGTTGGTTGAGTGTCGAAATTGAGTCTGACTGTCAGACCTTAATCGACACTCTGTTGGTATTGACAATTCTTTCTCGCTGATCTCTACTTGTAGAAGACTGATCCACTCCTCCATGACTCTGTCTCTCGTATCCAGAACGCTGCTGCCGACTGGATCTCGAAGTGGGCTTGGAAGGAGAAGGGAGGTAAAGCTTTTAGGGTTACTGACGCTCTAGTCGAGTTGTTGCTGTCTCCGGTGGTGCTTCAAGCGGCTTTGGGTAGTCTGTGTAGCAGATCTGTGTTGTTGGCTTTGAGTTGATTGTGTCGATCTGTTGCTGTCAGTGTTGTGGCTGATCTGGGTTAGATTTGGTGTTCGATTGGACATGGAGGCGAGGTCGAGGTTGGTGTTGGAGATTTGGTGAAGAGGCGATTTGGTGAAGAGGCGAGGTAGTGGTTGATGAAGGAGTCTGGTTGAATTTAGGGTTTTAAATTTGGGAATGTTTCTGTGGAGGATAATAGACCTTGGGTCTATTCTATGGGTCTGTTCTTTTGATTAACGGATCCTGGTTTTTTGGGCTGTGTGGGCCTTTTCTTTGTATCGAATATCCTTTGGTTGTATAAAAAAAAAGGTTGAAGCTTTAAAAAAAAACAATTATAAATGATAATAATAAATAATAATTTTATAAATGATAATAATAATAATAATTTTATATAAATTACATTTTTCAGACAATATTAGGTTTTTCAGAAATATCATAAACCACACCATAAACTTTTTAAAACATCAATCTCATAAAAATATAATCTTCTACACCATAAACTTTTTAAAACATCAATCTCATAAAAATATAATCTTCTACTCCTGATTGATCAAAATGTCATAAAAATATAATCTTCTAAGAATTAAAAATATCTCCTATGAACAAGGGGTTTGCTAATTTACCAGAACCACTTAACAAAGCCACCTCACCTCAGCGTTTTACTCTCTCTTTTTTAACATTTTTTTCATTTATAATATTTTCTCTCTTTTTTTTAAAGATATTTTTCATTTATAATATGTTTTTATGTATTTTTTTTTGCGGCAGAATTTGTCTCCTATTAAATAAATCACTATATGATGTCTTCGATTTCCTTGAACTTTCTTTCGGTAAGAAACTTGATAGATTCACAAACATAAATATTTTCGATATATGTTGATAACAACAACTAAATTAAAGTTGTTAATTAGAATATTTTTGAAAAAATATTTTTGATATATATACGGATTGATAAATCCGAGACATCATATACGGATTAAATAAAGAGTTTTGAAATGGATGACGAAAATATATTTTTGTTTGTTGTATTGAAAAAATAATAATTAAAAAGTTGAAAGAAAATGAAAAAAAAAAAACTGCAATAGGAAGAAGATGAATTAATACATAAAAAATATCATAAATGAAGAAAATGTTAAAAAAAAAAATTCTTAACATCCCCACTAACACGGAGTACAAAAATATTTTATTTTTTACGAAAACAATAGTTCATAAAAAAGTATTATAACGAAATCAACCGAAATTTGAAAATCTATAACCCGAAAATAAGAAAGAACTATGACCTAAAATATAAAAAACTAAAATATAAAAAGTTAAAATTATGTTACTAAATTTTACAATAATATACCATTTTTTTTATCTAGATGGAAAGAAAAAACAAAAAATAGACAATTTTGTATCTAGAGAAAAAGATGAATTATAGATGAATATAATATTTTGTTTTAAAGAGTTTGTTTGTACTTACTACTTAACCAGAGAAAAATCCGCCTCTTTTTAATTTCCTAATAATAATATATCCTTATTAATAGCGGTAGCCAATTTGAATCGCCAGATTAAAAGAGCATTGAAAATAACGATGAAAGTATCGATGATCAAAATGTGTATGAACGCTTGGCAATCTTTAACTTTACACAGATTACAGCTGGAGTACTACTCACTTTCCCAGAAATTACCTGTCATGTGCCATTAAAAAGATTCCAAAACAAAAGCCTGCAAATCTCTTTACTCCATAAACGCGTATTTTCATTATAAAATTTACAATAAAATACAAATACAGAGCCAGAGCCAGAGCCAGATCTTACTAGCCATATCCCAAACAAACTTACAAATTAGATTAGTTCTCGAATCTCTCTCAGCTGGTCTATTACTATATATAGTAGTAGTAATTAAATTATTCAAAGAAATAAAAAAATTAAAAGAAAAAAAACAGATTAGATTTAAAACGAATCGAAAAAGAAAAAGTTAGAATCAAGATTTAGCATTGAAGGAAAAGATATCATCGTCCTCTTCAATCAATTGAGATCTACAAATCGGTACACTCGCAATCGGCGACGATGAAGCTGACGAGTGATTCGAGACGGCGGTACAATGTAACGACAAGCAACTTTCGCTCCACGCTCGTCTCATCGGATACGAAACGTTACGGCAAGTGGCCGTGATGCTCGTTTTGTTAGGAATTTTTCTCACATCTCGCGATGATTTACTGTGGAGTGCACAGCCGCAGTTTCGGTGATAAGGCCGTCGCTCTTTACCGGTGTCGCAGCCGGAGATACATCCTTCGTATAAAGATCTGTAAAGTCCGTCGGCGGCTGCTCCGGTGGCCATTGTTCTTCAGGATGGAAGGTCAGATAAGAAGTCTAGATCCTTTTTTGGGATCGAATTTGGAGAGAAAAACAAGTGGCGGTTTTGAGAGAGGCGAGATCTGATGTTTATATAAAGAAACGGAAGGTTCGAGAAAGAGAGAGAAAAGGGTAGTTTTGGTAAAAAGTGGTTAGTTGAGGAAGTGTCGTGATTAAAGGCAAATATAGCGTGGCACTTGCACTGGCTGAACCGTGGCTAGGGATCTGTTGTTGACCAAATACAGGTCATCGTTAAATTAATTTGGATTCAACTTTTAATGAAATATAAATATAAATAAAAACTATAAATTAAATATAAAATATAGTATATAAAAAAGGCTGGAATTAGTTTTTATATAAATAAAAAATTGCAAAATCTAAAATTAGAGGTCTTATTGAAACAGTTTTTCTGTTTAATGTCAAAGTCAACTCTCAATCCCTTAAATATAGGGGCTGAATTAATTGAGTGTGGTTCGTAAATGTGGAAATTTGGTAGGTTTAATTCATCACCGATCATAAAATTTTATTATTCAATGATAGATTTTGTTATCTATGTATATATTCCGTAATATTAATAGGGGTTTGCATTTAAAAGAATAAAGTTGATATTTGTTATTGATGTAAATACTTATGTTAACAAATTAGATCAGATTTAATATTTTTATATGTAGTTTTTTGTTCTAATTAAGTTCACGAAGAAATAAAATTTGACTAGTCTTTTTTATATAAAAAAAAATTCAAAACAAAGCACATAATACAGGTGAATTTATTTTCTTCGGGAATACCACGGAATTGAATTAAAATTTGAAGGGTTTGTAAAAATAAAAAGATTTTATAATATTAATGTACCATCGAATAAAAAGAAATATTAATCACCTCTTTGGATATATGGGATTTGAAGAATAAATGACGTCTTGGATATTTGAAGATGAAAAGTTTCTTATGTCCTGTTTTTACAAAACTGATAATATATTCGATTCAGTTTCCCTTAAATGTTAAAGAATCATTAATGACTCAAGGAAAGTTCACATTAATAGGTAAATTCAGTCATGGAATTCCGAAAAAACTAGTGACTGAAGTATTTTTTCATAAGATGAAATTATCAATGGAGTTCAGTATAAGTATCTGGGATACTAGGCATTTGTTGTTGGAGTTCAGTTCGAAAGAAGATAAGTGTAAATTGTGGTCTGAAAGCATTTGGTCAATTGGTAATACTTCAATGAGACTTCTGAAGTGGACGTCGGAGTTTAATGTAAAGGTCGAATGTTCTATATGTCCAGTGTGGGTTAAATTTGAAAAGTTGCCTGAGTTCATGTTCAACGACAAGACGATTCATTCTCTGGCCAGTTCTTTAGGCTCACTATTAAAAATCAAAGTTCTGAGTAAGAATAAAGTCTACCACAACTCATGTCTTGCTCTTGTTGAATTGGACATCTCGCAAAACATTTTGTACAATCTTTGGGATGGCTTTGAAGATAACCAAGGATACTGTAAGCTTTTTTTACAAGGATTTGCCAAGTTATTGTAATGTTTGCAAGCATGCGGGTCATGATTCTGGGGATTGCAAAAACGTTCTGAAGTACAAAGAAAATGGTATGCAGAACAGTCTGCATACTGAAGGAGTTAAAGACAACAATTAAAGGAATGCCTATATGCCAAATTAAAACAACAACTTCAAGTCTTTTATTAATGTCCCGAGTTTTCATCAACCTACAATGGTGAATAAGCCTGATCTATTAAAAGGAAGTAGTGATAAAACTGAAAACAAAGGTGATGTAGCTTCTGTAAAAGATGACATTTATTCTTATGAAACTCCATCAAATGAGAAGATAATGGAAGTTATACAGTCCATGAAAGATGGTTATGCAATGGCTGAGAAAAACACTAGTTTTGACAATAATTCCTCTCCTTAAAGAGAAAACATAGGAAGCAAACAATCAACACCTACTTACAAGTTCAACAAAGAAAGCTCTGAATTTCATAGAGTAATCAACAAAAAACTAAATGAAGCAATAGGGAAGAGAAAAGATAACAACCTTACAATCAAATCCTTAAGATTCACAAGATCTGCTTTGAAGACCAAATCCAACTCCAAATGATAGAGTTCTCAACTTAAACCTGCATGGAATCAACAATAACTCTACTATTAGAAGACTTAATTTCATTATAAAGAAGGAGAAGATAGATACATTCACTTGCCAGGAGCCTCTAACTAATGCTGATAATCTGCCAAGGATCTCTCAAAGTTTGGCTTTGAGAACTATACTTCTAATCTCAATAACAAATTCTGGTTGATGTGGAAAAATGACTATATCATTCAGATTATTTCTAATCATGAACAAATTTTGCATTTAGACATCTCTACTAATAAGAATGTTAGATTCGTTATAACTAGTGTTTATGCTAAGTGTCAAAGTAGGAACAGAAAAAGCCTTTGGAATGAACTTAAACACATCTCTCATATGGCTAACAATTTCAGGTGGATCATAATGGGTGACTCTACTGTTGTGTGCTCTCCTGATGATCAAATTGGATGCCTTACTTACTCCCTAGAAAGTGTTAAAGAATTTAATGATATGATTAATACTTGTAATCTGATAGATACTAGATATTGTGGATCAAAGTTCACTTGGAATAAAAATTGTAAATGGAAGAGACTTGATCCAATCACCTCAACATTACTAAGGTGATGCATTTGGCAAGGACTTGTTCAGATTATAGTCCTTTATGCATCACCATAATTAATAGTCAAAATCTTTTTAGGAAAAGTTTTAAATTTTTGGACATGTGGACCTTTGATCCCAACTTCCTTCATTTTGTTAAAAAGAGTTGGGAAACCAACTTGGATGGTTCTCCTATATTCAAATTTTGGTTCAAGCTAACTAGACTTAAAAAAGATCTTACAAATTGGAACATAACTTACTTTGGCAATGTCTTTTGTAAAGTGTAGGAGGTTGAGGCCCAAGTTAATCACTGGGAGAAGCAGCTTCAGTTGCATAATAGTCATGAGGCTAAAGTTAACCCATCCAAAGCAACAATCACTCACCTGTTTTTCCTGAAAATGAAGGAGAATTTTTGGAGTCAGAAATGTTATGCCTCTTGGATAGCCGATAAAGACAGAAGTACAAAAATGTTTCACAACTATGTGAAAAAGAAAAGGAAAATAAATACAATCAACAACATCAATGACAATGGCCAATGGATCACTAACGATAAGGAGATTGGCCAATCTGCTGCTAAGTTCTTTAAGTCTTTACTCATTGAACCCCCTCACTCTAATCAAAATGAAGGAGAAAATTAAATGAACAATAACATTTTTTATTGCATTCCTAAGCTAATTACTGAGACAGATAACAAAATTTTGCTTGATATTCCTACTAAGAAGAAAATTCATAATATTCTCTCTAACTTTAAGTCCTATAGTGCCTCATGTATGGATGGATTTAATGGATGCTTCTTCAAAACTTGTTGGAGTATTATCAAAGCTGATCTTTGTTCTTCCATGTCTGAGTTCATCAAAGGCAAGACGCTACCTAAAGGTATTCTTTCTACAAATATTTGTCTGGTGGCCAAGTCATGTAACCCCACTTAATGGAAAGACTTCAGACCTATAAGTCTGTGCAGTTTCCTTAATGGAATCGTGTCAAAAAATTTAACAACAGACTAACTCTTATATTGCCTAAAATTATCTCCAATGTCCAAGGAGCGTATGTCCCTAACTCATCTATTCATGAAAATATTCTTATTACCAAAGAGTTTATATATGATTTAAGCAGAAAGAAAAAGAGTAATAACATGATGCTTCAGGTAGACATGACAAAATCTTATGATAAGTTGTCTAACACTTTCATTATAAAGGTTTTAGAAAATTTTGGTTTCTCTGAAAGCTTCATCTTGTTAATCAGAAATCTTATATGTAAAGTATTTACTTTTATCCTTATAAATGGTCAGATCTTTGACTTCTTCAAAACCAGAAGAGGAATAAGGCAAATGGACCCCTTGTCCCCTAGCCTTTTCATTATGGCTGAAGAAGTCGTTGCCAGAGACTTACACAAGCTCTCAACAATAAAGAAATGCACTTCAATACTAGAAGTAATCTTCTAATCCTATGCCTCATATTTGCTGATGATATCCTGGATTTTCTCTACTAGCTCAAACAAATCCATTGACATGCTTAGTAAGCTCTTAGACATCTATCAAAGGGTATATGTACAGCTAATCAACAAATATAAAACTAAAGTATTCCTATCTTCAAGAATAAATTGTGCTAGAATTTCTACTACCACTAACATTTCAAGGTTCAATTTGAATATGTTGCCTACAATGTATCTTGGTATTACTCTGAACTCAAATAACAAGTGCAACAATTTATTCCAATGATAAATAAAATATGTGAGAAAATCAGAGAGTGGGAAGACGAAAAGCTCTTATTTGGTAGAATAATTACTCTCATCAACAATGTGTTAATGGTTATTCCTACCTATTGGTGTCAAAGCTGCCTCATTCCTAAATCCATAATAAAAAAAGTTAACACTATATTCAACAAATTCCTATACGGAACTAATGTTTCCGACAAAAGGTTACACTGGTCTAATTAGGAGAAGATTTGTAAAACTCACAAAGAATATGGTCTAAAGTTTCAAAAGATATCTGATCTTCAAACAACTTATGACTATAAGCTTTGGTGGAACTTTAGAAGAAATAAAAGTCTTTGGGATAATCTAATGAATGATATTTATTGCAACCCTATTCATCCTCTTCAAGTTGCATACAAAAAAGCAGGCTCAAGTGATTGAAAAAAGTTGTGCAGAATCAAAAACACTGCATAGCCAAACATCAGATGGATTATTGGTGAAGGAAACATTGAATTTTGGCTAGAGAATTGGTATGGCTCAAATTCTATCATAATTCTTAATAATAGTAAAAATAACTCTGTATACAGAGCTCAATATGTTTTTGAATATTGGAAAACAACAAGTGGGATGATTACAAGCTTGGTATGTTTTTTAACACAAAATAACATTGACCTCGTTCATAAAACATCTATCATTTTACAAAAGGAGAACATTATAGTTTGGTCTCTCTATAATGACTATAGGTTTAACACCAAGAAAACTTGGAATCATGTTCGTACAAGCATAACAGTTCTGATTTATTTGGAAAACTTTAGAATTCTGTTGTGCCTAAAACATTTTCGTTTCTAGTTTGGAAACTGATCCTTAACTATATATCTATTGATACTATAATGTAAAAAAAAACATATATCTTTGATCTTAAAATGTCAATGGTGATGCAATGTTGAATCACTTATTCACCTATTTGTCTTTTGTGACTTTTCTTGGAAGCTTTGGTTACATTATAGTCTGTTTTTCAAGATTAATGTTGAAAGATTCATGACCATTACGTACATGCTTCGTGTTTGGTTCTGGTCTACTAATAGTTACATTCATACTCGAACTATTGTTCCTGTTATTATCATGTGGTTTATTTGGAGAACCATGAACAACATGAAATTCAACAAGAAGGAGTTCAGCTTGGATGTTTTTATAAGGTACATCAATCACATAATTATTAGCCTCGACCAAGATAATTCCCTGAAAGCCAAACACTGGCTTAAAGACCTTCACATAGCTAAAGATTTGGGCTGTATTGGCCATATCCATAACATGAAGAATCCTAGCTACATAAAATGGCAAAAGCCCAAAGAGAATTACCTCAAGCTCAACTGTGGCGCATCCTGTCATTCAAATGGCAATGCATTTGGTGGTTTCTTGCTCCGAGATCAGAATGGCTGCATTGTGAATGTTGGCTCTAATCTCTACAATAAGATTTATCATATCATGGTTGAATCCCATGCACTTCTTGATGGCCTTCTTCTCTGCAACAAGCTGGGTTTTAGTAAAATTGAAATTGAAGTTGAATTCTTACAATTGTCAATATGTTAGCTGATGGTAAGTATCCTGCCTATCTGTTTCAAACTCTCACCTATTGCAGAAAACTTATGACGTCCTTCATGACTCTCTCTCACATTTCAAGAATCCAAAACCAAGCGGCTGATTGGCTTGCGAGATGAACCTTGAAATGCAAAATGAGAGCTGATTTCAGCAGCTTGAATGCTCTTTTTCCTTTAAAGGCTATTACTAGACTTGAAAGCAACAACTTAGGATACTTCATCTCTTAGATACCGGTTTCTATTGATTTCATTATACATCTAAATTCTAAGCAGCAAGCTTATGTTTAACAACCACCTTTGTTGTTGTTGTTTGTTTTTTAGGGCCTCGGGAAGGGTAGACTGAAGGAGATTCAAGAATGGAAAGGAAGGTTCAATGATGGCCAAATCAAATCCTCTTGTGTTAATAATTGTAGGAATAATGAAGCTTGTTTTGCTGGTTCTAGCTGGAATTTTCGCTTCTTTAGTATCTCTTGTGTTATAGAGCGAGAGTTTTAATTTTAAGCTCAAATTTAGAAGGGAGTTTAATTCAAACTTTTAATATTCTTTGACAAATAGTATGGTCCTATAGCTGTAACTATGCCTATAATTGGTTGTTTTATATTAATAAAGAATTAGTTATCTCCAAAAAAGAACAAAAAAGAATATAATATCAAATATTATACTTTGTTATCCATGTGTGTACTCAATAATTTTAATAGGGTTCCATTCATTTAAAAAAATTGATATATGTTATTGTTCTAAAAATTTATGTCAACATATTAGTATCATGTTCGATATTCAATTTATAAAAAATGTAATTTCATGTCAATCTTTTAAATTTGATGTCAATTGATTCAATTAACATGTCATCAACATATAATATTAAGAAAATGCTAAGTTCACAAATTAACCATCTTAAATATGCACATTATCAAAATAACTCTTTTTGGAACCAACTATGGTTATTTACTCATCAAGCACGTGGTACCATATTTTAGGTGACCGCTTAAGTCCATGCAAGGAAATTTTCAACAAGCACACTTTATCTTCTATTCTTTCAGCAACTTAACCATTAAGTTGTGTCATATGGACCTTCTCTCGAAAGATGTCATGTAGAAAGAAAATTTTAATATCTAATTACTCTAACTTCATGTTAATCTCAGTCACCAAAGCCAATAACACACACATTGAAGTGTGTCTAATAAATTATGGGTAGATTTTATTAAAGTTTGCATTAACGTTGGGTAAACCTTTTTGCTACCAAACATTCCTTGAACTTTGGTTTCTCAATGCATTTGTTTCCTCTTAAAATTCCACTTGTAATATAATAGTTTATATTTTTCTGATTTGTCAACTAAGGTCCATGTTTGGTTTTTTTATTAATCTATACATTTCATCATCCATTACTTTACTTCATTCAGTACTATGCTTATCATTAGATGCTTCTTTATAGCTGCTATATTTAGTATCGTTAATGTCATCAACCACACTTAGATCATAAGATATGATATCAGTTGTTGGGGGTTAAAACAGTACACCGATCTCTCGTGGAAATAACCAATATATGATTAAACAACCTTACAAAAGAACGATTTAATTGCCATGTACAAAACGGGAAATAAATAAGAAAATCGTAATAAAACTAAATACACAAGATGATATTTAATGTGGTTTGGATTGTGAAGAAGTCCTACATCCATTGGAACCATATATTTTTTATATATAAGTAGGTTACAGCTCTCGAAACATAAAGGACTTCATCACTATTTGTAACAAAAGATAACATGATTCACATAACTCTCTCTTTAGTGTTTATCTCCCAGCTCACTTATCTCTCAAGATACTTGGAATTAGTACACTCTCTCAGGAAATTATGTCTACAATTGTAATAGGCATGACTGAGGCCGAATCAAACAAATTATCTTTCTCTAAGCATAAACTATGAATGGTAAGCGGATAATTCCTACCTTCCTCGATACATCAGGTACACTATAACATCATTTGTTATATTTAAAGGTATCTTCTAAAGTAGGCATCATATTTTACAATTCGAGCTACTAACGTTGGTAAATTTGGGCCTCTTACAAGAAAACTCATTACCATATATCGCACTGAGGAGTCGTTATTTAACAAGACTCAACCTACATGTAGATTTTGCGTTATTAGGGCATTATCACTCCCCATAAAGCTCCATGATTTGTGCTTCTATTATCTTCACTTTTGTTTACGTTGTAGGATCAGCCTCTATGAGCCATTTTCCTTTATCTCCACGATGAAAGGCGTCAAACATGTAACATCTTAGCGAAACACGATTTTATTTTCAAAGTAGAGATGGTGAGCACGTTGCTCTTAGAGAAAAACACTTCAAGCCATACTGTAAATTGGCCTCGCATTGGTCATACATCTTAATACATTCTGAATCCAAGGTAAAAGTAATATATGCCCCCAACGGAACCATCCTACACGCCTTATACATCAGAGGGTAATACCATAGGTTAACAAAATTTTCAGGGATAAGAAACTTGCGATAAGATTTCCCCTAGTTTAATAAAGCAAAATGCACAGGTGACAGTACATCCTTTGTATTAATTCATGCCTTTTAGGAAATAGATAAGAGTATCATGCTAATAGATGCAATATTTAACCATTTTGTACGTAGTGATCTATGCACCACCAAAAATAAACATAATTTAATGGTATAACCTCAATCATTGGGTATAAATCATCATTTTTCGGGATTTCTGGACTCTCATATATGATTATAAAGATGAATCTACTTATATTGTGCACATCATCATACAAAATATTTTGTGACGAACTTATACTGGTTGGGAATAAACATATAATAGTACGGGCTATCATCAACATCTCTTCTATTGCAAACGGATGCTTTACCCAATTCACAACCATGATGAAGGCTACCAATAGTCTTTAATTGTTCGGACTTAGTTGGCTTGGACACATTCCAACCAACCAATAAAAAGTTCACAATATTATGTGCAATAAGAGCCATGCACCTGCCTTGAGCATACTCGTGATGGCCACTTCCTCATTGTTAAAACAGTTTTTAAGTGTTTTTGCTCTGATTGGACTCATAATCCCCCATAATTTAAGGATATCATACTCTAAGAAAAAACTGACATGAGACTACATGTCATTCATTTCTCATGGCTCATTACCTTCACCAGCATAAGGTTCTCCATATTAATTTGGATCTTCTTCATCGTTGATATTACGTCACGACATACAACGATCACTTGTGTTTCTTTATAGACCATATAGGAATTCAAAGAGTGATTCTCTATATATTATCACTCATCTTGAGATTCCCAAGCTATGGTCCCTATTTATGATGACATATTAGCCATCAAGGATACCAAATATTCTAGACATAGAAATTTAATCCAAAACGTGGGTATCTGAACTAAACCGATCTGATGCAATGGGTTCTGAATAAAAAACAAAATAGGGCGGGTTATGGTTTTTATTTTTACTATTTATCCAAATTCGGTTCGATCTTGGTTTTGAAATATTATACCACATGTACTGGCCCCGATACCCACCTCATAAAAATACCCCACATTCTTTGTAGCCCATTAAATGAAGAATCCAACTCAATCCCAACCCTAAACCTAAGAACCATGTCCTCTCTCTCTCCTTTTATGATTTTAACCAACATATATTTCCTCTCGCTAAAAGTACATATCATACCTCTTTTGGATCCACATCACTTAGAAACAATATCGGACTCCGATGATTGTATCGTGACAACTTAACTCTTACTTTTTCCCCGATTAACTCTACCTCATAGCTCACTGAATTTTAAGGTCACCTGGGGTTCATTTCCGTTCTTTGTTCTCCAAATCTAGTGATTGATTGGTTTTCGGTAGCAACCATCATAATGTCTCACGCGAAAGTGTATACATTTTGTTTATGGTTTAAACAAATATTTAGTGATGTTATCTTTGGTCCACAATATTTTAGTTGTCTATATTTTTGTTACCATATTTATCTATTTTAGTGACTTTACTTATTTTTATTTGTTTAATGAGAACTTAAAAACTACCGTAAAAAACTTATGTTCTTATTTGTTTAATTTTTAATTTAATATGTTTATTTATATAAGCGTAATATTTTATTTATAATGAGACTTTTACATTCAACAATACAATATATATATATTTTGGAAAGAAATGTTATTTGTAATATGAATCATTATGTAAATTAACTGGTAATAGTATTAAAAATATTTACGTGTGTTATAGAAGATGAAAATCATATGAAAGATAGAGAAGAATGACCAAATAATAGAGGGAGACCAAAATCATCAAAAAAGGTCATAAAGATAAAAAGGAAGAGACTAATGAAATTTCGGATAAGAATGCGTTGAAATAAATAGCATTCTTGGAACTCTTTGTTCCACCATTAAAAGCGTACTTAAGGTCTTGAATCAAACATAGCTCAAGTTTAGTAGGAAAATTTTGAAAAAATGTAAATGGTACTTGAACGAGCGTTGTTAAGTTTTATCATAAGCTTCACATGCTTAAGAGGTACATGTACTAATTTTCTATTAAAACATATTGTATTTGTTTCATTTTCTGTTTTTTATTAATAATTTGTCAAAATGGTACACAACGTTTTTAATACACAGCTTTTTGGATACACTGACAATTTCAAAGATCATGGAGAAATATGACAAGGTGATAAAAAAATTGTCTAAACCTTGTTTTATTTTTATTATGATTTGGGTATGAATACAATTTATTTTTCTCGCATAATTTTTTCCTTAATTTTTTATACAGGTTAGCTTGAGAAATGATTGAAAATTTTAGCATGTAAATTAATCTTCATATACTGACATGTATTATAATTTGAACGTAAACATATTTTTTATTATTTTTTATAATTTTATATGAAATACAGGTTACCAAACTTTAAAAAATGTTAAAGCAACATTCATTAAGCATTTTGTAAATAAAAATCTAAGCAAATGAATTATCATCTTAAGATCACAAGTAAAGAAAGAAAGACACGTGTTAACGTTTTCTACAAGTAATAAATATGATTTATTAGTTTCAAATACTAACTATTATATGATTTGATTTATCGCAAACACTAACAAAGAACTCAATTCATGTTTATTTGGGGTTTCATATTTTCTCTCATAATTGCTCTGGTTTTACTCGTACGTGACCATAACCTCTCAGATCATTCAGGACAGATTTGATACATGAAAACAATGTTTCCTCCTTGCAGATAGTAATTTTTTAACACCATGTCCATATTCTTATTAGATTATACCACAGTAATTTCTGCTCTTTTTGGACACATAAAAAAGAAAAGAGAAAATAAGCATAAAAAACCTCTAAATTTCACAAGAAATTATATCTAAGCTATTTATATTAGCTACTATATTATTAATATTTTCCTTTTCTATTATATATATATATATATATATATATATATTAGTTTTGTCAACATTTTTTATATGCTACAAAATTGCACCAAAAAATCATCATATTTACATGACAAAGTTTTTTAAGTAAACAAATATATAGAACAAAATATATATTATTCTCTATCGCTTCCTTTACCAGAGTAGAAATAGACGACACAAAGAGTTGATATCATTTTTATAGAAAAAACCTTAAACATTTACACTCAAAAAATCAAAATAACAAAGCATAATATTATTTCAACAAACGATCTAATTTATTATCTTTTTAGCTAATAATAAGACTTTATACCATGTAAAATGTTTTCCTTACCTGTCTCAGGTTCCCAAAGAAAGGATCTGTGGCGTTACTTACGATATCGTGGAGTTTGGATAATTTTCTGATGATATTTTTTTATGTTTTTCTTTGCTTACATTGTTCACCCACTATCTTTTCCTTTTGGGTAGTAATTAACCTCGGACTTGATAGAAGTCGTGCTATAGATTAAGCATCTGAAGTTGGTGTCACCCAAAAATATATATGTTTACGTGACAAAGTTGTTTCTTAGCATTCTATCCCAATTATATTATATATTTATTTAGTATTCCCCTCTACAGCCAAACAAAAATTATTCTCATTTATATTTTACTACTCAACAATTCTTGTATCTATAATAACTTTTAAATTGACCAGTATATTGTGGACTAGTGTATAACATGCTACAATATTAATTCATATTTTTGCAGTTTTTTCGGATAAATGTTCTATACATGATCGTGTATGTTATAGATATATACTATATGAAGAGTTATGGGTTAAATTAGACTTTCATATTTGGACTTAATAAAGGAAGTGAACCAGACTACATAGAAATTTTCTTATGAGTTTCGGCTTGTACATCTTCATATTTGGAATCAAGCCATGAACCGAACTAGGCTATAGAGAATTTTTTTTCATGAGCTTCATCATGGGATCAGTAGCTTTGCTTTGTGTTCTTGAAAATCTTGACATGAAGGTTGACCCTCTAATACAAGACTACAAACCAATCACTGATCTTATCCCACTTTTCTTGGTTCTTGTAAGTCTAACTAATATTTAATAATTATTTTTAATTTGTGTGATGAAAATAAAACTAAGTTCAGTCTTATACTTATATGCGAATGTTCTCTTTGCTATTAACATCATGTCGTCCAACTTTTTGGACCGCTCGGGTGGTATATTTTTCTTTACGTGTTTATTCCATTGCATTGATACGATTAGAACAATTATTAATGAAGACATGTTTGTTTTTAGTTTTAAATATTTGATGAATGTAAAATTATTTTTTTGATAATTTGATTTAGTTTGTATTGTTATTTGTCTTTTTTGTTTTATACTTTGTTGTTTTGGGATATGTTAATTCAATTTGATGAGACAATTATGCTGGTTTGTTCAATTTATTGTAAGATGTTTAAATTTATTTTTGGATTCAGTTTAGGTTCAGGTTTGGTTTGTGTTCCCCTTCGGCTTTTAGGTCTAGTTCAGGTATTTATAACAGTTTCATCTGTGAGTAGTTCATGGCTATCCGTGTGGGTAACCTAAACTCACAAATTCGGATTTGGTTCGACATAGAAAATACTTGCCAGGTTTTATGGCGGGTTCGAATATAAGTTTTTCTAATACAGGGTTAGTACCGAGTTTATAGATACCTGACCTCGATCCGCCATATTTTTATAATTAGAGTATTCTAGTATGGATTTCCTCCATGACATCTTCCAAACATACAAATGAGGTAATTAGGGGATTCTGATTAGAAATTGTGTGGTAGATTTCAATCTTAACAGAAAAGGAAACTGCATATATTATACAATGATACAATAATATCATTTATTGTAATGTACTCTCCACATTTACCATAATTTATTTTACTTCGATCAATGGTTGTGATAATCTGTCTTACTCTATTGGCCAAGCAACCCAATAGTCGTTGTTACACGAGTGTCATGTGCCTATCATAATTTAGATGTTTTTTGTCCGATTTGACATTGTGTTTCCTTTATAAGCGATAAAATATGTAAGCAAATACCCCATGTTTTTCAAGAGGATTTATTTTTCGTAAAATGCTACCAAAAGGTATTGTAAATACCCTAAAAAATATTGGAAATGATCATATAGTGTATAGACCTCACTTCTCAAAGGGAATTTTTTGGAAAATAAAATTCCTTTGTTTGGGATTTTAACTGAATTATCATATTGACGATGCGTGCCCCAACATTGAACAAGGTTTTCGGCATCTACATGGATCGTTAGCAAATAATAACCTGTAAAACAAATTTCATGTGGAGGGTTTTATACCTACAATGCGATCTTCCTTCTCTCTCGTGGATTTCTTTCAAGATACATGTAAATTGGTTAGTGCATAAATATTTGAGCAATGGTCTAGTTAAACCTTTCAACGACCCATACATAGCGAGAATATCTGATTATTATGATATTTATTTTGTTTTAATGGGAGTATCCCTTCTATAAGTTCTACTTGATTAGGGTTCGTTAGTCTGGAAGTTCATCAATAACCATAGCGTTGAAGTTGAGCAAACAAGATCATCAAACTTAGGCTAAATAATGGTTAGTTTTTTTTCTAAATAACAACCCAAAGGGTTTGTTCCGTGCTTTCTAAAGCGTTTAGAGCATCAACTAATATATTTTTATTTCCATATGTACTATTTCATACTCAACGTTATCAAGTTTCAAGGCTTCGACTCGTAGATTTTCAAGGTTTAACCCTCTACATTTTTAAGGCTTCATGTTATGGGTGCTCCTTACTTTGCCTCATCGTTGGAAGCAAGGAAACCAAATATAATCGATTGACATAATGGTTTCCCTGATGAGGATTCTAGTTATATTCTGGATTCATAACAACAATTTTTTTTCCTTCATCAGTTTAGACTACCCAAAATAGTTCTCGATTTTCTTCAGAAGGGTTCGACCTTTCTATTTGGAACTTGGTAAGAGCATCAAACAATGTTTGTGCTTTGATTTCAGTCTTCATATCAATTTGGATATCAAAATATCCAAGTTCAACTAACCATCATATTAGTATTCTTGACACATCGGGCTTCTGAAAGACAATTCATAAAAGAAACAAGGTTTACATAATGACAGTGTAAACTAATAATTAAGGTTGTATTTTTCTTTTAGTCATCGCGAGAGACTTTTGTAATTATAAATATATTCTCTAAACACCCAAAATAAATTTTCTTACATATTATATTGCTAGGAAAGCAACTCCATCTTTATTCACAAAAGTTGCGCTTATTGCATGGTCAACAAATGGTATGTATATATAAAGAATGTCACATAAGTTCGACCTCAATATGATTTTGGTAGATGTCAAATATTCTTTAATATATTTGAATAATATTATAGAGTTCATATGAAACATCAAACCTTTTTAATACTTGGTAAAATATGGCACATTTGTTTGATAATCTCAAAATGAATTCCTTTAAAACGACCCTTGGTAGTATTTGAATCTTTTTTATATTTCGAGATGGTTCAATGGCTGAGATATGAAAATTTATTTGTATTTATCTCAAAAAAAATCATTAACCAATTATCTTAAAATATTCATGACCGAACTCTAAAGTTGACTTCTCTAGGTTTAGTTTCATATTTATTACACAAAGGTTTCAAATATTTTCTTCAAGGTTGTTAGGTGATCCTTCTCCTAATTGTTTGTGGCTAAAATTTTATGTATATGCTTGTACATTTTATCCAATTTGGTAGGAAAAAACCTTGTTAACCAACCTTTGATAGGTTGATCATGTATTTTTAAGGTCGAAAGATATTATCTTGTAATAGTGTAATAGTTTTTCAGTCACAAAATTTGTATGCTCTTCATCATTGGATTCATAACTAAATGGTATATATAAAAAAAATATCCATAAAGGATAATGACATGTTTACTGAAGTGGCATCCATCAACTAGTTGATATGCAAGACTAGAAATGGGTCCTATAGACATGCTTTATTCAGGCCGCTAAAGTAATACTTATTATGTACAAATTGATTTGTTTGGTGTAAGAATTGCTTATAGGATTTGTGTTCGTTATTTCTACTGATGTTAGGTATTGTTTAGGTTATAAAACGTTAAGTTTCAAGGTTTTGGATCCATAAATCCATGCATGTAAAAAACAGATATTTGATACGCGGAGAAGACGACCTAAATGTGAATCACAAATTCATATTGAGGTAAATATGAATAGTGAATAATGAATAATAGTAAGTGAAATCATAATGTTTTATGTAATTACGAATTTCAAATTTATTATCAACCCAATCTGAATCGGAAATTGGTATATGAAGATTATAAATGCAAATCACGAATATATTACTTATTAAAAAATATTATACAAACATGAATTATGAATCATATTTTATATATATATATATATATATATATATATATATATATATGAAATTCAAATCATTATGCTTATATGAAAGACATAAGCGTGAATTATGGATAAATTACTAATATAAATGCTTTATGCATGCAAATCGTGAATCATTTTGTATATAAAAAACATGAATAATTATGTTTATATGAAAACTATAAACATGAATAGTAAATATCTTAATGAATATATATCATGTGAACACAAATTGCGAATTATTTTGCATATATGAGAATCATTATGTTTATATGAAAATTGTAAACGCAAATTGGGCATATATAAATGATTATAAATTTTATTTGTTGGCATTCAATGTGTATACATGTTTTTAAACAAAATGAGACAACTTCAATCCTTCCTATTAGTCATTTTTAAGAGTTGAAAGGTATGGTTAATTTCGTTTTATCAAAGTGGAAAAGGATAGATAGAGGAAATTTCCAGATACTCTATTTGTGCGGAAAATATAAAAATTGCTTTTAAGTAGTATTGATAAATTTTCGGGTATACTATTAGTTATTGATATGATAAGTTGTCCAACTACTAATATAATTATAATATAGTTATATTTATAGACATGATTGGTTGATAAATACCTAAAGAAACCGATTTATGTTTATCTGAAGCTTCAAATGAATAATTTGTTAGTGGAGAGAATAGTTCATGTATTAGTTTTCAAGGTCATAAGAAAAAATAACTTTCTATTATTTTTTTGGGTGATAGAATTACAGGTCTTGGTCAAGTTTTGAGGAATGGGTTTCATCTTTAAGATTTGTTTTATCTGCTTATGATTTATAGAGAATGGTTTTCTCTTTAAGTATTTGCATAACACTAGATAAAAAATAAATATTTATTGTTTGAATAAAGTCTCAAGTGGATGGTTATGGATACTATATGCATCATTTGATACCTCCACCAGCTTTTAGACAACATACTTGTGGGGTTATGTTTAGCAAATAAAGTAAAAAAAATTAAACATCATATTTGATTGCTAAAGAGATACAAGGGTGTATTAGATCCAAGAATATTGTGACAGTAAAAATCTTACGATCATTTGTAAAGAATGATTGTGGTTTAGACATCTCGTATCGATTTTGATACATTACTTTAGAGAACGCAAATAAAGTTATTTATGGAGATAATTTTACTTTGTTTAATATAGTTAAAGGTTGTTTTTTATCTCCAAAAATTATTGATTTAACCAGTGATTACTGCTTCGAATATACTCCCATAAATAACTGTTTCATAAGGTGTTTTGTTGCATCTGGATATTTTATCTAAGGTTTCCATTTTTGTCGCCTGCTTTTATTCAGTGTTGGAACTTTTTTGACATGGAAAATAAAGGAATATTGTTATATGCCACAACTAAATATGGTAAAAATGATAAGTTTGAAAACACTGTAAATTGGTTTCGATGCGGATCGTGAGCTATCAATTTTATCAAATTTGAAATGTAAATTCAGAATAGAATATAAAATTCAAATTGTGACTTACTTTTTACTCATACCGTGATTGCAAACAATTGGTTTAATAAAAAAGAAAACACGAATCCTAATAAAATATAAAACATGAATTGTGAATCACTTTTTACTCATAACATGAATAACGAATAACTTTAAACTGGCATATATGAATCACAAATTATTTGTAAATTTGAATCGTAAATTGTTTCTTATTAACTATTTTTTTCATAACTATACACGTATTTTTTCAGTTGTATTTGGTATTATTGGGTCTGAAGATGAGGATAAGTAGTTGTAGTTTCTTGAGAAGTTGAAACCTCATTTGATGGATCATCAAATCACATTTATATATGATTCTCACTTAATTACAATTAATGTTGTTTCAGATTTGTTTCCTAATAGCTATCATGCGTGTAATATTTTTCATCTTATTAGGAATTTGAAGTAAGCGTACATCCGCAAAATTTAGAGCAAAGATGGTTCACAAGTTTAAATAGCGTGCTTATGCTCCTAATCAGAGCATGTACACTCAATAAATGGAATAATTTATTGATGATTGGGGTAACAAAATTCTTAGTATTTTCCAAAATTCACAATTAACTGAGAAAATTAATATTTTAATTATGAGTCAAATATCACGATGTTATGTGGATGGTCTATTTTGAACTAGTGCATTATGTCATGAATTTGAGAATAAGCTTAAGTCAAAACTGGGAATATGACGTATATGGCTAGTCCGTTCATCTTCACATGTTTCATATGAAGTATTTTAGAAACTTGTTATGTTTGTTGATCTTATGGGTTTCAAATTTTCTTATGGTATGTGGAAAATTTATTACTTTTCATACTCTCATGTTTTGGTTGTTATACAAGTTATTGAGGACAATTCTCTGAAATATGTCAAGCCATTCTATTACACAACTCTTATACGACAACTTATTCATATATCATTTTGACTTTGACTACTTTTGCTAAATAAATTACATTTATTGGTTCTCCAGATATTCTCCATCCAAACTTGAAAAAAGAGATAAAATACCTAAGAAGAAGTGTATTCCATATAAAGGAGAAGTAATAGTCTCACAGAGGAAGTATAGTTGTTGTTCAAGATTCGGTCATGATAAACGTTCTTGTGAAAAAGTTTTATATGATTGATGTAATTGTAAACGTTCTTGTCATGATACTTTTTTTTTATGTAGAAGTCTTATTAAAACCCAAATTGCAAATTAATGGTAATGCAAAAATCGAATTATGAAACTCTTGTCAGACTTTTATAATTTTCGAAACATGAATCATGATTTATGGAATTTTTTTATATTAATCGTGAATCATGTCAATTTTTAAAAATACGAGTTGCAAACTCTATTCCAGAAAAGGATAAATATGAAGGAATGTCAAAAAAGGTGAACCGAGAATTGTGAATACTAAGAAACCATAAACAAACTCACGTTCCATAAAACTACTAAGTTACAATAATGTGAATTGTGAATACTAAGTAACCATAAACATTCGCAAATACTAAGTAACCATAAATGCAAATCACGCTAATCCATATAGAATAAAAAACGTGAATCGTGAGAGCATAATAAGTTGAAAATACAAATAATTAGATTATGCTAAACGTAAATCATGATGTATATTAATAATATGTGAAGAAACATGAATCATGAAGCATGTAAATACAACATCAAATCGTGAATAATGCTATTTCTAAAATACTAATTGTGAATTACATTATATACTATTTCACAAAAATCATTGATGTTAAGATGTAAAATACATCAATCATAACTAACTGAATATGAACCAATTATTGTTTTAATTTCTTCGGCATAAGTGTCGACAATATTTCGATTTTCAGTAAGATCCCTATCATACTCATATACTAATATGCCATAATAAACTATTCATGGTTATTGTTGTGGGATATTTCTTAGGCATTTAATTTTAATACATAAATTTTACGAATACAATTATTGTATAGAGGTATAGAAGCTGGAAATAGTTGGTACGAACAAGTTATAAATGTGAATCATGATGTAGTAGAATGTGAATTATGATGTAATACTAAACGTGAATCATGATGTATATGAATACTTAGTTATGCAAAGCGAATCATGGTGTACTATTAAATGTGAATCATTATGTTTAAGACTATATACGTGTTAAGCGTAAATCATGATGTAATATAAAACATGAACCATGAGGATCAGAATAGCCATTATGCAAGTGCAAAGGTATCCATAATGAAATTATAAATATTAGTTAGCATACAAATATTTATACTGTCTTTTTTATCTCATGTGTATTTTAATTTTGGCATCAAAGACTTATAGTTTGTTGTTTCTCATTTCTCTAGGTTTATTAACAACTAATGTGCAAATTGAAAGGAAGACATAAACATAATCCTCATTAAGTTGCAGTAAAAATCATCAACAATATGCTAGACATATTTCTACTGTTGGATCAATTTCTGCATTACGGTTATGTTTTAAAGTTTTTAATGCTTTAATGGTAAATATATGTTAAAAATATATATAAATAATTACCACTGCATGTATTGAAATATTTATTGGTTTACCAGGTGTTCTTAGTTTATTATCAAAGTTAGATGAAGGTATAAGAAACGTTTTTTGTGAAAACATCAAGTAAATAACACCACAATAACCTGTGAAACATTTTTGCAAAACCAAATTTAGAGAGAAACAAAAGAAATATAAATAATAAATAAAATGACAAAAAATTACATAATGAATTAATTTAATTAAGAATCACGAATGAAATGACGATAACCAAATATGAATTTTTAAATAGAAACCGTAAATTAAGTGACAATAACCAAATAGAAATAAAGACATTATAACAATTGATAAGTAAAATACGAAAAAAGTTATATATATATATATATATATATATATATATATATTTTATTTACCTTTTAGTCAACTGGTCTTTATTGACTACGCCTATCAACTTACTGATAACAATTTGGATAAAAAAATTAAGAATTAACCCTACCATTAGACCATTTTATTTTGTGCTCTTTTGAATCTTGGTTAGTTTTTGGTATTCTTGGACGTTAATTATTATTATTATTATTATTTCGTTATCAATGTCCCAATATAATTCTCCACACTCATGCACTACCATCAAAAGTTTTGCAATCTATTTCTTATGGGAACCGCTGTAAAAATATAATAGAAAAGCATTAATAAAAGTTGAAATCATAAATGAAGAGGATAACAAAGTGCGAACCACGAATGAAGAAGTGAATGAAGTGCGAATCATGAATGAAGAAGATAATGGATTATGAATCAGGATTGAATACAAGTTTGATGAAACACAAATCATAAATGCAAACGGGTAGGAAATGTGAATCACAAATAAAAAGTATAATAAAGTTTGAATCCTTAATCAATAAGGAAGTGCAAATCGTGAATACCTATATAACAAGAGGATGAAGTATAATTACGAATGAATAAGAGATATAAGTTTGAATTGTGAAAGGTTACAAAATAAAAGAAGGAAGACATAAATTACATAAAACGTTTTGCAACATCTTAAGAGTACACAATTAACTTTTTTATAAACAATTTGCTTTTCAAAACATGTGTCATTCCCTTCATGTTCATCTTCATTGTTTTAAACATTAATCTTTTCATATTGGTATCATGTATTACATCATGGTTTAAAACCTATGGTCCATGTACCAATTATTTCTCATAGTTTATTACCTCCAACATCTCTTGGCACTGGTCTTGAACCTATATTTTCTCCTAGACCACATCTTTTTTTCTACGATGCATCATGTTCAATAGCATTAATAACCAACTATTCCTTCTTAATAAGTGCAACTAGAGATAGAAATTGAACTCGAAACCATGCGTATCCTAACCAAACTGATCCGGTAGGGTGAGTTACCCAAAAAATAAAACAAACGGGAAGAATTATGGTTTTTATTTTTACCATATGTTCGGAATCGGGCCGAGTATCTATTTTGCATATATTTTATTGGATAAATTTATATTGAGTGATTTATTTAATCGACTCGATTCTTTTTTATCATATATATCTCTGAGACTTTTTTTCTTGTTTACGATAATATATATCTTGGATAATATTGATGTTTAATGAGTTCCTTAATCGAATTCAAGATTCTTGTTTATCATATATATCTCTTAGACTTTTTTGTTTAAGATAATATATATCTTTGATTGAATAATATTTATGTTGAGTAATTTCTTTAATCGACTGCGAGATTCTTGTTTATCGTATATATCTCTCATAGTTTTTTTGTACGATAATATATATTTGATTGGACAATATTTATGTTGAGTGATTTCTTTAATCCACAATCAGATTCTTATTTATCACATATATCGCTTAAATTTTTTATTATTTTATTATATAGGCTAATATATATATTTTATTAGATAATATTTATGTTGAGTGATTTCTTTAACTGACTATTAAATTCTTGTTTATCATATATATCTTCTAAATTTTTTTTTTCTTTTTTTATTTAAGATTACTATAATTTTACCGTTTATCGTTGATTGATTTATATAAAATATTATACTATCTTAATAAATTGCTTAATTGAATTTATTATTTAACATGAGTAATTGAAGTTTTTACAATAAATGGACGATTGTTCGAACTTAGAATTTGGAAGAAATTATTAATGAAGATATTTTTATTTTTAATTTTAAACATTTGATGGATGTATAATTTTACTATGGATAATTTGATTTAGTTTGTATTATTTTTTATTTTTATATTATGTTGTTTTGGATATGTTGATTCAATTTGATGTGATAATTATATCGGTTTGTTAAATTTATTATAAGATTTTTAAATTTATCTGTGTGTTCGGTTTATGTTCGGATTGGGTTCGGGTTAGGTTTGGTTCATGTATTTACAATGGGGTCCATCTGTTGGTATTTCACGGGTATCCGTGTGGGTAACCTGAACTCGCGGATTCGGATTTGGTATGAAATATAAATTACATGTCGGGGTTCGGGTGGGTTTACGTATCAGTTTTTTTTACTATGGGACGAGTATCGGGTATATAGATACTCGTTCCCGATCTGTCCCGTTTCCATCCCTAAGTGCAGCTTATACTATAGCTCTTGATCATGAACCTTGTCGTAATTGTCAACATGCACCTTCTCCTTATCTTCTTTAACGTTAAATGCCTTATATTCAACATCTTGGACTATATCATATTAAATCTACATGATAAAAAAAATTAATAACGAATGAAGGCATTGGCAATACAAAAATGGGAATCGCGAAAAAATGTAATATACAAACGCGACGAAAGGAAATATGTAATCGCAAATCACGAACACATGCAATGAATAAATCTTTATTCAGATTTTCTTATTGTAGCTCATCATTTGCTGTTGCAACATGATTCAACTCCTTAATTAGATTTTTTTCTTTTCGCCTCATTTGATTTCCAACTATTTATTATCCCTTAATAGATTATAAAGAAAAATGGCATTTATATTAGCGAATCGCACACACATGCTTATGAGAATAAAAATCATGACCATAAACTAGTTAATAAAGTGAATTGTAAGTCACAAATTACGACCAAATCCCTATGAGGAACTCGAATCGCGAATACGGTCTTTTTAATATCATGACTTGCAGAAACTAGCATTGAACAAACACGAATGAAGAACCACGATATGACATAAACGCAAATCTAAATTATAAATGTAACTGAATACATATTTTATAAATATGAAATCCTATATATTGAGGTTTACCCTAAATCTCGGGAGTAATACCTCCATAAATTTGTTTATTACTCTTAATTTATAAACCTTAACCTATTGACGGAATTACTGGTTTATGAAGAATTCTTGTCTTGCCATACCGTTTGTTTCTTGTGGAAACAACTCTCAACAACTCGTTGCTTAGTAGTTCTTTATGTCGATTTACACTTCATTAGATGTGCAACATGATTTATTTATTGGATATATATTTTATTGGATGTGTATCAGGAATTCTATGCTGAAACTAACCTTGTTTGAAGGTGCAATGTATTTTTTCTATCGTGGCTTAAGTCTAAATTTATCTATCAGCTCATCTCCATATAAGGCACCATATATTTATATATTATATGTCAGATTATCTTCATCTTCCTCTAAATTAGTCGCGTTACCTCCATTAGTGGTATTTTCATCACACCTTTTTTTTTCTTATGTATCTAATTATTTTTATGAACTCTGTGAAAGTATGTTTTGACTTGGTGGAGCAAAGCATAAATGACTTAGTGTTTTGTTGACTAAACAATATGTCAAGTCCTCCATGCTTGTGATTTGTCTCACGTTAGTCCACCTCCATCACTTGTGTAATAAATGGGTCATTAATATTATAAAAATTACAACAAACCGAGCTTTTTTAACCTCACCTCTTTTTCCGTTCATTTTTGTTTTTAACTTTCCACACAAGCTTCCATATGGATGTGGTAAGTAATTAAAAAATAATATTTATTATTTAAATAGTTTTATTATCTAACCCATTTAATAATTTATCCCGCTTAATAATACGATCCAACCCATCCAATAACTCAACACATTCAATAACCCGATTCAGCCCACCTAATAATCCAACCCATTTCAATTAAAATATTTAGACCTATTTTAATCAGTTACAATCCCTTATTGTTTAGCTTCTACTAATACTAATATTGTATGTATATACATGTTGTCAAAATATTTACTTGTAACCCATGTGGGATTGAGACCTTGTAATCTTAAAAAAAAACCTTGTAGTCTATGCACTGTCAGCTAAGTACGAGAAGAAGAATGATTTCACAACCTCGCCTCCCCACTAAATCATTGATACAGTGTCAACTAAAACGAGAAGAAAAATGAAATACAGTAACTAACCACATTATCACAACCAAACTGCATCCACCAATGCCATACAATTGGATCCTCCAATTTATTTTTATATTTAGCTTTAAAATGCAAGATAAAATAAATAAAGTTATTAGTACATTTATTTTATACAGTTAATTATCGAAAATGATGATTTGTACAGTTTAACTTAAGAAAAGGAACAACTACATAGTAAAGTTTACACACACACACACACAAACACATTACATAGTAAATTTATGTCAATTGATAAGAATAACTACAATAAACATGATTTTAACTAGAATATGAAACAATTTTATTCTTGAGTTTGAAAACTTTATTGAGAAACATATCAATAAAGTAATGAATTTTTAAGACTTTATCTAGGAGTTGAAGAAAAATGATATGGCAAACCATGTAAGAAGGACTCAATGTGAAATGTTAATAATGCATTGTGAAGTATATGAAGTTAAAGACTAATTGTCATATTTTTACCTTCCAAATAAGTATAACAATATCGTAGTGAGAGTTACTTAAGACAAACAATGAGGAGATATTGGCACTCACGAGAATTCACAGCAAATAAATACATATACAAGAGGTTAATGTAATAGTGTACTTAAAACACTATAGATATGTGAATATATCATGGGAGCTTGTAGTGAATAATTTTTTGACATAGACTTTGTTTGCAGACTCGATATATGGAGGGCTTTTTCCTAGTTTTGAGCATGTGTTTTACCAATGAGTATAACTTAAAGATTACAAGGGTTTTTTTTAATATTACAAGGTTTCGATCCCAAATCGGTTAAAATTAAATATTTTGACAGCATATATTTACATACAATACAGTAATAATATAAGCTAAATAATGAGGGATTGTAACTAATTAAAATTGGTTTAATTTTTTTAAATTAAAATGGGTTGGGTTATTAGGTGAGACAAACTAGGTTATTGAATGAGTTGGGTTATTAGATGGGTCAGATTGGGTTATTAAGTGGGATGAGTTATTAAGTGGGTTAGGTTGGATAATAAAACTATTTAAATAACAAAAATATTAATTTTTTATTTATTTACCACGTCACGTCAGCATCCTACGTCGAAGATGATGTGGAAAATCAAAGGGTAAAAATGGACATAAACAATTATTGGACTAAAATAGAGTTAGAATATTGCATATTATATAACATCAGGGACTCGTTTATTACACAAGTGAAGGATGGAGACTAACATCAGAAAATTCATAAATATGAGCAACTTGCCATGCTTTTTAGCCGTGCTTCGGTCTTGTATGCTCAGAATTTTTTTAGGCAACGATTATATAAGCCTATGCATTATTAAAGCATTAATTTCTTTGTTTAAGGTATTGGCTGCTTCAACATAGAATCTTTTGTTTAAGCCGAAGAAACTGCTTATACCATAGTAATATAATCTAAGGCTCTAATTATTTTAGGTAAGAAGGTATCAGTCAAACTAAGCAGGTTAATATGCTACAAAACTTAGGCAAAATAATGTTTTACTTGGTTGGGAAGATAATTGGTAAAGTTGAGCGAGGTGAGGGGGTTGCAGGTATTTATTGTGAGGTAAAGTTTTGCTTCGGTCTGAAGTACTATGAATTAAGTAAAGTCTATACTAGCCAAGTAGGTGACAACCTAAACTTGAGTTATTATGTGTGACATGTGGTATAAGGTATTAGTTATAGTAGTTAGATTGATCTTATGTTACACCAGAGTCAATTACTCATTGTTACAACTGAAATGGTTATTTATATTGATGAGTTTGTTATATTCTGTTGAAGAAATAGATTGTCACGACTTAACATATATAATACTCTTTGCACTTTGAAGAAGACCGTGATATTTTGGTTGAGTGTGCAACAAAGATAGTGAGAGAAGATACTTAGAAGATCAGAGAGTTATATTGGAAGAATATCAAGTGTGAGTTCCATATTTAGAGTTTCCATAAACACTATGTTTCTCTGTTATCTTTCTATTGTAAATTGTTGTTATTGTTGAACAACCAGATGAATGATGTGGCTTAGAGTGGACGTAAACAAGTTTCCGAACTAGTATAAATATATGTGTTGAACATTTCTCTTACTTTGTTCTTTTTTAATAAAATTGCTATGTGTTTCGTGACATAGTTCTTTGAACGATCTGTTAGATGTCTGTGCAGATCAAATAGACCTTATATAAAGCGCCACAAACTCTCTTTATATTATGATTAATCAACCTTAAATTCTTTTCCTAATGGATTTGTTAAGAGTCAATCTTTTAGCTTTATAACCAACGAGAAAATGGGTTGGTATTAATCGTAAATTGTGAAATTTTATTAGACGCATATCGCAAATGATTAACTATACAAACGTTGAATCTTACGAAACATGAAATGTGAATTCTTATTAGACGCAAATAAAATATAATTAACATAACAAATATGCTAAATAGAAATCTCAAATCATGGATTTTTATTATACATGAATCATGTATGATTAGCAATGCAAATGTGCAAGCTTATTAAACACGGATCACGAATGCTTATTAAATGAAAATAACAATACAACATAAAACCACAAATTCAAAGTTCCACGTAAATACCTGATCATCTTCGATTTTTTCAAGTTCTTTTGCCACAACATCTTCTCTTTTTAATTTAGTTCTCATCCATTTTAAATATCTTGGCATCAAGGCTTTGTTGGTTGCAACTTCCCCAAGTGTTGTGTGTTACAGAAGGAATGATTGCACACACACACACACACACACACACACACACACACACACACACACACACACACACACACACACACACACACACACACATATATATATATATATATATATATATATATATATATATATATATATATATATAAGATCAGGTATGTATAGAGTTATTCTTCTATTTAAAAAATGTTATTAGTATACGAACCAGTAATATAGCAACACATATGATAAATCTATCCAGTTTGATATCAAAATTATTTTGTATTGAATGCATAAGTGTCTCCCTTAATGTTGGTGCACAATTGTAATCATTATTTTTTTGCAGGTTTTCGATGTAAGTAACCATCATCGTACCAAAGACATCAGCAGACGTTGAGAAGAATAATGTTGAGCAAGCTAAAAATATCATAAGTATACATACATCTTTTGTCTCCTTCATCTCATTATAAGACATAAGAAAACCTATTGAAACATCATTCACTGGTTAAATAGTAAAATACGAATGAAGAATAAATTACAATCGAGAAATACGAACAAATCTGAATAATGAATAAAGAGGAACCACCAAATTCAAAATATGCACATTTATACATACATATATATGGAATATTAGTGTTTCTAAATATAAAATATGAATCCACATCTTTATTTTCAAATTTATACTTTTTATTTATTTTTCTTTGTTGGGTAGTCTTCCTTCTTTCGTGTCAAAGATATATTATTTGATAATTCTTAATTATATACCTTCTCGTATCTTGGTTGTAACGTTCTTTAAGCATTTAACTTATTTCCTTGTTTAGTGCTTCAACAAATATAGTCTTTACATCTTTAGTTATAAGGTGTATAAATTTTAAAATCCCATCTGAAATATTCTTCATCATTTTCGTAGATCTTTATGATTTCATCTAAGAAGTCTTGATCATTCATAGTATATATTGTTTCCTTTTATATTTTTAGTATATTGTGTGTATCTTTTAGAAGAGAATAAAATGAGATGTTTTTTGTTGCTTCAATATGATAATTTTTTTATTTTTTATATTATGCATCTCCTTTATAAGTGAAAATAGATTTGACATGAAAAACAAGTCTTTACAATGTTTTCCGGTAGCAAATACAAGTTTGATATATTAGCAAGACCATCAATCGCGTACTATATGCGAAATAGACATGGGATATTATAAATACGAATCACAAATTAATTATCAAACAAATATAAGAAACAGATACGTGAATCTAAGACTATACTTAAAATTGAAACACAAATCATAAAGAAACACCCAAATTTTAACTAATAAATTAGTAATCCCAAACATTTCATGCTAAAACAATATTCTAATTAGTAAGTTTCATATTTCAAATATTTCTACTAATATATTGTTCTAAAATCATAAAAGCTACCTCTTTTCATCGTGAAACCCCAAAACCGTAAAATTAAAGTCCTAAAATTAACAAATCAGACTTGAACCGGTAGAAAAAAATGATTTGTAATAATTTAAAACTAAAAATAAACTTACTTACTAGTTGCAAGTAGACTTGAATTAATCGATAGCCCCGATTTTCAAGTTTGATTTCTCCCAAATGGCGATGATCGAAACAATGAACCGTGGACAACCAATAAGACACTAGTTTGAACAAAATCTTTTGATGTTTGGAGGAAGATAAAAAAAAGCGAAACATCATCGGAATATCTCTAAAAATAAACTTATTTACTTAGTTGCAAATAGACTTAAAGTAGTCGGTAGAACCGATTTTCAAGTTCGATTTCTCACGAATGTCGATGATTGAAACAATGAACCGTTGACAACTATGAAGAAAATGAGGTTGAACAAAAGCTTTTGATGTCTGGTACAGTCAAACATCACCGGAATCTAAGATTTAGTTATAAGACTGAAATAAAAAATAAGATGTGGAGAGATAAAGAACGGGAAAGCCTGCTCGGAAAGAGGTAGCCGAGTTGGTGGAGTAAGGTAAGCTTGTGACCAAAGGCTGCGAGTTCGAGTCCTTATACAAACACTTTTTTGTTTGAGCATGTCACCTTGTGTGGTTTACCTTCAGGCGTTGGTTTGTAGGGTATTGCGTCAGATCAAGAGTTTACCCTCTGCGCACTCGTTGAATAGCTAGTGTGGATTCTTTTAAAAAAACAAATTAGTCACAAAGTAAAAAAAATGAAAATGATATTTTGTTTTGACACATTTGAAATGTTAATTTATATTTAAAAATATTTGTGGTACAAATTATGATCCACTTATCTACACTTAACTTCTGATATCTCGGACAATTGAATTTACTTTTATAGAAACATTAGTAGCTCGCTAATTTTTATTTAAAAATAAAATTTATTTATACAAATTAAAATGTCAATAATATTTACGAATATCTACGAAACAATTATTAAGCGATCATTTAATTATTTATATTTAAAAAATTACATATTTTTTAGATAACAAATAATTTTAAAATAATAATTTTTTTAATAAATGTTTGAGAACATCCGTTTAGCTTTTTTTTTAAAATAATTGGAGTAAGCTATCGATAATTATCCTAGTAAAAATTAAATTGTCAATAACCACTTGAATTTTACACCATAAATTATTATGATAATACCTCTAAATACACAAATAAGTTTTGAATAATGACTATTCATTTTTGTGACAGATAGTCCTTCGAGTAAAAAAAAATTCGGATTTAGTTCATTGATTATTCATTTTGGATAAAGTTAGTCGTCGGCATATGTGATTATCCATTTTTGTGACAGATGATCCATTTTTTTATAAAGTTAGTCATTTGACTATCCATATTCGATAAATTTAGTCCCCAAATAAACATATGTGCGTGACTAATTTTATCCAAAACGGATGGTCAACGGACTAAAACCGGATGATTTTTAATCGAGTTCCTATATATCACAAAAGTGGATAGTTAAGAGATTAAAACCGAATGTTTTTTTAACCAGGAGATTATCTGTCACGAAATGGGATATTCAGTGGACAAATTACTATTCAAAGCATACACAAACATGTACAACCTTCAACAATTAGTTATTTTAAGCCTTAACTTAATTTTTTTTTCAAAAACACATATATTTCTATATTTTAAAGACGAACAAAACAAAATCTATTAGTAATATTTTTGGAGAATTTTTTTCTTATTTTCGCAACAAAATTACACGGAATTCCGCTACTCAAACACAATAACGTTTTTCAAAATAACTTCGCAACCAACTTGCACGTATTTCTGCAACTGGAACACAATCCATTTATTTAACAAAACTTTTTGAACAGAAAAATAAGCATATTTTTGCAACTATAAAACAATTAGTTGTTTCACACTCAATTAACACTTATTTTCACAAAAATAAGTTGTATTCTATTATTCACATCAACCGACTTAATTAGCAACCAAATTACTATTTTCACATCTATTTTTTTTGCAACAGATTCGCATGTAATTTCGCAACTTGAACACGATGTTTTATTTACAACCAAATTACACCAAATTTCGCAATTAGAACACAACTGCTTTTTAGCAACCAAATTACACGTAATTTCGCAATTGGAACACATTTGTTTTTCAAGACTTATTTCGCAGTCCAACTACACATAATTACGCAACTAAAAAAAATCCAAAAATATTTTTTGCGAATCTAATTTTGTTCAAACAAGTGATATTTTCAGAATATTTAAATTATGATTTAGAATATAGTATAATATTTAAAAAAACATGAAAAAATGGTTCAAAAATATTTAAAACCACCAAAAACAACTGACTGTAAATAGTAATTTCTCACCTCTATTACCATAAATTAACGAAAAATTTATTGGTGTTTCTCTTCCCGAGTCATAGTCATATTAACCATAATATTAAAATCTGTCTTTCTGTCTACCAGTCACGTTATTTTCTCGTAAACTCTAATGCTAATCATTCTTTATGTCCACATCCCACGTCGCAAACATATCTGTACGTGCATTTTCAAGTTATGCTCTATATACTGAATAGTTTCATTATTTACTTTTCTTTTTCTAATCCTAATAATGTTTTTTAATTTTGTTGAAATCATATATAAATATAGTCATTTTGTAGGTTTCGACTTCTTTTCCATTGATTTGTTTTATATAGAGTTTTTCTTTATGTTAGGTTATATTTTATATACGGAATAATTATATTATTTATCTTCTTTTATATATTTAATAATATTTGTGTAACTATTTTTTTGGATACACGAAATGTATTGAAAAAATAAAAGATGTTCGTACAAATATTACAAAATATTTATTTTGACAATTGGCATTAAAGTCATAATAAACAAGATAGAAATAACGGTTGGACATGCAAAAAATAAACTGACATGCTAACATAAAGACAAAAAACCTCAAATAAATCCAACATTAAAAAGTACATCAAACATAGACGAGTAATAAAAGGCCAACTATGCTATGTAAAGAGAAAAAAAAACTAAGTTTGTGGATGTGGGGTTGAATATGCCAGACAATTTTGGTTTCGAGAAATTCGAAACGAAGATTAGCTAGCATACGAAACGAGACAACATAGGCCATGCTCGGAGTGGAGCTAAAAATGATGTTATTTCTATCGCCCCAAATATGCTAAATAGTAGCACCAAAACAAGTTCGCCATAAATGGTATAAGATGGGGGCCAATTGGAAGTTTCGAAGAAGAAACCTATATTGGAACGTGAGAATTCCCAGATGCTAAATGGAAAACTACATTCATAAAAAATGTGATCGATATTTTTATCACCAGAATTGCAGAGAACGCGGGTAGGGCGAGTATTAATTCCCCAAGTTGGAAGCTTGTCGCGGGTAATAAGCTTTCCATGGATGACAAGTAAAAGGATAAAAGAATGACGAGGAATATTAAATCTATGTCATACTAATCCAGCCCACACGACATAAGGGATGGTCGTCTGAATGGCGTTGTTGGTGTTTTTTTATCGTGAACTTGAGAGATCCATCCTTAGCATTCCAGTAATAGATATCTTCGAGGAGGACACTTGGGGGAGGAAGGGAGAGAATGATGATACAAATTACCAAAAGATTGTATTTTTTTCTAGCACTTGTGAATCTCTTATTAGAAGGCCAGATCCAACGCCCATCAGGGATAAACTCAGAAAAATTAAGGTTCTTATCCAACCTTGAGTTGTAGATGATATTCTGCCCGTAATGAGATGCAAGTGATGTATTAAGCAACCAGGGGTTAAACCAGAATGAGGTATTCTTATCGTTACTGATTGTCATCCTGAAAAGATTACTTGTTAGAGACCTAAGAGATAAGTTTTTCCCCCATGTCCACGAAGGGGAGAAACTAGGGTTGATATCCCAGAAGTTATTCTCTTTATTTTTTCAGTTTTAATCGAAAAACACAAATCACAGTTGGTATTATTATTAATAATGGACCAAATATGTTTAAGAACGAGTGCTTAATCATTTATAGGTTTATTTGTTTTTATTATTGATTCGTTATCCTTTTTATGTTAGGTAAAATAGTTATCCATCTTGTTTTGGATTGGAGCGGAGCTAACCGGAAACATAAAATTAATAGTTTGATTGGATATGACGGATAAAAAAATCGATTTTCACACTTAAAACCAGAAAACAAATTATTAGTTGATTCTCCGTTTGTTACCGATTTAATTATCAGTTATATTCTCAATTTTAAAAATTCAACAAAAAAATTGGTTCCAATTAAACCTAAATATTGTTATAAATATAATTCCAAACCGATTTTAGTGGTACCATCTGATGAGTTAATATTTTTCCTTGGTAAATTGTTAATGGAGAAATCTAGAGAGAGAAAGAGTTAGAGAGTTTTCAGAGAGAGAAAGTTCAAATACAAATGAGTATCAAAGAAAAAGTGTTCAACCCCTTTATTAGAGTAGCCCTTCCCTTTATATAAAGGATCCATGACTTAGTCTCAAACTGAAATAGGTTACAAAAGAGGACTAAGTGTTGTTTAGTCCTTAACAATTATACATAGTTACAAATACTCTCTAAAACTTACATAGGTTACGATTTAAGGACAAAACTTACAATACTTATATTTAAATCCTTAAATTTACATTATTTATAATATAGTCCTCAAAATCCTATTTCCATATCAGAAGCCCCATAGTTCGCATGTCAGTAAATGAATGAGAACTAAAATATCTTCGAATTCAAATGTCTTCGAATACTTCTATTTGTTATGTAACCTGTTATAAACTTAACGCAATCATTCAAAGCAACCATTTTAAACAATCATTCGAAGCGCATATAAAGAACAACCATTCGAAGCGCACATGAAGAACAATCATTCAAAGTGTACTTAAAACAAATACCAACTAGCAATGATCCTAAAATCTGATAACCTTTCATAGACAAAAATTTCTTCGAAACACTGTAGTAGAAAATCGTTTCCAAATACTGTGTAAATGAACCATCCTCGTACACTTGCAAAAAAAACTCTTCGACTTTTATCCATACTATATATGAAAGTAACCGTTGCATATAACCGTTAAAATCCATCATAACCCTATTTTTTTTTAGATCCATAGCTAGAGGTCTAGCCTTACAGATATCGAGCATCTGATCAACCTATCGATTTATATTCCAACCTATCATCATAAGAGTCTTTCAAACTTCACACGTCTTCACTTATTTTGTATAAATTCAACCCGCCTTTCATTTTTTAATTCTCATCACACAAAAATTTTAGAGAGAAGTCAGAGCTTTTGGCTACCCTCACCGTATTCTTCCTTTTTCTCAGTATTCTCATCAGAAAAAACCCAACTTTCTGACCAATCTTCATCCTCTCTAATCAACCTTCATTTGGTTTATGATAAAGAAACCAAAAACCAAAAAATCGAAGGCTATCCTACCCAAAACACTAGAATCTTCAGACTCTGACAACAATTTAGTCTTCAGATCGTACAACTACTTCTGTATTAAGTAAAAAGCTGAAGAATATAGAAAAAACATGATTGATCAATAGCTTTCCAGTTGGAACAACCACTAAAACAATCTATTACGGTAATTTCGATCCAACTGAATTTCCTGCTCTTTCACCTTCTCCCATAGTCGAAGAGTGTTCCTCATCTAAAATCCTAGGCCCTAAAACACCTCGAGCCTCCTCATATCAAAGTAATTTTTCTCCTCTAATTAGTGAAAAATCCCATTTAAAACCAAAGCCAAATATTCCCTCTTCGAATCACTCTTCAATAACCAGAAAAAAGAACTTTCATTGCCATGGGATACGAGTCAGAAATTATCCGAAGTCCTTCCCCTTCAAATCCAAATGCTGAAAATCATCCTCAAAGAGAAATTACTGAGGAAATTCCTCGAACAAGTAGCCCTTTACCAGTAGATGTTAATCCAACACCTTGAAATGCTCAAGAAGAAACATCGAAAGCCAACGAAGCTGTTTCTAAGGCAACTAAAACCGATCTCGAGGTTGAATCTGACGATGGGAAATCTGCAAATACCCATAAACCTCAAGAAGAAGCAAATGCTTGCTTCATTTCCGAAGAAGAAAAAGTGAAGATTAGAAGAAACCTGAGGAATCTTGAAGGAAAATACATAATTGCACTAAAAAAGGTTCGCTACATATATTACAAAGATAGCCAAGCTTCGTCTCTAAAAAAGCAATGGGGTATGGGAGATAACACAACGCTTCAACTACCCAAAAAAGGAGAAATTCCTTTGGATTGCAAAGATGACAAGCTAATAGTCTACCTTGAGATCATTAATTGGGGGCTTCGGTTTCCACTGGATCCTATGATCGTGGAATACTTCAAACTACTCAGCTTATGTCCTACTCAGGTAACACTGAATCAGTGGTTCACCTTTATGTCAGTAATTATGGCATCTCAATTGTCTCAGATTCCCATCAGCATCAAAGACTTCATCTCCTTGACCCAATTTTCAAAAGGTCCGAAGCTTCCGTTTTACTATCTCACCTTGATGGATGAACTCAAGATCATCGAAGATATCTTAGAGGAAGACAAATTATGGAAGCAGAAATTCATCTTTATATCAGGAGCGTAGGAAAATGGCAAAGCAATTTATGAGGCCAATCCTTCAAAGCTAAATTTTGTCCGGAGAAGTAATCGTAAGCTCTTCGAAATTTTTACATTTTGAAATAAAATTTACGCTCTCTTTTCTTTTTCTTAATTTTCTGCTTTTCTAATTATTTTATAATTTTGGAGATGTTACTCATCATGTCGTCCAACTGCCAAGGTGATTTTACAAAAGCTTACCGCTTGGGCTGAGAAAGAATGGAACAACGCTTTTCACACTGCCTTTCCGCCCATCAATTTCCTCCACTGTCATATCTTTCCAATTTCACAAGGTGCCTTGCAATCTCAAGATCTGATGTCAAAGCTAGATCTGAAGATAGTCTGCAAACGAATATCTCAACCCGATTACAAAGTCTTCCTTCCCATTCGTAACAGATCAAAAAGCCATTTGCCAAAAAAGAAGAAAGAAAAAGCTGTCAAAGAAAAGAAAGGTAAAAAGGAAGCCAGCACATTTGGTGCTAGCCATTCAACTTCATCGAAGCCAAAGCCTCAAAAAATAAAAAATGCAGAACAAACTCTCTCACCATCGAAGAGGGTAAAGATCAAGAACCGTCCTCAAAGAAAATGAAGGCTTTTTCTGGTTCCTATGGAAAGAAAAAGAAACAAACGAGAATCAATTCGTATACATTGGTTGACGAAGATGAAAACACTGGTGCTGGAAACCAACAACACCCACAAAACCATTCGATTGAAGAATAACCAAACAAAGAAAACCCTGTGATTATTATCGAGAACAGTACTTCCAACGAAAATCAGGCTACTGCAAACTTCGATCCTGATATATTCATTAATTTTGAGAACACTGAAGCGCTTACTGGTGAAGAGGATCATATTCTTCAAGTCATCCAAAATCACATGCTTAACTTTAGGAGACCAACACCAGCCGAAGCTCCTCCAGAAGTTACCCGTTCTCATGATCCTATCACCTCTCTGGATAAGATTCAACGTCCTAGCACATCGGAACTTTGTCTTCCTCCTCCAAATCCTGCAATCGATGTCGCACTTCAACCATTTACCGATCTTGACACTGCTGCAAAGACACTTGCTTCCTAGGTCAAAGCTTCTCAAAACATGTTTTAGAGAAGATTTGCACGACAATGTAGTTGATCAATTTCATATATACGAAGTAACAAGATCCGAGCTCATAAAAGGTGCTTTCTGCATGAAGAATCATCTGTGAATCACACACATAGTTGATACAGAATTGCTGACGAATTCTCATGAGACAGAAATGAACAAACTCAAGGTTGATCATACTACTGAACTAGCCACTGAAAAATCCAACTCTACTGAGCTTTGAAATTCTCTCACTCTTTGTGAGACAAAAAATAAAGAGCTAACCGATGAGATAGCTAAAATGAAGAAGGATTTCGAAGTGGAAAAAGCTACTGTTGTAGCTGTTGCCGAGGTTGAGCTTTCAAAAGATATGCAGACTGCTATTAACGTCGGAAAAGAAGATGCAACCATTCTTCTTCTTCGAGAGCTTCACGCTGCTTATCCAAAAATCAACCTTACAAGTTTTTGGAATGACATTCATGAAGAGAAACGCCCAAGTGAAGCTTTCGACCCTATTCCTGGTTCATCATCCTCAGAAGATGAATCGTCGGAGGAGGAAGAGTACTCTGATTAATTTTATCACTTTTTTGTCTTTGTCAGATTAAGAAATTTCTTTTTGTACCTCAACGATTTAATCTAAATGACAAATGGTTTCTGTATTTCATCATTTTCTTTGCATATTATTCGATGGTAATTTTTTTTAAAATAATTACAAAATGTAAACTTACCACATTAAATACCTTAACAAAATTGGTGAATAGAGTAGCTCTTCAAAAAATTCTCAATGAGTTGTTAAGCTTTGGTAGCTCTTCGAAAAATTCTCAGTGTGTTGTTAAGCATTCACTTCGAAATAAAAGTGTAATGTGATTATTAAACATGATTGTGTATTCAAAAAATGTGATAAACACTTCTGAACATTCTACTCTTAACTAATTTCAACGATGATGAGTCTCTGACAATTTGTCAAGATAGTATTAAAAAATGTGTAAAAAACCATTGGCAAAAAACGAATTTTATTGATAATATTAAATATGTACACGACGCCTCGTTAAAACCCGTGGGCCAATAGGATAGGAAAGAGTGCGCCATTCAAAAGAAAAAAATTCGAAAATACAAAAAAACACATCTACTCCTAGTAAAGCTTCAAGTGTTGAATATTCCACGGATGTTGAAACATCCTCCCCTCAAAATTACAAAGACGATAGGACCCCGACTTAATTCTTTTAACAACCGTATAAGGCCTTTCCCAATTTGGAGCCATTTTTCCGAGGTTCTTCTCCTTTGTGTGCAAGAAACTTTTTCTCAACACCTTATCGCCTTCTTTAAATTCTCTTCTCTTCAACTTCGAATCATATCTATTTCTCATAAGAGTTTGATAATGAATTACATTTGAGATGAGCTCGAACTCTTTTTTCCTCAATCAGATCCAAATTAGCCCTTCGAACTTTATAATTAGACCGTTCAGAATATCGAGCTAGTCTAAAAGATGACATCATAGATTCTATAGGGCTGACTGCATCCATTCTATGTGCCAAAGCAAAAAGAGTCTCTTTTGTAGCCTTTCTATGAGTTGTTCGATAAGCCCAAAGTACCTCTTGCAAATAGTTTGGCCATATCCTGCTGCTCCCGTCAAATTCTTCTTCTAGCCATCTAAAATTGTTCTATTTGTCACTTATACTTGCCCATTGGCTTGAGGATGAAAAGGCGTCAAAAAATATTGTTGAATTCCTTTAAAGATACAAAATGCAGCCATCTCCCTGTTATTAAACTGAGGGCCATTATCTGTTGTAATTCTTTGAGGAACTCTAAAACGACCACAAATACTGTTCACAATAAATTTTATGACATCCTTTGCTTTTGTTCCTGATAACAGTTCTGCCTCTGCCCACTTTGTAAAATAATCAACCGCTACAATTATCATCCGTCTTCCTCTAGAAACCATCAACAAAGGTCCTACCAGATCAATTCCCCATCTATCAAATATTATTTCCTCACATATAGACATAAGAAGTACTGCTGGTCTATGAATAACATTGGCAAATCTCTGAAAAGTATCACAACTTCGAACTAAAATCTTAGCATCGTTCATGATTGTAGGCCAATAGAACCCTGCCAGTACTATATAGTGGAAGACGTTACTTCTCAAATTTTTGGCCAATTGTGAATCATCTGGTACTATTCCTTGAGTAAAAAAATTAAGAATATCTGATCACCAATCGCCTTGGATTTCACCAGTTGTAAAAAATTCATCTATACATTCACATTGGCTAGACTGAGTAACAATTGAAGGATTTTCTTGTAGCAAAATCCAAGGATATTATTCCTTGTAAGCAACGTTTGCTAAAGAATCAGCCACCATGTTATTTCCTTGCCCAATATATTCCACAACAACGATGTCAAACATAAGCATTAAATTCCGAAGTTCCCAAAGATATAAAATCAAACGATTCTTTTTTGCTTCGGAAAATTCAGATACCTGATTTGCTAACAATTGAGAATCTGTTTCCAAACGTACTGAAGTTGCCCCACAAATTTTTTCCAATCTCAAACCTGTTAAAGCAACTTCGTATTCAGCTTCGTTGTTCGAAGCATGAAAACCAAATTTAATAGATTGAATCATTGTACTTCCCAGCACTGCACCCTGACACACTAGAGCCTTCATCTGTTCGGACAACACACCTCGAATTAACAGGTACGACTTCTTTATTTTCTTCCTCCTCTGATCATCTTGAGTGAAATTCAACAAAACAAATCTGCCAATGCTTGCGCCTTTATTGCAGTTCGAGTTATAAACAAAATATCACTGTCTTCCAACTCCACTGACCATTTGGTCATTCTCCTGAAATATCAGGTCGTTTTAAAACATTTTTAAGGGGAATGAAGTTCGGACTTCAATAGTATGAGCTTGAAAATATGGACGCATCTTCCTAGCAGCAATCACCAACGCTAATGCCATTTTTTCTAATTTCATATATCTCTTTTCTGCTGCCACTAAACTTTTACTAATGTAATTCACTGGCCTCGGAACTCCTGAATCTTCACTGATTAACACCGCACTTAGTGCAAAATCCGATACCGCGATGTACAAAAATAATTTCTTCCCATTTCGAGGCTTTAACAAAATCTTTGGTGATGACAACAAATTTTTTATATTTGTGAAAGCTGCTTCACATTCTGATATCCATTCAAACCTGCTGGGTCCGCGTAACACTTGAAATAAAGGAAAGAATTTTTCAGAAAATCTAGAAATAAATCGATTAAGTGCTGCTAACCTTCCTATCAGAATTTTCACTTCTTTGATTAACCGAGGAGAATTAATTGTTATCAAAGCTTTCAATTGTTCTCGGTCAGTATCTATTCCTTTTCTAATGATGACAAAACCCAAAAACTTCCCCGATCGAACTCCGAAGGTGCATTTCTCAGGATTTAATTTCAACTGATTTCCCTTAAATTCCAAAAAGCTTCCTCTAAATCATCAAGATGCATTTCATCCTTTATGATTTTTACTACCATGTCATCCATATATACCTCCATATTTCTTCCCATCTGAGTAACAAAATCTTTATTCATCAATCTCTGATAAGTGGCTCCAACATTTTTCAATCCGAAGGGCATCACTCTATAACAATGCAGGCCCTTATCAGTTATAAAAGTTGTGCATTCTTGATCTTTTGGATCCATTTGGATTTGATTATATCCTACAAAAGCATCCATACAAGTTAAAATTTTGTTGCCTGAAGTAGAGTCAATCAACTGATCTATTCGAGGAACAGGAAACAAATATTTTAAACAAGCTCTATTCAAATCTGTAAAATCCATACACATTTTCCATTTCCCATTCTTCTTTTTGACTACCACCGGATTTGCCATCTACAAAGGATACTCTGGCTCCATTATGTGTCCGACCTTAGATAACAGATCCACTTCAGCAACTATTGCTTCTGCTTTTTGCGAGGAAAACACTATTCTTTTCTGAATAACCGGCTTGACCTTCAGATCTATAGCCAACCTGTAATGAATTATTTCAATGGGTACTCCTGTTACATCTTATGTCTTCCAAGCGAAGACATCCAAATTTTGTGATAAAAAATCGAGCAACTGTTGACGTAGAAAATGGGTCAATAAAGTTCCAATTCGAAGTACCTTTCCTTCTGAAAAAGTAAACTCCTCTATCTCTCCACTCACCGTTAAAGACCCTGGGGTTTCCCTCGGATCGTCAACCCTTTTTTCCAAATCCGAGCGTGCCCCTTTTAATTTCTATTCACGCATTAAATTTCCACTGCTGGACCCTTGGATCCGAAGTGCAGTGGCATAACATTCCCTCACAACCTTCTGATTTCCTCGAACAACCCCAACTTTATCTCTAACCACACATTTAAAGCACTGATGAACTATATACACAACCCCATACATTCTTGAAAGCCATGATCTTCCAAAAATAGCATTATAACTTGTGGGACAGTCCACCACCACAAAAAATATTTGGACCTTTTTCTTAAATGGTCCTTTTCCCAAACTCACCTCACCCTCGAACTCTCCAACAACACGAGCTGTTACTAACATGAATCCAATAATCGTTCGATCCGATTGAGAAATCCGAGGTGGATTTGTCATTCTATCATAGGTGGATTTAAAAAGGACATTAGCAGAACTACCAGTGTCAATCAGTACATGTCGAATTTGGACACCAGCCACCTCAGCTCCAATCACCACATCATCTTCATGTGGTCATGCAGTACCTCGCTGATCGTCTTCGTCAAACAAAATGAAAGGAATATATTTATTCCCATACAAGTGCGTAGACATATTCCCTTCTATTTGACTTATCAAGTTGACAACATGCCTCTTCCTTGAACTATCCGAGTTTCCAGTCATTGAATCGCCTCCGAAAATAGCCAACGTTTCAAAAAACTTGCATAACTCCCAAACACGTCCCTTTTCCATAGGCTCTTCGACTGTCATCAGAAGCAATCTGTCCGGATATTTTTCAACATACTCAGAAGAAGCATCAAAAGGCTCAGCATGTGAATCCAAAATCAACAAATTCTTAGCTGGCGGTGCAGCCTTCAACGTTGATGCACCATTATTTTTTGAAGCGCTCCCTTGCCACTTCACATAATTCAGGAGCTTTCCACTTTTAATCAAATACTGTATATCTTTCTTCAGAGAAATGCAATCATTTGTATCATGTCTAATATCATCATGATATCTGCAAAACTTGTTATCCTTCTCCTCTCTTGGCCTACTAATTAGGGATGGCTTCCTAAAATTCACGAAGCTCTTGGTCTTATCTCACATGACAGAAACATTCTCTGTCCGACCAACATAGTATTCTAGGTTGACCCGTGTATTTGGTCTAGGCCTGTTGTAAGTGTTAGATGGAGTGTGATTTGAATAACCACCACTCCGAGAAGGAAAATTGTCGTTCTTTTGCCTCGACTGCTGATTGTCATTTCCATTACCATTCGAGGGTTGCCCCTGATTATTGGTTGCCTGTCCCAAATTTTTCGGAGTGCTGATTGGTCTGCCTCGGACTCTAGTCGAATCCTCCGCTTTGATCAAATCCTCAAATTGAGCCATCAAAGCTCCAAAAGTTAAGGCCCTTCTCTTCGTCGTCTAATTAGCCAGATCCCCTGACAATAACCCTTGGAGAAAAGCTGCCATTGCCATATTTTCCTCATAGTTGTCCAAACTAGCTTTGGTCAACACAAATCTTTTTGTATAATCTTTTAACTCTTTTCCAGGTGCCTTTTTGCACTGAATAATGGTATCACCATTTGCTCTTATATCTTTGCTTCCCACAAACTGCCTTCGAAATGCAGTATAAAAATCTCTGAAATTTAAAATAGACCCCCTCAGAATCCGATTGTACTACTTAAGAGTTGCTCCTTTAAAAGTGTGAGAAAATGCACGACACACCAGTTGGTCGTCATCTTCGAAGTTCATCATATAATTCTTGAATTGTTCGATGTGATCATCGGGATCCTGCATCCCATCGAACTTCTCAACCTTCGAAATGTCAAAAAATTTCGGACGCGTCATAGAACAAATTTCATTCGTCAATGGAGAAATTTTCCAGTCAACTCCTTGAATGAACTGATCATCCGTTCCCATTTTAACATACAAATTCCGATCAGTTTCAGCATACTGATTTGATGGATTTCCTTCGTACCAAGTAAAATGAGGAGCATTATCCTTCTTAGATTTTTTTTTTGTGTTTCCTCGACTGATCTCTGTCTGATTCTTCTTTCGAAGAACCTCTGTATCTCTTAAAGCCCGAAGCTGAACTTTCTACCTCCTCGTCAGTAGAGGTCACATATTTATGCTTATCTTTTTTCTCCTTACGAGACAAATATTGCTCTTTAGAAGACACAAAACACGTTTTTTGTGCTCGGATTTAGCCCGTCGATCATCAAAAGATCGATATGAACGAGCTCATATCTTAGTCTTTTCTGTTTCTTGTCTAACTTGGGATCTTACCTTCGCCGAGTGAATCTCTTGTTCCCTCTGTTCGTATTTTTCATTCAATGCATTAATCTTGTCCAAAAGCTGGTTCATTCGAATCTCAATATCAGAATGTGTTTGGATCAGAGATGATCAATCAGGTCCACCTCCCTGTAAATCTTCTTTTAGAGTTTCCATCGCTGATCGAATAGTTGGATTATTCTCAAGATTCATTGTACTGATTTTGAACAGAAAATACAACAAGCTTATATTAATTTCGAGTTGAATAAGTCACTGATTTCTTTGGTTCAAGTCCCCAGCGGATTCGTTAATTTGATGAGTTAATATTTTTCCTTGGTAGATTGTTAATGGAGAAATCTAGACAGAGAAAGAGTTAGAGAGTTTTTAGAGAGAGAAAGTTCAAGTACAAATGAGTTTCAAAGAAAAATGTTCAACCCCTTTATTAAAGTAGCCTTGCCCTTTATATAGAGGAGGCAAGACTTAGTCTCAAACTGAAATCTGTTATAAAAGAGGACTAATTGCTGTTTAGCCCTTAACAATTAAGCATAGTTACAAATACTCTCTAAAACTTACATAGGTTACAATTTAAGGATAAAACTTGCAATACTTATAATTAAATCCTTAAATTTATATTATTTATAATTTAGTCCTCAGAATCATATTTCCATATCACCATCTAGTTTGATCCTCGATTTTTTAAATTAAGCAATCGATAATTATTAATTCAAATTTTGTTTATCGATTCGACGGTTCGATATCTACAAAACATTAACAAACCTAATGTTAGATTCTAATAATCCCAAACCCGACCTTATTTTGATATCACCGTCAACACCTCGATTCTAAAAACAAAGTATCATATTAAGTATATGGTGTTGTAATATATTTATTTAATATATTTTGGACTGACAATAATTTGGACTGACATGCTAAATAAACATATTCGGTTATTGTCTTAAGGAAGTCCAAATTAAAATTAATCGAGTTAATTATTTAATTAACTAAATTGGAGCTATAGGTGAAAAGGCGTTATGGGCTTAAGTGTGGTAACCAGATGAATTTGGGCACTATGATGAATATGGCACAAATCTCAACACTTAAGCCTGAATTAATAAATCACGGATATAAATTGAATTATTAATTTATCGGGTTATGATTCCGGGCACAAGGAAGTAATAAAGGATGGCTTTTACAATGTTAGGCTCCGCATTGTAAAATTTATAAATCAGGGGCTATGTTTAGGAATTTCATCATCATAAACCCTAATCAGAAATATGGCCGCTTCCTTGAGTGTTTGGAAACCTTTTCCTTCTTCTCTAATTTGATTCTGCTGGTTTCTCAATTTCATAAACGGAATCGCTGAAGAACACAAATGAACAAAAGATAATACTAGATGGATAACACCAGGAAAACCCGTAAGTGTTCTTGGTTTTCTGTTTATTCTCTAGGTGAATCTAAAAAAGGGTTTATTTATTTTTCCCTGATTTGTTATATATTATTTGATGCGATATCAAATAATATATAACATTTGGTATCAGAGCCAGATTAACCATTTTATGGATTTGAAAGAATAATCGAATTGTTTATTGATAGATAAAGATGCATGTTTTGTGCTGTTGCAAAAAGAACTGTTGCAACAATAACTTTTGTGCTGCAGCAGGCTAGGCGCAGCAGAAGTGTGGTGAACGCGCCTAAAACCTACAGTAACTGCTGCAAATAGCAGCAGCATTGCTACAGGCTGGACACACCCAGGACCTGTAGCAGTTGCTGCAGGATGGGCGCACGTCCATGACCTATAGCAACTGCTGCAAATTGCAACAATAATTACTGCAGGTCAAATTATTTTTTTATATAAAATTAATAGTTTATTAATTTAGGATATTTGAAGTAGATTATTTCATAAATATGATGTGTTTGACATGTTATTTTTGTATGTTTGTTTGTGAATTAAATTGTTTATGCTTGAATGATTAAATGGTGACATATGAATAAGGTTTCATAGATCGGTGGGTGAAACTAAAGAATTAATTTAATCGGGTTAAAATCAATTTTCTTATGAATCCTAGGCTTCGAAAGGTTCGGAGATAAATTTAAATTCAAATATTATTGACCCTCCGGAAGGTTCATGTTTGGGTTTAAATTAATCATGAACGGGTGAAAGTTACTGAAAATAGCCCTTGTGTTGATTTTACTTTTAAGTAGATAAAATCGGCCTTCTGGAAGGTTTCACCAGTACTTAAGAAAATCAAATTAGGGTTATTTTAATCTATGTAAATGACATCGGCCCTCCGGAAGATCTAATTAGTACTTATGAAATTAAAATAATGATAATAGTATTTTTTCAAACTTATAAAATTACATGTTAGTATGATTTTCCCTCCGGTATCTATTATTAATGAATTTTATGTTTTACATGTATTTGTCATGTTCATGCATATGTTTTTAGTTATATGTCAAGATGCTAAATATGTTTTGTGTTGTTTGTTCTTATTATAGTATCAACTGGTTCCAATCTATTGGAGAACCGTCCACCCATATTGGATTGTTCAGACTTCCAATTATGTAAGGAAGATATGTTGTTGTTTTTATATGTACATGATTACGACCATGCATTGTCAACTCCCAAATCACCCCCCCCCCCCTTAGTCTGGAAAGTACACCGGATGAAACTAAGACTGATGAAAGGTGGGAGAGGCCAAATAAGTTATGCATGACGCTCTTGTTACAGGGGATACCGGTAGTATTGTGTGGGGCTGTCCATAAAGATGTTACCACTGCCTCGGTCTTTCTCACGGAGGTTGAGAAAGCCTTTGCCAAAAATGAGAAGGTAGAGATGCAGTGTTTGCTCATCAAACTAGCTACCAAAAAGTATAATTGCAAAGGTAAAACCTGGGAGCACATTCTAGGTATATCGATGATTTGCCAAAAGTTAAAGGCAATCGGTTTAGACTTACCTGAGGAATGCATAGTGGGATTCACATTTCATTCGTTGCTAGACCAGTTTAAGTATTTCCAGTCCACCTATAACTGCATGCGAGAAAAATGCAATATCAATGAGTTGATTTACCACACTGCAAAAAAAAAAAACTTAAAGGCACAACGCATGAGGTTAATGTGATTACATCTGCAAAAGGGCAAGGCCTAAGCGGAAGGCAGATAGCAAAGGACCGGGTCAAGGTCCGGTCAAGAAGAAAAGCATGAGGCCCTAGACTAGTTCAAAGCTTTTACGACCGAAGTTGAAAAACAACTCGCTAAGAGCATCAAGACCGTTATATATGACTGTGGTAGTGTCTACTATGGTAGATATGACGGATTGGATGAACAACGTTTAGGACCATTTGCACAATACCTAGAGTAGTGTGGAATAGTCCATCAATACACTATGCTAGATTAACCTCACATAAAAGATGTATCTGAGAGACGGAACCGAACACTAAAATATATGGTTAGAAGTATGATAAGTCACCCATCTCTACCATTATCTCTCTGGGGGAAGCCATTAAATGTGCCGCTTAAATAATCAATCAAGTACCCACAAAGGCTACTGTTAGGACTCCATATAAGCTTTTAAACGAGCGTAGACCTAATTTACAGCATCTACATGTGTGGGGCTGTCCAGCTGAGGCGAGACCTTACAAACCTCAAGAAAATAAGTGGACCCAAAAACAATTAGTTGTTTCTTCATAGGTTATTCCGAACATTCGAGAGGGTTTAAGTTTTATAATTATCTTACTGGTATAATATTTGAGACGGGAACGACCAAGTTTCTCGAGGATGTTGAGTTTGGGGGAAGTATAAGGGAACAAATATTTATTTTGAGGAAGAATCCATAAAGATTCATGAAGGTTTTAATAGGGATACTCAGATATCTGAAGATTGGGCTTTAATGCCAATCGTTTCGGTCCCATTAGAACAAGGTAATCCTCAAATTAATATTGATGCTCCACTTGAGGGTTCTAACCATGATACATATATGGTCCACGTAGAACAAGAAGAACCTCAAGATAATCTTCCGCAAGGAAATCAAAATGACTTCGTTCATAATGATCAAACTCTACCTCTTCCAGAAATGCAACAAAAGGAAATAGTTCCCTTAAGAAGGTCCACAAGAGAAAGAAACAGTACTGTAGGTCTAGAATTTATAGAATATATTCAAGAGTATGATGAGTTATGTGCTGGAACTGTAGATGATTCCTCATCCTACAAACAGGCCATGGCAAGCTCTGAATCTCGAAATTGGATTGACGTTATGAAAAAAGAGTATAAATCAATGCAGGACAATGCGGTATGTGATCTTATCCCATTACCTGAAGGGAAAAAGACAATTGGTTGTAAATGGGTTTACAAAACCAAACGTGATTTACTAGGTAATGTGGAAAGACATAAATCACATCTTGTAGCGAAATGTTATATTCAGTATGAAGGGATTGATTTTAAAGAAACCTTTGCTTCAGTATCGACGAAGGATTCCTTTAAAACAATCATGGCATTAGTTGCATATTTTGACCTTGAGCTTCAACATATGGATGTTAAGACCGCTTTTCTCAATGGTAATATTGAAGAAACAATCTATATGATGCAACCAGAACATTTTGTAGAAAGTAACTCAAAAGATCTAGTTTGTAGGCTTAAGAAATCCATTTATGGGCTTAAACATGCTTCTCGCAATGGTATCACAAATTCCTTGAGGTGATAGATGGTTATGACTTTGAGATCAACTCGATTAAGGATTGTGTGTATCATAAGTTTAGTGGGATTAATTTCATATTTCTTATATTATATGTGGATGACATATTATTTGCCTCGAACAATAAGGAATTGTTACACACTACAAAAATATTTCTATAACACAAGTTTGATTTGAAGGATCTTGGTGATGCCAGTTTTATGTTAGGAATCCAGATACATTGGGATTGCTCTCGTGGTATACTTGAATTATCACAAAAGGCATACATTGAAAGTGTGTTACAACATTACGGATTGGCAGATTGCAAACCCTTAAGTACCCCTATAGCAAAGGGTGACAGACTTAGTCTCGGTTAATGTCCTAAGACAAGACTTGAGATTGAGGAAATGAAAACGGTCCCTTATGCTTCAATAGTTGGAAGTTTAATGCATGCTCAAGTTTACATAAGGTCGGATATTGCCTTTTCTATAAATATATTGGGGATATATTTTAGTAACACATGCATGGATCACTGGAAGACAGTTAAAAAGGTACTCCAGTATACGTAAGGAACAAATGGGCACATGTTGACATATGGGAAGTCAGATAAACTGGAGATCAGTTGGGTTTCCGACTCTGTTTTTGGTGGATGCATATATACACTAAAGAGCACGTCAGGAAACACATTCTTATTCAATGGAGGTGCAATATCCTGGAAAAGTATAAACTAAACACTTATTGCATCATCCACCATGGTGGAAGAATTTGTTGCATGTTATGAGGCATCGAACCGGTGATTGTGGCTGCAGAATATCGCAGTGCAATACTCTAACAGTAGTAAGAACTTGTCTAGGTCCAAACACATAGATATAAAGTTATTTTCTGTTAAAGTGATAGTTCAGATGAGTCAGATAAATATAGAGCACATCAGCACAACCTCCACAATATCTACGATCCTCTAATAAAGGCGGTTTTGCCTAAGGTTTTCTAGGGATACACCATCAGTATGGGCGTAGTTGATTTAGAGGATTGTTAGTTTTTGTGGGAGAGTTTTCTAATAGGATCTAATGTTATATTTTGCAGTATTGTGCACATTAAAGTTTATTGCAATATATATGCTTGAAAATATTTATTGATATCTGTACTGTATTGGATCTCCAAAGGTATGAACCATTTGAGAGTAGATATGTACGGTTACAAGCCATATTACTCTTAGGCCACACTTCATAATTGGCCCAAGTAATTGATTGATAATGGTAACGTGATTACTGTTGCATCCTATTGTTTACATTACGAGAAAGAGGTCTTTAGTCATTTATTGTTATCACTCACGTACGGGGTTGTACCATTTGCCCATTGACAATGAATATAGAGATCCCATTAAATTTGAATATGTATTCTTGAGTAGCATATGATGGTCCAAGTGGGAGATTGTTGGAATATATTTATTTAATATATCTATGGACTAACAATAATTTGAACCGACATGCTAAATAAACATATTCGGTTATTGTCTTAAGGAAGTCTAAATTAAAAGTAATCGAGTTAATTATTTAATTAACGAAATTAGACCTACGGATGAAAAGACGCTATGGGCTCAAGTGTGGTAACCGGTTGAATTTGGGTACTGTGATGAAGATGGCCCAAATCTCAACACTTAAACGTGAATTAATAAATCAGGTATATATATATATATTAAATTATCAATTTATCAGGTTATGGTCCCGCACACAAGGAAGTAATAAATGACGAGCTTTATAATGTTGGGCTTCACTTTGTAAAGTCTATAAATAAGGGGCTAGGTTTAGGAATTTCATCATCCTAAACCCTAATCAGAAATACGACCGCTTCTTTGAGTGTCTGTAAACTTTTTCTTTCTTCTCTAATTTGATTATGTAGGTTTCTCAATTTTATAAACGGAATCGCTGAAGAATCTGAAATCGTTGAAGAACGCAAATGAACAAAAAAGATTATTAAATGGATAATAACAGGCAAACCCGTAAATATTCTTGATTTTTTGTTTATTCTCGAATCTAGAAAAATGTTTAATTATTTTTCCACGATCTGTTATATATTATTTGATGCAATATCAAATAATATATAACATATGATTTAAAATTAATAATGTAATCCGGCTAAAAGTAAGAAAATTTTCATAAAAGCCTGATGATATAAGATTATTTAAATTTAAATGTAAATATTGTTCTGTTCAGTTTTTGTTAAGGTGAAGTTGGGCCATCGTTGTTGTTGTGACTGTAATTAGTTATTTGTAGCTGATCAACGGGTGGTTTGACGGACACCGTCGTTCTTCTTTTTATATGTCATATTGTCACTTGTATATTAAGCAATTGTCCGATTGCTTAAACATTCGATGTACTCGAGGTTTTTTAATAAAAATTCAATAGATTAATTACAGATGTCAAACCGGATAGCCTGTTCTATCTCATTCCATTTAATAATGATAAGTAGTGATAAATTCATACGGTGATTGGTCCGTATGTTGGCACAAGTTTACGACCTCCACACAGGCTGTTTTTATGGTATCATGTTTAACCGTTTATTTATTTATTTTTTAATATGTTAATTTTATTGTATCGCGTTTAACGGTTTTAAAGATTTTTCAATATAATTATTGGTATTTAATTTATTCAACTAACCCACACCTAGCGATTTAACGTTTTTGATAGGACAATTGGAAACAAAGGAGGATGGCTCCAATTTTTTTGTTTTCTGCGATTCTTTCTTTTTCTTCTCATCATGATTAACTCTATCATCCATTATCAATCTATGGAAGAATTCCAATACTCTTCACAATGTTCGCAACGTTGATTCAACTCAACAACAAACAAAGAAATTATTTGTGGATTTGTTCAAGCCAAGCAGATCCTCTATTTCTATGAACCCATAATTTATCAAAGAAACAGAGAGTCATTTCTCTGTTCAATACACAGAGGAGGTCAACAAACAACCGATTCAACAATCTAAAATAACACTCATGGACCAATTCAACAATGGTGTTCCAAAAAAAGCAAAACTTGATAATTTCGTAGATTCTTTGAAATTCAAAGGTATCTTGAGCTGTGAAGTCTGGGATTCTCACCACATCTTTCTTGAGTTCAACTTGAAGGAATATGTTTGCAAAATATGGTCGAAGAACGTCTGGCGGTTCGATGATTTTATTATGAGAATCTTGAGATGGAGTTTTGATTTTAACAAGAAATATGAAAACCCAACGGTTCTCACCTGGGTTCGCTTTGAAAATCTACCAGAATGCTTATATGATACCAACTTGTTGAATGATCTCGCTGGCGCTATAGGAACAACTTACAGAGTTGTTGTGCCTGAGAAAAACAGAGTGCATACCAACGCTTGCTATGCTCAAGTTGAGATTGTATCTCTAAGAAACTGAAGCGCAAAATGTGGATTGGATTTGGGATGAATGGTGGATGCTGGATCTCCATCAGTTACAAAAATGTTCCATCCTATTGTAATTGATGTTATCATATAGGTCAAAAATTCTCGGAATGCAACAAAGCACCAAATAATGAGGAGGAAAACATTAAAGAGAATAGTGGAAATGATAAAAATGATTTTGGGATGCAATCCAAAGAAGCCTCAAGCAATAACGATTCAAGAACTACTCAAACTACTTTCAAAGTTTACATGAGAAAACTTAAATCTATCGTTACTAAAAAAGATCAAGATTCTGAGAATATTGAAAGCAATAACCAAACTGAGTCAAGATCGGATCATGGAAAAATAGCCTTTATATGAACAATTCATTCAAAAATTGAAGCAAATTAACAATATGGAGAAACAACCTGATTCTTCCCCAAAAGACAGTAATGAAATCATTGAAGCCTTAGACAAGTTGGAACATGAATGTAACCATATGGGAAATGAAGTTTAAACCACTTATAATCCTGAAAACATAGAAAGTTGTTTTGTCTCTCATACTTTCTCTCCTGAACAAAGCTTTAACGAAATCATCAACACCAAACTGAAATCTGCAAAACGAAGACGATCAACAAGCAAGCTAACAGTTAAGTCCTTATATTCAGGGGAAAAAAATACAAAAATCCTATTATGATAATGATCAGAATGATTAGTTAGAATGCAAGGGGTGTTAACAACAAACCAAATTTGAGAAGGTTAAAGTCAATGGTAAGAACTGAAAGTATAAAGCTTCTTGCAATACAGGAACCTATGGCTAAGTTTGAGAAGATAAAGGAGGTTGCTGTGATTCTTGGTTTCAATGAGTACATTGCTAATATATCTAATAAACGTTGGGTCTTCTGGATGGAGGATATCAAAGTTAACATCATTCTAAATATGGATCAATGCTTGCACATGGAAATCGATTATCCTAGGATTGAGGAAAGATTCTACCTAACTTCTATCTATGTAAAGTGTCAGCGCATCCAAATATTAGAGCTCTGGAAGTGTTTAATGAATGTTGCTGATTCTAGCAAGGCTTGGATGTATGCTGGTGATTACAATATCATCTCCACACATGATGAGCAGCTAGGATGCACCTCTAACTGCCAAGCAAGCATGGACAATTTCAATGACACAATCAGGGATTGCAACCTTTATGATGCTGGGTATGGTGGGTCTAAGTTCACCTGGTCTAGAATCAATAAGTGGAGGAGGCTCGATCGAGCTCTTATCAATGACAAATGGCTGAATATCTTTAAAGAAACTCAGGTTTTCCACATGGTCATAACTTGTTCTGATCATGCCCCTTTACTTATAACTGCTATCTCTTCTAACACTGCTATTTCCATTCACAAAAGAAACAGTTTCAAATTCTTAAATATGTGGTCTAATGATGAATCTTTCCAAAGTATTGTTGAACAGGATTGAAGGCTGCCTATTGGAGGAAAGCCTAGTCATATATTCTGATACAAGCTGAAGAGGCTAAAGGGTTGTCTCAAGGATTGGCATGTGAAGAAGTTTGGAAATGTTTTTGTTAATGTTAAAACTACTAAAGAGAACGTTAAGAGAATGTAAATTTTGCATTACACAACCAAAAATCTAAACACTAAAGCTACCGTATCTAAAGCCAACAGCCTTCATTTACAGGCCCTTAGAAATGAAGAAACTTTTTGGAAACCAAAATGTTTCAACAACTGGTTAAAATAGGGTGATGGCAGCTCCAAGTTATTCTATGCTTACGTTGCTAAGAAGAGAAATAAAAATGAAATAAAAAGCATAAAGTAAGATGATACCTAGATTCTAAACCATAAAGACATTGGCAATTCAGCTGCTACATACTTTAAGAATATCATGGCTTCCCATCTTTATATCAGCAGTGATGAGGAGAATAATATGCTTCATGACAATCTTTTTAGTGCATCCCTCCTCTGGTTACAAATGAAGACAATGATGCTTTACTTAAGAGTACTAATGAAGATAAAATTTGGGGAACTATCAGCAATATGAAGAGTGATAGTGCCCATGGCATCGACGGTCTTAACCTTTTCTTTTTCAAATAGTGTTGGAATACTATTAAAAATTAACTTGTGCAATTCTCTTAATGTCTTTCTTAATGGTAGCTACATTCCCACTGGTTTATTTGCCACGAGAATTTATTTAATTCCTCAAAGTAACAATACTACATGGTGAAATAATTATAGACCTATAGGGATGTGTACTATAATGAACATAATTTTCTCCTCTCTTATAAATCAAAGGTTATCTCATATCTTGCCCAGAATTGTTTCTAACGTGCAGAGTGCCTTTGTGAAGGGGAGGCTGATCCATGACAACATATTGATTGCTAAGGAGCTTCTCCATGACATCAATAAAAAGCCTAAAACATGAAACATCATGATTCAGCTTGACATGTCGAAGGCGTTTGACAGAATCTCTCATACTTTCCTTTTTAAAGTTTTGCACTCTTTTGGTTTTTGTCCTAACTTCATAAGTCCTTTAAGAAAATGATCAGTAATATACATGTTTCCCTGCTTATTAATGGAGAAGCTTATGATTAATTCCATATGAAGAGAGGATTAAGGCAAGAAGATCCACTCTCTCCAAGCCTTTTTATCCTTGGAAAAGAGTTTATGACCAGAAGAATGTATAATCTTTTCAGGAGAAATCCTAAGATGCATTTTGCAACTAGAACTGACCATTTGATTCCTTGTATCGTGTTTGATGATGACATACTGGTTTTTACTATTAGTTTTTCTACTTAAATTGATAAGTTGAGCAGGTTTCTAGATGACTATCAAAAGATATTGGGGCAAGCTATAAACAAGCAAAAGACTAGAATTATAATTTCATCAAAATCCCATCACTCAAGAATCGAGATCTTGAAGCTTCAAATTGGATTTGAGGTGGACTTTCTGCCTACTTCCCATTTGAGAGTTACTCTCTCAAACAACAAGAAAAGGAAAATCTTCAATCATATCCTTAACAATATTAATGATAGAATTATTGAATGGGATAGTAAATTCCTCTCTTATGGAGACATGCTTTCTTTAATAACTAACGTGCTCCTTCCTATTACATATCACTGGATGCAAAGTTGTGTTTTACCTAAACATATCATCAAAAACCTGGAGACAACTTTCAATAGATTTTCTATAGAGATCAAAATATAATGTGAATGCTATTCACTAGTCTACTTGGATCTCCCTTTGTAAACATTTTGGAGAGGGAGGACTGAATATCAGAAAGCTTGAGGATATTCAACAATCCTTCTCCCAAAAGCTTTGGTTTAATTTTCGAAAAAACAATTACCTCTGGTCTAACATTATGCATAACATTTATTGTAAATCTGGTCATATTTTATTTGTTACCAACAAAATGAGATCATTAGTTTGGAAAAGATTGATAAACATCAGAGAACAAGCTGAGAAGAACCTAACCTGGATTCTAGGAAAAAGTGAGATGGATTTTTGGAAGGACTCTTGGCATAACCTACCATCAATTGCAAGCGTCAGCAATATTAGTTGGTATATGGAGGCAAAAGTCAAAACATTTTAGAGGAATAATTCTTGGGATTTTAATGCTAGACTTTTATCTAATGAAAGACTAGACATTATGAAGACTCTTAAAGTGTGTCTTGATACTGAAGATATTCTGAGTTGGAATCATTCTAAAGATATAAACTTCAACATAAAGCTGACTTGGAACAGCTTGAGAACCAAGCATGTCCATTCAAGTTTGTTCAAGAAGATCTGGAATCCTAACATACCCATGAAGTTCTTTTTTATTACTTGGAAGCTTATTCATAATTTTATATCGATTGATTCAATAAAGATGAAGAGGCATCTAAATTTGGCCTTAAAATTTTTGTTTTGTAGCAATTGTGAAAATAAAAACCACCTTTTTGTCAACTGTAACTTTTCATGGCAGATATAGAACTTCTTTGGATGCCACTTCAAGATTAAAATCAGTCGATACATGGTGTTAACTCACATTCTAAAATGTTAGTTCTGGTTTTTGAACAAAAAATTTCATATTACTCACCTTATCCCACAAACTATATGATGGGTAATTTGGAAAGTTAAAAATGCTGTTAAGTATAAAGGTCATCAAATTAATGTTAAAAATGCTATTGACCTCATCATCAATATCATTAAAGGTATTGACGTTTCAAATAAACTGAAAATAAGAACTAGTCTAAGTCTATTAATGCAGGAGTTTCTCTCGATTGCACTTCAATTGAGAGACACAAGAAGCCTGTGTACCTGAGGTGGAATCCTCTGTTAAAGGGCAGGCTCAAGATGAACATGGACGGGGCTTGTGCTAGAAATGGTGAAGCATGCGAAGGAGTTCTGATCAGAAATAGTTCTGGAGAAATCGTTCAAGCGTCTGGGACAATATTTGGAAAGCTTTCCCCTATCATTGTTGAGACAAAAGCTCTACTTGAAGGTTTAATCATCTGTTACAGGCACAATTGGACTGAGATCGATATATAATATGATTCCCTTATTCTTATCAATCAATTAGCCAAGAATCCTAAAACTGGATTCGAAGATACCATTTTAATTTCTTGCAGAAAGCTCATTAAGTCTAACACGACTCTTAAACACATTTCGAGAGTCCAGAACCAAGCCGCTAATTGGCTTGCGAAATGGACTCTGAAATACAAGCAAAGGCTTACCTTTAATCAGTTTGATTCTCCTTCAGGTCTGCTTGCTATTGTTTTCCTTGAGGGTCCTGGGCTAGGTTACCTTATTCCTGATTAATGTCATTGCGTTAGTTTGGATACTGCTGGTTTGTTTTTCTTGCAGAAAATGGGACGAATTCGAGATGTTTGATTCGTGGGGAAGTTGAGCAAAGGATGGATTCGAGATGTTTGATAGAGCATAGAAGAGATGTTAGAAGAAGATGGATGCTTAGAAGAGGAGTGAGGAGTAAGGAATGAAGAAGAATATGATTTTTGGGGGCGAAAAATTTAAATGCTGTACTTTAGTCTTGGACGGAATATTTGTCTCCAAAATTCAAACTGCCAAAATTTGGCAAATTGTTCTTCTAGCCCCGAATGTATTGTAAAACGTTCAACTTGGTAATATAAGGTATTCTTGTGATTAAAAAAAATTAGTATTTAATTTGACAGCGTAAATTTATTCTAATTAAATGTATATCATAGACGGATTTTTTGAGATTTTTTGATATTTTTTTGTTTTTATATTTAGACATATTAGGAGTTTAGGATTTAGCAGCGTTCATGAATCAAACTATTATTCACTTATTATCGATGCTTTCATATACTTCTTAGAAATACTCATTTAATGTTTTTATTAACGAGACCTAACTATTATCATTAATATCTTTAACTACTTATATAAAAAAACATTTTATATATTAGGAGTTTAGGATTTAGCAACGTTCATGAATCAAACTTTTGATTGTGTTTTTATTTGATTTCGACGTTTGATTTTTGATTTTTGATTTTTGATCCATATAACTCGATTTTTTTTTTGCAGATTTGTTATTGAGTTTCAAACTCTGCGTCACTCATGTTTTTTGGGTTTTTCAATCTGTTTTTACTTTGATTTTGTAGTTAAAATGTTGTATTGTTATAGGTTTTAGTTGTTTTTAATGTTTTTGTGTTTCTGGAAAATGTATTTGATTTTTTTTTATAGTGAAACGAAGAAGACGAATATTGAAGCATATGCGAAACCTTTTTTTGCTAGATGCAGAACTTCTTTAATTTTTCTACTACTATATGGGAAACCAGGTCAACTATGATAAATGTTAGATGCTAGATGCAAAACCAGACATATGATAAATGCGAAACCATATAATGAGAAACCAGTGTAAAATATAACTTTTTTAAAAAATCAAAACATATCATGAATGGATCTAGTTTGTTCATTTTAAAAAAACAAAACCAATGGTATTTTCGAATTTTTTTTCCGAGTTACGGTTTAAAAGATACGAACTTTTAATTTTTTAATTTTACAATGTAAACGAAGAAGACGACTATTACGAAGAAGATATGAAACCTTTTTTTTGCTAGATGTGAAACATTTATAATTTTTGTACTAGTAGATGCAAAACTAGACAACTATGATGGATGCTAGATGCGAAACCATACCAACTATGATAGGATCTAAATCAGGCCAACTATGATATATGTTAGATGCGAAACCAGACATATGATAGATGCAAACATATAATGAGAAACTAATGTAAAATATAATTTTTTTATAAAAATTCAAAACATATCATGAATGGATCTTGGTTTGTTTGTATTATAAAAACAAAAATAATAATATTTTTGGATTTTTTTTCCGAGTTAAGGTTTAAAAGATATGAACCTTTAAAGTTTTAAATTAAAAAAATAAAGTAAAGAGAATGCTTAACATGTCTGATGATTTTATATGGAAGGTTAGTTTCCGACTTTGCTAAATTTGTTAGTTCTTAATCAATAATAGGTTTGTTTGTAGAAGAAATCTTGATCCGTAACTCACCCAATAGTTTATTAGATCTTTTGATTAATAGTTTATTGGATTTTTAAAAGATGTTTTTAATTTTTAATTGTTTTAACCATTATATATTATAAGTATGCTATTAGATTTTTTTAACTATATTAGATATTTAAAATATATGTTTAGAAATATTTAAATTATATCTTTACTTTGATAATTATATTTTTCAAATATTAGATATTTTAAGTAGTTTATTAGATATTTAAATTAATAGTTTAAATCTTGCAACTAATAAGTTTATTAGTAGATATTCAAACTATATCTTTTAAATTGTTTGAATATTTAGATATTTATATATTTTCAAATATTAGATATTTTTTAAACAATATTGAAGTTTTTCTTTTGAAGTATAGTATCCACATATATTAAACCTTTAAGAATCCTCCAAGTAGTGAAAGAACACTTCTTGGGGGTAATTGAATTCCATAATTCCATATAAATCCTTGACGAAGAACCTTTAGTTTAATATTTTCTATGATGTTTTTAAACTGAGAAAACCATTTTTAGATGTATTCCACTTAATTATATCAGTTTAATATTTATGAAAATTGAACTTAATGATTCTACCAATATTAAAAGAGGTGACATTTGTTTTTAATATTTCAAGGTTCCATGAATTGTTTTTCCAAAATTGATTGATTCTCTCACTATTATCCCAATAATGATGTCTCATATAATAAAATAAAAACATAAAAAATTCAAATCAAACACATAAACAAATGTAAAAGAACTAAATCAAGCTTCATCGTCAGATGGTTGACGAGGCTCTACGTACGACTGAAAATTTATCCTCGTTAGCATTAGTTGTATGTCATTTATGTTTTCCATTTAAATGCTACGTAATTCAGTCATTTCGTTATTGGTATCCTTCAAACACTGCTCATTTCAAATCCAATGCTGCTCGTTTAGACTATTGGCGTCTACTCAATGCTGCTAATTTTTATTATACATGGTCGTATGCGCAGAATGCATCCATTCCATATATTGTTGGTCAGACATCATTTGTTATTGATGAGAAGAACTATTTGTATTGGAAGTAGCCGGATAAGGCTGTATTATAGTGTGCATGAGCCGCATATGAAAACTAGTAGGCAGAGTAGGTGCGTTAGTAATGCCATTAGCTCTCTAAATTTGTGGAAACACATCTGTATATTCGTTATATACCTCCCATTTTTATTAGATCATTACTTCCCAAGAATATATCTCATGCGCTCTCAATGAGTACCTTCATATAGCTGCACTAATCATAACAGATTGCGTATTCCACCCAAAAACATCTATCGCTTTTATCATAAGTAGCCGACTAAGTACCATTCCTTAAGGTAATCTCCTACCACGAACTTTCGAATTCATATGCTCAGTTATCAAACTAGGTAAATTTATTTGAGACGGTTGTGTGATGATGGCAGTTACATATGTTTGAAGAAACGACAATTTTGTATCATTGTTATTATTTGGAAGAAAACAATGATTAACAAATTTCAAAGCTAATTTGTTGTACCCATTAATATTATTTTTACTAGCTTTACATATACAATTAACCTTTGGTTCCTCTTTATTACAACTCAATATATCTACTGCTTTATCAAACGTCAGAGTCCAATCTTGAGGCTATCTTATTTTGGGATAACTTAGAGAAGACAAATGAGTACCAATCAATTTAAACCTGGGCAAGCAAAACTCTTTAATGAAGTCGGTTTAAAAAAACTACATTCTCTACCATTTATTATGCACTTCATTCCCAACCCACGTGGATCATTTTCAATTAAACTTCCAGTTTCATAAAGCTATTGCACTAAATCAATATACTAAGGACAATTAAAGTTTTCAAAATACAACCAACATATACCATTGTCCTCACTAAGACAATCTAAAAATGATCTCATACCATCTACAACATGAAGTTTTTCGTAATCTATATATGTACCAATGTAAATATTGATACCTTGCGGCGTTAGGAAGTTGTGAACCCGAACCTCGTATTCTTTCCTTATTTTAACACACTCGAATACATTTTTATGATCTGATGAATCCCTCTTTGATCTTGATTTTATTATATTTGAAGTTTTGGGTGCTTCACTAACATTGATTATAGATTTTTTTTAACTTTCGAATTTAGGAGTCATAATCGAATTATTAAAATATTTTAGAGATAAGAGAGGTAATTTAAGAGTTGTGGAAAATTGGATCAATATACCCATATCTATAAGGTTTTTCATTTTTTGGTCGTTGGCTAATCAAATATCCAATTTGGCCTGAATTTGTTTTTGGATTCTTTTATCAATAAACATCCAAAAAACTAATCCAGTTCTCATTCATCTTTCAAATCATCTCTCACACAAATATTGACTTCCTAAATATCTTAAAATATAATTTTACTAATATTTTTACAATTGCAGGTTTATTTGTCGATCATATCATCAATAGTCTTCTTCTTTAATCTTCGATTAATTTTCCACATCAATCAAGTCATTTAAGTTTGTTTGTCAGAGGAATATAATTGATGATATTAGAGCTTGGTATACACTTTCTTATCATTCATTTGCTATAATATTTGATATTTGGCAAAATATTTAGTTTTTCCGTATTTTTAAATAGATTATATTTTAAATTATTTAACTAGTTTAATTTTTTTAATATTTTTTAAATGGAACCAAAGAAAAAAAAATCTCGACTAAAAGTGGTCATGGCCGTGGAACTAATAGCAATGTACAATCTTCTCCTCATGACCTAGATATTTTTCATTTTTTTGGTTCGCATGAACCCGTAGAAAACTAAAAATTTAAAATAAATTATTCCCAAACTAGCATTGATATATCTGTTAATACTAGCATTAGTAATAAGAGTAGAAAAAAACATTGTAGACATGGGAACAGTTTATTGAGAGTCTTGCTGAAAATTGTGTTAAGTGTAATTATTGTGAGAAAATGTATACATATAAATGTGGAAGATCATATTGTGACACTAGGGTATGTCAAGATACTTAGCGTGTAATTATTGTGAGAAAATGTATACATATAAATGTGGAAGATCATATTGTGACACTAGGGTATGTCAAGATACTTAGCCACAGATAACGTATTTGATCCTTTGAAAATGTATGAAGAAAGAAATACATCAATAGATCCTCAAACCGATAATGCATTTGTTTTCAACCAAAATACATATAGGAAATAAACTATGATATTTGTTGTTGGTACTTCACAACCGATTTCTTTTGGTGATAATTTGAGATATGAGAATTGGATGTGTAATTTGTTAAACCCAAGATCTACACATATCCCACATATTTCTATGAGATCTGGAATTTTGAAATATTATGCAACTAAAAAACAAATCATTCTTGATACTGTTTTAACGTTTCCATGAAAAATTTATTTGACTATTGATATAGCGACTTTTATTGACTTTGATATGATGTGCACTACTTTACAATGGATGGATCCTGAATGGTTACTACAAAAAAGAATAGTTTATTTCAAGCTATTAGCAAGCATATCGCATCTATAATTAGAGAATGCATGTTACACTGTATAATTTTTTTGAAATTAAAAATAAAATTATATTCATTTCTTTCGATAATCCATTTACGAACATGAAAGCCATTGGCTATCTTAAAAGTGATTACAACCCTGTATTTATTATTTTTTCACACTAAATGTGTATGTCATATTCTTCAATTGGTTTCCAAAGATGTAATAAGTATGCTTAACAATCTTATCAACATTATTAAACAAGGGATCCTATTATGCTCCACCTCGACTGCTAAAAAATAGTGGAAACAAATAATTAAAAATAGTGGAAAGCCATTTAAAAAATTAGTTTCAAATATCGAAACTTTGTGAAAATTTAACTATAATATTCTTGCACGTGGTTATATGTATAGAAATGAGAATCCTATACTTTATAATAGACATAACCTTATCACACCCCTTAAAGATCAAAATTGGATTTAATGTGCCTCTATTCTAAGCTCCTCGAGGTTGTTTAAGGATGAAACTAAAAACATATCTATGCAATAAACTCCTAACATTCACTTGTCTTTTTATGAAATTACTAATCTTGCAATGCATATAGATACATATATGTTACATAATGTATGTCGCGACATCATATCCAATATAGAAGCAAAATGTTTAAAGTATTTTCATCACATCTCATACGCTTATGTTATTGAGTTCATTTTTATCCTTTTGGAAAGATGGCGAGTTTTTCATTTTTAGTTAATTGTTGTTATGACGCATTAAAAATTCCTCTCGATTCGCATAACTGTGATGTATTTATTCAAGAAAATAACACTTTTCTTTATACAATGTATAATGTGAATGTTGACAAATCTGAAAATAATTTATCATCTTCAAACGTAACAGGTACTAGAAGTGGTAATAAGGGGAAAGACAAAAGTCGCTATAACTATGTGAGAATGACAATGTTTAATCGGGCTGTGTCAAGAGAAACTCCTCAAGCTAATAATGAGATGACAAGATATGTGCACATTCCATTTGAGTTAGGAAAGTGGGGAGAGCGAATCACTTGATATATTAAAGTTTTGGAAATCGAAAGAAGGTGAGTATTCTATTCTTTTCAGGCTAACGAGAGAGATTTTTTTAATACATATGTCTATAGTGGCAACTGAATGTGCACTTAGTCAGGCCAGACTTCAATACATGACTAAACGAACAAGATTGACATGCGGGGCACTTGGATTGCTTGTTGCAATCAAAGATTGAACTTTGGCGTATAACATGATGCAAGACGAAGAGCATAAAAATGGAAAAACTCGAAAATACGTCTTTTTTTTTTTTCGGAGGGAACCCGCAGCCGCTACTCAGAGTGCAATAAGTGCGCACAGGGTAAACCCTTAGTCTGACGCGATAGCCTGCAAACCAACGCCAGAAGGTAAACCACACAAGGTGACAGGCTCAGCCGAGAAAGCGTATGTAGAGGGACTCGAACTCATGACCTTTTGGTCATAAGAATGCCATACTCAACCAACTCGGCTACCCCCTTGGGGGCAAAAATATGTCATTGAAATTATGTATTGATTGATGTCTGGTCCGCATATTCCTCCTCCGTATATAAGTGAAAATACGTCTTTGATGACTATCCAGAAGATATGAGACGATATACTTGAAGACGATCCTTTGGTTGAAGCTTCTGTGGATTTTTATGATGAATATATTGACGATGATGAGGTAAAGTGGGATTTCTAAATGACATTTCACTTTTATATCATATTTTATAATAAGATAGTTTAATTTGATAACATTTGTACAACTCCTGGCTCGCAAGAGTATGAAGTGTGAACAATTTAAATAAATAAAATTCATTTTTTATTCTTCAGTGGTTCAATCTCATATTGTAACAACTTATCATAATTGTTTTACCACTTATAAAAATAAACAAACAATAACACGTTATATAGTCAACCTATAAGGATATAACAATTATTTTATCATTTCATTAGCAAGCAATAATCAAAATATAACAATACGTGTAGTATTTAAAAAATATAAAACTATAATAATAATCAAACTATAATAATAAAAGTAAATTAAACTATTAACTTTATACTAATTTAAAATAATAATTTACAAACTATAAAACTATTATAGTTTTTAAAATTATTATACAACTATTATACTCCGCAATAAAACTATTATAATAATATAATAATAATAAAATTATAATAAAACTATCGGACCATAATAATAAACAAACTATAATAAATAACCACCATAATAATAAACAAACTATAATAAATAACCAAAATACAATAATACACTGTTTATTTATTTCATATTGTTACATAACTAAGATATCATATAACAACACTAGTATTTATATATTTTAATTAAACCATATTAATAATTAAAGTAATAATAGTAAAACTATATTATAATATGATAAAGTGACAATCATTTTGTAGTGATTTAAAAAATCGCGGCTGCGTCGCCGTCGCAGTGCGCGATGATATGCACCGCTCAAAAATCGTTTTGGCGAGTCACGTAATGGTACGAACAGAAAAAACGTCCGCTGTGACGGTGTTATGGAGACGTATCGTCACGTTGCGTCGCGAGCATTATTCCTGGCTACATCTATTATTATTTTTATTATATATAAACTAATTTTAATTACCTACCGCTATAATTTAACTAACAAAATAAAAGTAAAATAAATACATTCCGAAATATCGATTACTATTCAATTTTTAAATCATTCGATTCGAAACCACTAACTTATTAAACATAAACTGAGTACTGAATTATTAATTTATTAAATGTTGAATCAATTTATTTATATTGATAAAAGCTATTCACATTTTATCCGCTATGAGATGTATAACAGGCTAACTTAATTGATGATGTTATTTTGAGTTTTTTTTTATGATTAGTTGGAGTATTTTTATATTTAATTGCATTGAACGTCTTATAATATTCGAAGTTAAGATTTTATAATATTTTTATTGATTTTTGGGCTTAATTCCTTATACTTTTACTATATTATATATTATTTGATTAATAATATCGGTAAATGGAATAACTCCCGCCACAATTCTTGTCGCGTCGTCGCAACTCGCATCGCGTCGCCGGTAATTTTTTGACCCCTCGTCATCACGGAGAATCGCATGTCGCTTAAAACTATTATTTATCGTGATGCTGATAATCATGTCACAGGACCACATGACCGTTTATCGTGCGTAATTTGAGAACACGTCAAATCCTGCCGTGTCATATATCGTTAAAAACCGTCTTATTTTTTCTTAAAAATCATGTGTAAATACAATTATTTCGTAAAAATATCTTTTATTTTTATTTTTTCTTCCTTTTTTTTAAATTTTTTTTAAAATTATTTTCTCACTTAAAATTAAAAAGTTAAAACTACAGTTGAATTGTTATTGAACCAACTAATGTTGAATTGATATTGAATTAAATTAGAAAACTAGCAATATGCTGGGTTTGTTTACAAACACAACCGTTTTTTAATCAAGTCGTTACCTCCTCCGCTCCTACGTTGCTAATCCCGCGTTTTAATACATAGTTTTAATCCGAAACCAAAATCATCAAATCGCTTGTCAGCCATTTTAGTTAAATATTTTGAAACTATTTTTTTAGCTAAAGAAATCTTATATTGAAGAAACAAATTAGATGATCAATTTTTGTCTTACATTTGAGACTCCACATAGCGAGCCAATTAGTCGCTTGGTTCTACTCTATGAAAATATGATAAAGGATCATATAAGTAGAGATTAAATCTCTAATTTTATTAAGAACGGATTCTAAAGAATAGAGAGTTTAGCCAGAAGCAATGAGAGGAACAAGGATCTCTGAATCTGTTTCGTTGTTAATATTACTCAAACCTTTAATTTTGCAGATCAAAAGACCATCATGAAGGGTTCTGGACTCTGCTTGGATGGGAAAAACCTTGCAATTGATTTCCCCGTAATTATGAAGAATATTACCATTGTTGTCACGAATGACTATACCTCCACTGGATTCACAAGAAGATAGGCAACAAACGTCTGTGTTGAGTTTGCATCTGCCGGGTAGAGACGAGATCCAGGAAAAGTGAGTAACCTTTTTTATCTTCTTTAGGTGATTAAAACAACCCATAACAGAAACCGCATAATCAAAATTCTTCCAGTGCTTATTTTTTAAAAGATTAGAATGATCCATATGAGAAATGATGTGCTTCATATAGTTAATAGTTTAACTATGAGAGAATGATATTCCTATGAATTTAATTTTGTTCCTTGTTTTCCGAATAGCCCAATTGATGATTGGTTGGGAGGATTGTTTTGATGTGAACTCTATATGGTGAAGACCAAAACCAGCATCTTGTTATATGGTTAAGGGTCATGAATTTTCTAATTTTAATCTTGAATATATCTGCAAAATAAGACCAAATCATCCAAGCATAGTCACACGAAACAAATAGATGATCAATAGGTTATGAATTGTGTCAAAATTGACACTTGGAGACTAAAATGATATGTTTAGATTTGATAATAGAATCTATATGATGCATTTGTTTATAAATGTCTCCATAGTAAAATAGATCACTAACTGGGGGTCATTTGATTCCAAATATTTTCTTTTAAGGTAAATTTATTGCGGTTAGCTTTAATTGAGTAGATAGTTACCTTAATATTGAAGTAACCATCCTTAGAAAGCTATCAATGAGTTGCATCTTCAATCGGATCAACAATAGAAAGCTTAGATATTAATTTTAGGTTATCAGATGTAAACAAAGAGCTCTATGCAAATTCCAGGTATTATTTTCCCATAAAGAGTTGACTTTAGCACCGATAAACCAACTGTTGTCTGAATTAGCATCCAATTGAATTTAGACGAGGCTTGACCATCCAGTTGTCAAACCAGAAATCCATATTTCTTTTCCCTAGCTTCCACCTGATATGGCTCTTAGTAAAATTATTAATGTTGGAGAGTATTTTCCATGTTTGAGAACCTTTCTCGGAGAAGTTAATCTGAATGGGATGGCTAGTATTACAGTAGATACTATAAAGGAAATTAGCCCAGAGAGTTCCGTTCTCTCTGAATCTGATTCATAATTTGCAAGAGTAAACCACTTGAATGTCATTAAGATTCCTTAAGTTAAGACTACATTCACTGAAAGTTTTACAATTGTTAGGCCAATTAGACTAGTGCACTTTGCTGATGTCTTGATAGGACCCCCACAAGAACTTATTAAATATTCTTTCAATCTTGTTGATAATATTATTTAACAGACAACAACTTTGCATCCAATATATAGGAATAAACATTAAGACGTAGTTAATAAGAGTGAGTCTACCACCATAAGATAGCTTTTTACCCTCCTAATCCATAATCTTGTTTCTAATTTTGTCAAGAAGATGAGTAAAGTTTCTGGATTTATTGTTTGAGTTGAGAGTAATGCCCAGATAAGTAAAGGGAAGGTAGCTAGTACTGAAAACTAGTTTGAATAGCCAGGACACTGATTTTGTCTTGAGATAAGTTAGTAGATGTTATGATCTTAGTTTTTTCCTTGTTAAGAGCTTGGCATGAGATATCTTGATATTATGCAGAAAAATACCTATAGATGTCAAGGATGAATTAAGACCATTATAAAAAAAATCAAAGGTCGTCATTAAAAGTTAGAGAATGTATATTGATGTTGCTTCCACAAGAGTATTTCAGATTTTTCTTAGAAGAAAATAAAGATCTTAGACCCCTAATTAGCATTTCTTCAAAAATGATGAAAAAACTAGGGGATAAAGGGTCTCATTGTCTAACTCCTTTTTTAGTTTTGAAAAAAATCAATGGCTTTACCATTGATTTTAACAGAGACAAAAATAGATTTAATAAGACTGTTAATTAGGCTTATAAATCTATTGTTAAAGTCGAGTAAATGAATAACTTTAATGATGAATTTATTACTTTACAAAGGTTTTCCTTGATGATTTTCCAACATGTAAGAAGGAAACATATATTAAAACCATCCATAACAGCTGTACTAGAAGGTTTAAGGTGTTGAATAATGCTAAAAATTTCATCCTCAATAGGATTATCTATGACAGAGTTGTTATATGCATCATTGACAAGCTTAGGAACAACAATATATACATTAGTATTCATATAAGCATGTTCATCAACAATATTATGATAAGAAGGAAATGAGAGAATATCTCTAAAGTAAGATTCAATAGATGAACTAATATGATCCTCATCAGGGATCCAATTATTATTAACTTTGATGCTTGCAATTCTGTTTTTCCTTTTCTTTTTTTTAACATAGTTGTGGTAGACCTTGGTGTTCCTATCACAATATTTTAACCAACTAGAGTATCATTATTACTGACAGTAGTCTTCTTCCATAAACAGAGCTAAAAGATGATCAACATTGGCTTATTGAGATTATTTTTATCCACAATACAATTAGAAGACATAAATCTAGCTTCATATGCTTTAAAAACATTTTCAGTGTCTAGAACTTGTCAAATATGTTACCAAAGTATGATTTTTTCTACTCTTTAAGAAACACTTTCAACCTCTTAGTTTTATTCCAAAAGATAAAAAATGGATAGCCAGGCATGTCTTGAATCCAATTAGTTTCCACAAAGTTGTAGAAGCTCTTGTTTAAAGTCCGCATGTTTAGAAACTTGAAGCTTTTACCATGTTTGACCTTATCCTTAATGATACTGATATTTAAAGGGGTATGATCAGAGCAAGTACGGGCCACATGGGTCACTTTGGTATCACAAAAATAGTTTGACCAAGCTTGGTTGAACAAAACTCTATCAAGGCATTTTCCATTTAGTTTTGTTAGACCAAGTGAATTTGGTGCCCGCATAACCAACTTCTTCTAGGTAGCAATCTCTGATCATATCATTAAAGTCCTCTGAACTTTGATTATAGAAAGAAGAACAACCTAACTGCTCCGTAGGAGAACAAACAACATTGAAGTCACCCAATACAAGTCATTATTTAGTTAAGGAAAATATGAGTCTAAAAGTGTATCAAAGCTCCAATATGTAATTCTTATGACATTTAGTATAGACAGAGGTTATGTAGAAGAGATTGTCAATGTAGCATTACTTAAATTTAGTGTGAATACACTAATCATGATCAACAAAAATTTTAATCATTAAATCATCAACCCAAAACAACCAAATATTGTTAGATTTGTTGGCTAGGTAATGACTAAAACCCAACCTTTTAGCAATCAATTCTTGACGATTATTATTTATGAGAGAATTCTGGATGGAAATTGAGATTCATGATATCCTTACGAATAATAGATTTGAGTCATCACAAGGAAGCTTTGTTGTCAATACCACGAATGTTCCAGTTATGGACTTAATCATTTAGGTCTAGTGAAAGTGGATCTTTTGGTCTCTACAAACTATAGAGACTTGATAACTAAAGTGTTCTTCTTCTTTTTGTTTTTAGCTTGTTTGAGTTTTTTATTGAGCATATTTTGAAAACTAGTATCAATTTTCTTTTTTGAGAATATGAGTAATAGGAAGACTGCCTACATTATTTTGGTTGGGTGTGTGGTTTCCTGAAGAAACATTTTCATATTCTGTAGGGGGAGAGATATTATAGTCATAATCTAGGGATTTGATAGCTTTTATGACATCTTCTTCATTGGTAAGAACATTTTTTTGCTTAGTGACAAGTTGAGATTCCTTGAGGATTTTAGAGCTTTGAGTATCTTTGTCTTTGTATGTATCAGTTTCAGCTGAGGTGGGAGAAAGGGAAGCCTTTCTGATCTGATGATGCTTCTAATTTGGGTTAGTTTCTTCTTGTCTCTTGCGAATATATTCTTGATGTGGCATAATAATTATTAACTTCACTTTGGGTGGTTTAGTTGTTGAAGAATGATTTTTATTCTGATTATCGGGGTACATTTTGCATATATCTTTGTTGTGACCTAAATCGTTACACCCTTGACAATAATAAGGTATGTTCTTGTAACCTATCTCTAGCTAGCAACCCTTATTATCTCTAAAACCAATCCAGACATGATGTTGTATTTTCTTTGTAACATCCAATTCAATCCCAACGTAACATGCATTTTAGAGAGCTTTATTTTTATGGTATCTAAGATTTAATATGTTGACCTATTGTGGCTGCTATAGTTTGGATAATTTCTTCATTGAATACGTATTCAGGAAATTTTGAAATTCTTATAGAAACATGAGAGATTGGCCTTTCAATTCTGAGATTGAAGTGTGGTGTCCACTTCAGAGCTCTCATTAGGGATTGATCAATAGTCCAAACATGTTTGATCCATAGTTTACAAAGATATTCTTTGAGAGAAAATTCCAGAAGAATATGCCGAGCATCTCATGTAGATGCATTGTGGTCTCCTGAAAACCTGCGTTCGTTAAAAAATTTGGTTAACAAATATTATTTTTAGGAATACTAGTAGAGAATTTACCGATTAAATTGTGTTTTGTTGAGGCCACAATCTTTTCTTTGTCTTGCATTGAGAATTGCAATGAGATATGGTCATTTTTCTGATGAATTGCAGATGGCTTGTATTCTTTAGGATTGATTGGTTGTTTAAACAGATATGCAAATTGTTTCTTTGACTTTGGTGCATCTTTAGATGATTCAATTTGTCGTAGGGCATGTTGATGAATATCGAGAAAGTCATAGTCAGAAAAGACTATGTAATGGGGATTATCCATTGAATATTTTCAATGGATTAAAAAGGATAGATCTTCATTTACAACACTGACAAACAACCATAAAGATCAACAGAAAAGATACCTTAGTAAGAAGAAATTTGATCTTTGCAGGAAGAGATGAGGAGATCCACAGCTAAGCCAAATCACATAAATCAGTCATTGATATCTCAGGAAGATGAAGATGAAAAACTGAGTAGACATGAAGATTAGAAATACATCGTTAAAGGCTATAATTCAATGCATAAAATGAGAAATAAGGTTTCTTGGAGATTAATAAATGGTTTCTTTAGAGAGAAGCTTCCATCTTCTTCATCATCATCCACTTTTCTAAAAAGGCTTTGAAACTAAAAAAACACTACTAACAATAACAACGCATTCAATAAAATTCATTCGAATGTAAACTTCGTCACTCAATGCTATGACACGATAATATGTACGTCAAGTAATAACGTCAAGATTATTATCTTTGCCAGGTTATGACGTCTATATTATTGTGTCAATTATCAATTTGACGGAAAATATAATCTTTTTATGTTAAGACGATGGTAGCGAACACCACATCAGCGTCACTGTCTAGCGAAATCTAGCATTTTGTTTTTCAAGTTTTTTTTAAAAAAAAATAGAAAACGATAAGAATGTATATCTCTTCAATGTCCATGTTTGTCTTTCTTCATATATTTCGGTCATAAATTTTAATTTTTATAAACTTCGAAAAAATAAAAGTTTTTAGTGAGTTTGGTTTTGAGTTTTTTTGTAAGTTTTAGGAAGTCAAAATGTTAGGTTTTACTAAATTTTATGTTATACAAAGTCATGGAGTAAATAATGATATAAAACGTAAATAAATAGAGCTCTAAGGATTTTAAGAGTTTTTTTAATAAGTGACAATTTTGTAAATATTAGAAATTCTAAAAATATCACTTTAGAGAGTAGTTTTGGTTTTATTTTTAGCAATTCCCTACTTATTGAGATGAAATATGCCAAAAAATAGTTTTTACACTATTGTTTTCAATTAGATGGTTAAGAGATGAAAAATTATATATTAATAACGGTGAATTAGATATTAAGATTTTGTAAATTGTATTATTGATGAATATAAATTATTATTAGAAATAAATTTTATCTTATTTTAATTAATATATCGTATAAAAAAATATATTTATAATTATTTAAATAACTATTAAATATCATTTTATAAATATATAATTTACACAATCTATGGGTTAGTAAGATGTTATAATATGTATCAAACTTATTTGTTTACTTAAATTTTGTTGATAAGTTAATTTTTTATTATAATTATTAAATGATACTCTTCATGATATTTTTTGCATATGTTGTAAAATCATACAATACATTGAGCATTACTAAATTTGATATTTTTTTACCATCATTACCATTACAGGTTATTTGTCATTTATATATGTATAATATATTGTTTTTTTCAATGTATGAGAAAAAGGTTTTCCGCAGCTATGAAATCTCCCGTGGGGATCTTGTAACGACCAAACACTTCTCAAACCGATATATATTTTAATATAATCAAATTGTTTGATGAAGATAACGATGTGTATGTATATTGGAAGAATTCTTCAACCAAAAAGATATCGCCTACCTTATTAGGTAAAGATGTATATCATTGATGATTGTCTTTAATTTCATTGAAAAATCATTTGGTAACTACTCGTCTTTCATGTATGCAACATTAAGAATACTTTTTAAAGATTTTTACATTTCACTCATTCACTCGTTACACACTCATATGCATTATTCAAAATGTATTTCATATTACATTTATCAAATCCTTTTTCTGCCATTATAAAAAAATTATGTCCTCTAAGACGCCTTAGTATATAACATCGTTAACTATTATGTCTTTGCACTCTTAGATGTTTTTGGCATGCTCGATGGCACCACACATGTCTTGTTCTTACAAATTAGCACATGTTTTAAAAGCTCATGATATGTTGTTAATGTTCCTAAGTAACATACTGCAACAATACATTAATTTTTGTTTTGATACTCAACATCTTTTTTTGGTATCCTTTGTTCTCGTACCAATGTCGGATTAGTAGTTGCATATTATGGAAACCATTGGAAAAATAAAATAAAAAATGGATTATTAGTGGTAATAAAAGTTTACTTCATTTCACTTAAATTAATACAGATGGCTATTTATACGAACAACATACTTACGACTCCCTGATTAATTACTTCATACATTTTTATCTCATTTAAATTATGTTGTGCATCTATCAACTAGACACTATAATACTATAATATGTGTTAAACTTATTTTTTTTATTCACAAATACAATTACATACATGAACGTTCATAAAAAAATCCATTTATTACTACAATCATCGTACAAGATGCACTAGTACACATAATATATCACAAAATGAAATATCAATGAACACACCAATTAGACCATTCACTTATAAAATTCAACCATAGATACATTAATATTATGTATCACGTCACTGGTTCGATATTATATTTGTATCAAAAGCATGAAATTACAACGACATATTCTAAATCTAAATGAAAATAAAATCCTAGTTTTTTACCTTATACTGAATTGTTAGAGGAAAATCTCACAAATAATTTGCCAAATAGTAATTTTATTAATTTGGAAAGAAAAGATGAAGATTTATACATTTGGGATCCTATTTATACACCTTATAGTGTAGTTTCTCTATACAAATAAGTACATAATTACATTAAATGTGACCGTGGACCTAAATTTATGGTTGTTACGTAAGTCATTATTAGTTACGCTGATTTTACAGTCATTAGTTATCTTTAATGATTATTGACTCTATTTAATGGCCTTCATTATACGTTGATCAAGTTCGCGACTCATAGGCATCAAGAACCAATAACTATTCATCCATGGACCTCGATATGACCGCGTCAGTTTCTCTAGATGGCCTCTACTCGTATAAGACCTCATGTATGAGATGTCACCCAACTTACACTCGGTTCTCTTTAAGGCCTATGCTAGGCTCTGCTTGGTCATTCTTTGTAAGGGAACGTTGGTGCCTCATAACTAGGTCTCTGCTCGATTATCAGTCTTAACACATAGATGTTTCTTCTTGAGTTGCTGGTATATGGTGCGACAGTCTCTCGTCTTAGCCGTTGCATACGGCATCAATATACTTCTCACGGGTTACCCGGTTTAAACGCGTAGATCTCTTAGTTTGGTTTAGCTTAAGTCTAGGTTTATTACCATATATTCTTACCCTTCCCGATCATGTCAACTCTGAAGAGGGAGACCTTATTAGGGCTATCCCTAGTCCATGGAGTAGATTTGGAAAGAAGATAGTCGATGAAATAACTAATTTTGGCGAAGCGTATATAGGAATAGTTGAAAACACGGTTCGCACCATGGCCCTGTTGTTCACTGCGTTAGATAGTGAGTTGATTGACTTTCAACATTATGATGATACGTGACACATATTAGACGGCGCATGCGCCATGGCGGTTCTGACACAATGATTAAAAATAGTATCACTGCGAATCTCACGAAACATGTTACTTTAATTAATGTAGGTGAAAAATAAAGTCCCATCATGCGTAGAATGTAGGGCCAAATGTTAAAGTAAATTGAATTCAAATTAAAGTTTCAACATATCGACTTAACTTGGTATCTTTTTCTTAGAGAGGAAAACAATATCTCCTGATTTTGTATAACGAAATTTGCATCGCCGTCTATCGCTGCAGATCTCGCTGGTATAAAAATATACTTCAAATTCAAACTTCTGTTATTGTTTGATACGTCTAGCACTAGTGGTATCGGATTAGGGTTATCCTTAGACCACTTAGATAGGCTTGTCTGAACTTAGTTGGGTGCCATGAGACCCGCCTGCCGGTAGTGCTGCTTGAAATAAGCAATTCAGCAGTTTGCTTGTTTTGATAATCCATAGTTAGATCATTGCAGTCATCTGGTCGACGGCGCCAAAAAAAGGGTTAAGAAAAATGAGAAAATGGGCATTATCGCTGGTGATGGGACGGAGTCAAAGTTTAAAAGTCCATCATATTTAGATAAATATTATTTATGGTTTACCTCTAAATATGGATATCTAACTGAAGATGGCTTGTACAAATTCAGAGTGAGGTATGGTATCCCTAATAATGTTATAGTGAGGGTGCCAATTCTTGGGGAGTAGTCATATCAGGTTAGAGAGAATGACATCTGGTTACACACAACTGTTTTTTTATTGGGGTTTGAGGATACCCTTACACTCCTTAATCCATGTTTTCTTCAGTTTTATAAACATTTGCTCAATACAATTAGTAGCTAATGGGTGGAGGGTGCTGCTTAGTGTAATTTTAAGTTCTAAAATATTCAGTATGTCTAGCAGAATTCCTAGCTGTAGTGGGTGTTGCAAAATTAGCTAGGTCGCCTTTCTTCTATTTCCAACTGTTAGGGGTAAGAAGATTGGTAGATTTTCCCATGTCTGATAAGAATTAGAAATACGCATTTGTGTTTGTATATGATAATTGAGAGCACAAAAGTGTTGTGATAAACCTTCAGTTGAAAAGACGATAGAGGGCTAAGTGTAAGCAGTAAACACTATATGGGTTTTGTGAATAGAGCTCGTTGATTACGTTTTTAAAGTTGATGTTTGTGTTTGCAAGTGAGGGAAAGCACCAGGAGTGGTATTGGAAATGGAAGGAGAAAAAAATCCGTTGCTCAGTTTATCAGCGGCAGCCAATGCACGTGGGGGTCAGAATGCATCACGCTTGTTTATGCAAGTGAATTATTTGAAGTCTGGGTTGTGGCATGCGCCGGAGTTGGAAATCGTAAAGGACGGGCAAGTGAAGATGGCAGGTACTGGAGAAACAGCGACAACGGATCGACTATGAGCCTTGATGGAAAAAAGATATCGTGATCTCAATAATATCGCGATTGGGTTGGTTGTGCCCTAAAGTTATAAGGCGAGAAAGGTGGAATATGTATCACCTCCTCGAGATAAAGAGGAAATACAAGATGGGATGTTGGCTATTTAACATGTTAGGGGAGGTGGTCAACTAAAATAAAGTAGCACACAGTTTGGAGATGAGGCAGAGAATGATGAGATGCGTCGCGAACTAGCCTCGACTGTCACTTAGCGAGACACTTGTATGAAAAACTTTCAAGAATTCATCAGCAGCAACACTTTATTATCGATGTAGAACAATGAACTGATCAAGAAAAATGACGGGTTGATGTCTTAAAGTTCCTTCTGCTTACACAAGATGCGACTCTGGCGAGAATGGTGGAAGCACCGAATGAATAGATTGCAGAACTGATAGTTGAGGCTGCCAACTTGATAGTAGCACTAGAGGAATTGAAAGCTAAGAAAGATAAACACAGGAAAGAGTTAGTAGAGAAATAATAGGTGGACTTGTAGAAGCGCGAAAGACAAGTAATGGAAGTGGCGATGGGTATGATGAAGAAGAATCACCGGGAGACTATTTTAGATTTGTTGAAGTTGAACCCATACATGAAGTTGGGGCCGTTTAAAAAACTTGTACCTTTGGAATATCAACTAACCGTGGAGGGTACCGTGGCATCTGTACCATAGTCGAAGGTAAAGAAACCAATGATAGCTTCCGTCGTTTTAAACGCGGGTTGCTCGGAACAAGGCTTTACCGATGTTTCTGCTGATGGTAAAGTTATATAATTGAGACTGTGGCCTTACCCATATTTCCCGATGCTTAATTATGTGTGTTGTTAATGTGAAAAGTTGAACTTGTGTTTTTTTACCACTAGATTTATTGTGATGAAGTGGTATTGAATGTTAAAACCATGTTTATTGTATTTGTGTTATACAACCATTTGGTCTGATTTATCTTTGGTGTTTTTCGATTGATGTTTACCCAAAATAGTTAAAAATGAGTTTGATGGAGATTCATGTGTTTGTGAATTATATGGCGACTTAACTGACCCTTACAAGATTGAGCATAATGTGGATCATCGCATAGCTTGATTGAGAAATTCCCCTCATCTGATTCACGGGAGCGGCCTTTTAAACCAATTGTGTGGCCCTAAGAGGCTTGATATATTATATGTTCGCTTATAAATACTAGTACAAGGTATTAGGCTTAATGCGGCCCTTATGTAGGTTCAGTGGGACTGGCCAATTAGCCTTTTCGTATTAATCGAATCAAATGGTATGGGCTCATTGTGGCCCCTTGCTTAGCCCATAGGTGTGGTCAGTGACCCATTCACACATTGTAAGGATGAAGAGAGATAATGAAAAACCACATAAGTTGGCAAAAGCAAGAGAAATTTATTGAAGTAAAATAAAGTACTATTCCTCGTTAAAAATCCTCTTGCACCATAAGAGGAAAAAAAGTGCATCTATGAATTAGATAACGAGGTGATACAACTTTAAATTCTTAAATTCCAAGGGTTCCTGAGAAAGAAACCGTCTTCATCAGCAAAACGTTAAGCTCCATGGTGTCCCTTAGAGATGTTAGTGCATGGGCCCTTCCAATTAATGCCTAACTTTCCCACAACCCTACCTCCTGATCCTTGAAAAACATTTTCATGATAGAATCACCGACTTGCAGAGTTCATGTCCTTAAGCGATAATTAAAGCGGCCTATCATCAGACTTTGAAAATGCTCCGTACATACTAGTGCCTGATCACGACGCTCTTCAATAAGGTCAACGTTGACGGCTCAGTGAGAATCATTAGTGTCCTCGGTATAATTGGCGATCCTATGACTTGGTATAATTAACTCTGCGGTCACCACCACTGCAATACCGTAAACCAGCGTGAAAGGGGTTTCACCACTTGCTGTCCATGGGGTGGCGTGGTAGGTTCATAATACTTTACTTTGTTTTTCTAGCCATTTCTCTTTGGTACCCTCAAGCTTCCTTTTGATCCCGTCTAGCATCGTGTGATTGATTACCTCGACTTGTCCGTTTTCCTGCGGGCAGTATGTGGTGGAAAATTATTGGTCGATGCCCTAGCGCTTGTAGAATGTTGTGACGACCGAATTTTGGAAATGGGGGACATTATCTGTCATCAACACACGAGGAATGCCAAACTGAGAAGATATCTAATGATGAAAGAAGTCGCAAATTTTTTGGACTCGAGTACGCGAGAGATTTTTTGCTTCGACCCATTTAGTGAAGTAATCTACCGCCATAATTAAAAAGTGATGTTTTCCGGTTGCTATAGGCAGTAGCCCGAGTAAGTCGATGCCCCAGTTTTCAAATGGGCTCGGTATTTGAGTAGAATTTATCGGCTCGGTGGGTAGGTTTCTGGTATTAATGAATTTCTAACAAGGGTGGCATTGATTTACAATGCGCTCGGCATCATTCGCCAACTCAGGCCAATAATAGCTCGTTAAGAGAAATCGCCCGATGAGGCTGTAGTGGCCATAATGTGCTCCAGCTTCCTCGGTGTCCAAGTCATATATATAACTGTAGTAACTTCTTCTTAACTTAGGCATTAGATCAGTGGTCGTGTCGCACTCTTTCAATAGAGGATATTATCCATGATACAATACTTGGTTGCACGTAGCTAGAGTGCCCGAGTTGCGACCTTATCAGGCGGAAGCGTTCCCGAACGAAGGTAAAACAAATAAGACAACCTCCAATTGTTCATTGTTTCGATCATGCAAACTATGCCAGGTGGAATAGAGGTTTCAGTAGTTGGTAGTTAATGCAGGAGGACCAGTGGATGCTCTCCAAGGACGATTGTAGCCAATGCGTCAATTACGGAGTTATCGATACGTGGGACATGATCATAAGAAACCTACTGGAACTTAGACTCATACTATTTTAACGCTGTCAAATAGTTACAAATCCCCTCTTTTTTGGCATTGTAGGTGCCATTGGCTTGGTTCACAACCAGTTGTAAATTAGAGCGGATCCTGAGTATCCCAGCCCCACATATCAGAGCAAACTTCATACCTCGAAGGACTGCCTCATATTCGGCCACATTATACGTTACTTGGAAATTAAAGTGGATGACTTGATAGATTTCTTCACCCGTTGGTAATCTCAGAATGATGTTGGCACCGCCACCCAACGTACTTGAGTCCTCATCAGTTTCAATGATCCACTACAAGTTCGAGTGATCAAGCGAGGGTTTGGCTAAGTTCAGATTGTTGCGGGGCATTGAGAATTCAGTGAGGAAATCAGCGATGGCCTTCCCCTTGATTGCGGTGCAGGGCTTGAACTTAATATCGTACTCCCCCAACTCAATGCTCCATATGGTGAGACGACCATAGATATCCGGTTTTTAGAAGACAGTCCTTAGGGGGAAGGAAGTGCGGATGGTAACGATATGTCCCTGGAATTAAGGGTGCATCTTGCGAGCATCAACCACCAGGCCTAATGTCAACGTCTCTAAGGTAATATATCAGGCGTTGGATGCCATCTGATTCCCTCACTAGCACCACGCTAACTAAAAAAAGAGAGACAAATAGACACAAAAACAGAGGCTCACATGCCACAATGGTTAATAATATCTCTAGCGACATGAGATAGTTCGTTAATGCTTCAAAAGCCGTATTACAGTCATTATTTCATACATACTTCTTTAAGTCTGAAAGTACTTAAAACAATAGGGGGTTTTATCGGAGGCCCTTGAGATGAAGTGGGATAATACGGCGAGGTATCCCGTTAGGTATTGAACCTCTTTGATATATTTTTGGAGGCCCCATCTGGATTACGACTTGTAGCTGGGTAGCGTCTGCTTTGATTGCCCTCTTACTGACTACATACCCGAGGAATTCGCTCATGCGAACCCCGAATTAATATTTAATTGGGTTGAGCTTTAAGTTAAATTTGCGTAATATTGTAAAAACATTTTATAAGGCTTTTAATTATTTGTAGATTGTATCGTTTTAACGATCATATCGTCAATATATACTTCCATTTGGTTCCCTAACTTCTCTTTAAATATGTAGTTTACAAGACTTTTGTAGATATAGCCTGCATTCTTTAATAAAAAAGGCATCACAATGTAACAATAAAGCCCTCGCTTGGTTTGGAACATCGTATGCTCCTCGTCATTTGGGTACAAACGAATCCAATTCTATACTAAATACACGTCCACGAATGAAAGGTATTCACAACCGTAGACTGAGTCTACTAGCTGGTTGATACGAGGCAACGAGAAAACATCTTTGGGGCACGCTTTATTTAAGTTTATGAATTTGAGGCACATGTGCTAGTGCCCCCCCCCCCCCTTCTTCTTGACCATCACAGGGTTTGCCACCCAAAGCGAATATCAAGCTCAGTGTATATGCTCGAGCCTAAAATTTTTATCTACCTCATTGCTTATGACATGTTGTTTCTTAACGAAAGAGGAATGACGTTTCTATTGTACACGTTTAACATACCTATCTATCACTAGCTCAATGAAAATTACAGACATGTCTAACCCCGACACCTCACTAGCAGTCCAAGAAAAAAAATATCTAAATTTCTTTGTAACAAACTTATCAATTGGGTCATCAGGAGCACCATCTAGTCGCTCAATTTCCCTTAGATCATCCATGGGGTCGGCGGTGGGTCTGTTGTACTTGCCTTGCCTTGCTCCCCCTCGCCAGATGATTGTTACCGGAGAGGCTTCATTATGTCAATAGTTATTGTATAACAGTTTTGGGCAGTCTGTTGGCTCCTTCTTATAATACCGAACGAGTTTCAAACTTGGTACTTGATGTACTGCCTGAAATTGCAATGAGTGGACCCCATTTGATGTAGCCACGGTCTACCAATAATAGCATGATAAGAACTCATGACATCGAATATTATAAACAATTCATTGAGTTCCGTCGTAGTAGCCCGATAGCCCACATTAACCATAAGCTCGACCTCCACGACGCATTGGGATGCCTTCCCTTCATATCCTACCAAAGTATGATGGATGGGTTTATATGGTGGTACCTATAACATGCGATCATAGTTGGTTTTGAAAATTATGTTTACCGAGCTACCCTCGTCGACTGAAACCCCGGTGACAATCATCCCTCCAATGTCCAAGTTAACCGCTAAGGCATCCTCATGCGGCTTGACACTCCCGTGCAGTTCGTCATCATTAAACGTATGATCATCTACATCATCACGGTACTTGTGATAAGGCGAGCCTTCGACGGCACGTTCATGCTCAGTCTGAGCCCTCTTACTAAATTGTTGATTGTTGCCCTGCAAGGTTTCACCCCTGTGATTGTGAACAACCACTGTCGCTTACTTTTGTCCACCCTTTTGTCTTCCCAGCATCCTTCATCATCGGCCAGATGGGTTTCTTCCCTCCGTTCGGATTGAGGATAGTGCTCTTGTTTCTTAAAAACTGAAGGAGCTCAGCCTCTCTATCAACCTTTGAATTTCATCTTTGAGCTGCGAGTACTCATCGGTCGGGTGGCCGTGGTCGTACGATAGGAGCATAAATGCATGCTCCAACGTTTGTGACCGGGAGTGCTCATAATTTGAAGAGGCAAATACCTTATCATTCCTTTCGTTCAATCATAGATGACCGAGATCGTCTCGGTTAGAAACGTAAACCGTCGAGTTGCGTTTTCGTAGTACATTGGTCGGCGGTTGCTGGTGCTACGGGCGCCCTCACGGCGAGGTCGTTCCTCCATTCTTCTTTTGTCATATGATCCCCACTTAGTATCTAGCGGTATTCTTTCTGGCGAATCCCCTTTCGTAGCATCGTCAACCCTAATGAAGTGGTCCACTCGGGCTAGAAGATCGCCCATTTTTGTTACGGGAAATCAGACTAGATCCACGTAGAGCTCCCTCCTTTGGTTAAGGCCTCTCTTGATGGATGTGACCACCATGTTTTCCTCCAAATCGGGAAAAACATTTCATGGCATGAACAAAACATTTGATGTAGATTTTTCATATCTCACCTCTCCTTTGGTACAGATCCATAATGGAGTCGCTTTCGCGCTGAATCTTTTTGTTACCAACAGCTTTCTCTAAAGGCACCTCACAAATATGCAAAATCATAAATAGATACTTTAGGAAAACTACTAAATCAGTCCATGACGTTACCTTTAAGGGTCATGGACAGGGGTTTGCAGAGCATGACATCATCCGGATTGAAAGCTATCGTGATTTTCCAGAATTATTCAAAGTGTTTTTTTGGATGCCTGTGCCGTCATATGCTTTCCTTATGAATGGATCAAACTTTATGGAAAGTTTTGTTTTGAGAATATTTTCTATAAAAGAAGATTTGTAAGGATATATGCAGAGATTTTCAGTCAGACTTGATCATATTGTAAGTTTTCATTCTCTCGAACCCTCTTGGGGGCCTCTGGTAGCACTTCTCTATGCAATTCCCGCTCCTTAGACCGTTATTCTGTTGCTCTTGCCATCTCTTTCTTCAACATCTTCACGTTTAGACGAACAATCTCCACGATGTGCTTGACTAGCATCGACCCCGAAGTTCTTTCCCGCAGCTGTTACCTCGTACCTTAGTTGTTAGCGTATGGAGGGCATCGTTCATTTCTGTCAGGGTTGCTCTTGGTGCTTGCTCTTTGAACTCCTGGTCATGGGAGTCTGTTGTTGTTCTTGTTGTATATGTTTCAACTGATGCTCTAACGGATGGACTATGGATATGGCCATAAGGTTTCCGGTTGCTGCCTCAGGCTCGACATGTTCTGTCACGCCTACCGCCGCCAATGGGGGGGGGGGGTCTCCAGGTCAGTTTTAGTTGGAGGCTGACTGCCTTCAACTCTCATTTCAACGACGTTTACGTCATGATTCTCTAGATTAACGGACACCGTTAGGAGGTACCTGAATCTGTATGTCAATATGATCTGCCACAGTCCTCTAATTGTCCACATTATCGTTTCGCTCCGGATATCCCTTTCGATCCCAGATCGTGTTACTCCCGTGGTCCAAAAACTTGTTGTTATGTTTTTTCTTTATGAGTTTGCCACAGTCGTCGCCAATGTTTTTAGAGAAAAATCATAAATAATTTCTGAAGTAGTAGTTTTACTAATTTTGGAAGAAAAGATAAATATTTACATATTTGGGGTCCTATTTCTACACGTTATAGTACATTTTATCTCTCCCACTAAGTACATACTTATATTAAATGTGATCGTAGACCTAACTTTATGGTCGTTACTTAAGTCACGACCAGTTGCGCTGACGTTTTGGTCATTAGTTGTCTTTAATGGCTATTGACTCTATTTAATGGTCTTAATTATGCGTTGATCAAGTTTGCGCCTTGCGGGCATCGACAACCAGTAGCAATTCATTCATGAACCTCGGTATGACCGCATCGGTTTTTATAGACGGCCTTTTCTCGTGTAAGACTTCAGGTAGGAGATGCCGCCCAACTAACGCTCGGTTCTTTTTAAGACCTCTACTCGACTCTAATTGGTAACTCCTTGTGAGGTGACGTATGTGTTTCATAACTGGGCCTCTTCTTGATATGTAGAACCTGCTTGCTGAGTTGCTGACATATGGTGTGACAGCCTTTCCATTAGTTGTTGCGTGCGACATCGATAAACTACTTGAGGATTACTTCACTTAAACGCGTGAATTCTTCGGCCTGATTTAGTTTAAACTTCGATTTATCATCCTATGTTTTTATTATGTCTGATCGTATCGACTCTGATGAGGACAACAAATAATTCGTCAATGCATATGGCTTTCTTTTAATTTTATTATTATGTGATTAGTTTTATTTGTATCAACCGAACCAAATCAACCAAATCGTGTTTATAACAATAATAATATTAGTTATATAACATGCGAGAATATATAAAAACATACAACTAAATATAAAAATAAAATAATATAAATAACGCGTATAATAGTACGATATCTGTGATCTATAAACCACTCATGGTAACTTGATTTATAAAAGAAGACATGTATTTTTATTGTTTCGGTATCGTATCATCTAAAACTTATAATATGACGCTCATAATTTCTAAAATTTAGCACGAAGCTAATACATTTTTTCAATGGTCTTTCCAAACTGTATATTTGAAAATTTATGTTGAAAGAAGACCATCCAAATTTAACGAGGCTAGTACATTTTTCAATGGTCTTTCCAAACTGTATATTTGAAAATTTATGTTGAAAGAAGACCATCCAAATTTGACTCGTTAATGAGGATTTGAAAATACGAGCTCATACATACCCTCTTTCAAATTGGATTACTAATTAGGTCTGTTTCGAAACTAATCTTTCCAATTGAATTACTAATTAGGTCTGTTTCGAAATTATTATGTATCCAAAGTAAAAATTATTTAAAGCTTTTTAACTTACATTATATAATGTAATAATGAAAATGATTTTTTTTTTCTTTTTTATTATATTTTATCACCTTATGACAAAATGCAGATTTAATCACAATTGTTATATTAACAATTAGTCCCCATCGTGCATATATACATAAATAAATAAATATATATAAATAAATAAATAAATAAAAAGTTAGGTATCTTTTGTCTCTTGGTTACAAATTATGTAATTAATACATATAGGCGTAGTGGAAAAAAAACAAAAAACAAATAATCCATATTTCATCCATATAATAGTTCATTCCTCTTGTATTAACATGTGTAATATTGAAGTTTTCAATTATATTTGGGTGATACATTTTGTTCTATCCGTTCCAAAATCTCAAATAAAAATAAAAATAATTTTATTTTTATTTTTATTTTAAATATTAATGATATAATTTAAATAAATTTGATAATTAATAAAAAAAAACCAAAATGGTAATTTTAAAAAATGAAGATGCTTCGGAGGTTTCAATTCCATGAATCACTTTCTTGACCTCCAAAAAAGCATTTTTTCTTTTATTATTATCTTCTCTTTTTGTCTTTTTTTCTGTTGTTTTGGCTTCCCCCAATCCTTCTGGATGTTTGCCAGACTACCAGAAGCTTATCCCATGCTGAATCTTCTCATTAATCCATGAGCCATTGCTACAATCAAGTAAAAAACAACCAACGCATTGCTCTGCTAGTACCTGCAACAACAAACAATCATTATGTCTCTGAGCATCAGCAATACCACGATTCAACCAATAACCAGAATTACCCAACTCTATCTTAAGTCTACCAGACCAACTCTAATAATCAAAACAACCTCCTAACATATCATATGATCCATAATAATAAAGTATTTGTCCAAAATCTTGCAAAAATTGATCTCAACAATCTTGGAAAATCTTATGCTGAAGCAACCAATCCTAAGAAAAGTTTATATGAAGACATCATTCTATCCACTAAGGATCATCTCCCATCTATTGAATTCTCAGCAAAGGACAAACTTACTTTAGAATCTCTGGACACATACACTCTTATTGGAAATTTTTCTTTAGGAAGACCCAAAATGGTTGACATACAAAGTTTTTTTATTCAATTGGATTTAAAGGTAAATACAACTTATCATTTTGGAATCACATGCACCTCATGATTGAGATGAATCTCCAATATGACCTCAAAATAATCTAGAGGAGAAGTGTCTGGACTATAGGCGATTCACCATGAGAGTCATGGAATGGACTTCTAACTTTACCCCAGGGAGAGAATCCCCTATTTCCTCCACTCGGATAACATTTCCAAAAATACCAACATTCCTCTTTCGTAAAGAGACTATCAAAGCCTTAGCCAAGACCATTGGAAATCTCCTTCAAATTGGGATCCTTAAGAAGAACAAGGCAATGTATAACTCTTTTATGGCTTTCATAGAGCTGGATGTCTCTATAGACCATATCCCAAATATATGGATCAGTTTTAAAGCTGATTCTGGCTTCTAGCAACCTAGGAGGTATAGTGCTAAGCCTCACTATTGTAAGGCTTGTTGGCATATTGGTCACCAATCTACTGACTACTGAAATATTATAAAAGAAAACTCTAATCAAGCTATTGAAGCCACCAATCCTTCATCAGAAGTCCCTCATTTTAACCCTCCTCCAAAATTAAAATCTATCATTGTGAAAGCCCCTTCTTCAATAAACCCATCTCCACAAAATCATGACGTCTCCCCTCCTCTTCATACCATATAAGAAAGCCCAACAACCCTCCTTCCTCCTCTCTTATCAAACACTTCTTTACCCTCTAATCATCCTACCAAAAAAGCCTTACCTGTATCTATTAATGAATCTTCTACGAATGAAGTAATTCAACTTTTTGATACTAGTCTCAAGGTATTAACCTCCATCAACTCTTCCTTCTAATATTCTCCTCGAAAAACCAGACCTTACAGTACCTTGCCCTCTACTTCATCTTCCCCTACAAAGAAAATTATCAAAGACTTTGAACATCCCATCAAGCATAAAGTTTCAAAAGCTTTAACATATTCATCATTTTCCAGACCATCAACTGGCTCAATTTAATGTCTTGAACAATCTTGTGTTTGAATACCCTCGGTGTTGGCAATAAGCTAACTAGAAGAATAATCAAATCTATCTATAGAACCTATCATATTAAATGTTTAGCTATTCATGAGCCTCTCGTTGATGTTAAGAACCTTCAAAAGCCTGCCAATCTTCTTGGCGTTCACTATGATACTGCTAATGTATCTAACAAAATTTAGATTATGTGGAGCAATGACCTTAAAGTGGACGTTTTAGTAAATCTTGACCAACTCATACACATACAAGTCACTTAGTCTAAATACAAATTTTCCAACTTCAATTGTTTATGCTAAATGTAACATAAAACTTTGAACTGAGCTATGAAATAATCTTTGAACAATAATGGAAAATTCTTAAGCTTGGATTGTCATGAGAGATTTCAACACCATCTCCAATCCAAATGAGCAGCTCTCTTGCAAAAATTTATGCACTCACAGCATAAACCAATTCAATGAAATGATAGCATACGGTTATATTATGCATGCTAAATTTATTGGTTCCACATGCACCTGGGCTACTAATGTATACAACAACAAGTGGGTGAATACCTTTGGTACTACTAATGTCAAGCACCTTGTAAGAACATGATCAGATCACTCTCCCATTCTTATTTTTATCTATAATAACTTTACTAGTTATATACCACCATTCAAATTTTTAAACATGTGGATGCTTCATCCTACTTAATTTTGAAATTATTGAGAGTCACTGAAAAGAGATAATGGGTGGACTAGACATGGGCATTTTAACCGGAACCGAAATAACTGAACCAGACTGAACCGAACCAAAAGAACTGAACCGAATCGACTTTGGTTCATTCTTAATACCCGAATGGTTCTAGTTTTTAATTACCCACAGTTTTAGGTTCAGAACCGAAGTGAACTGAAGAACCATGGGTACCCATTAGGAACCGCACTTATGTACTAACCCTAAATTTAACATTGTTTGAAATGATATTTCTCTTTCAAAGTTAGATTCCTTTAAATCTATATTCTATCAATGACCTCTAGTTATGTTCTCTTTAATAAATGACAATGTAGTTAATTCAAAGTAGTGACATATTTGCAAAATATTACGTGTGTAGACAAAAAAACAATATATAAACCTTTGTATAATCTAATAAACTTGATATCATCTCTCATTTTTATTTACATTACTATTATTCTTATTTAATATATTAATTTGAATCTCTCTTATATTTAATATTTATTTTTCTTACAATCTAACATACTTTTATAGTTTTGATTTGTAAAATGAGTTTTATATCTGCTGATATTACATAGCATTTAAAGTATCCAAAAACACCCAATTAGAACCGAATTAAATATCCATAGCGAACCGAATCGAGGCGAACCGAACCGAACCGAACCAAATTTTATTTGGTTCTTAAATGGATACCAATTTTGAAGAACCGAAAGAACTGAGAATTGAGAGAACCGAACCAAACTGAACCGAACGGAACCGGACCGAATTTTATTTGGTTCTTAAATGGGTACCAATTTTGAAGAACCGAAAGAACCAAGAATTGAAAGAACCGAACTGAAGAACCGAATGCCCATGCCTAGGGTGGACCTCCCATTATCTCTTTCTGGCACAAACTCATATGACTAAAACTATTTCTTAAGGACTAGAATAAGAATACTTCTTTTCCCTAACCCAATCTGAGAATGATGTTAGCTATTATGAAAGTAATTTCGGAGAATCCAAAAAAATGAAGATAAGCACAACCTAAACAAGGCTAAAGCTCATCATATGTAGCTATTACAAAGGGAAGAATGCTATTGGAAACAAAAGGCTAACATCAACTGGACTCTTAATGGTGACCTTAACACTTCTGCTTTTCAGAGTTATGTCAAGGAAATGAAAAATAAAAATTTTATCCATAAGATTAAAGTTAATGATACATGGATTGAATACCCTTCTGATCCATGTACCTCAGCTATTAATCACTTTAAATCCCTTCTTTTCAGTGCCAATGATTTCAGTACTTTCCTCAACTTGGAAAACATAATCATAAACATTATCTCCTTAGAAGATAAATCTATTTTGATATCTACTCCTCCTGATAATGATATTTTCAACTTCATCCAATCCTTTAACCCTTCTAGTGTGGTTAGGGTGGATGGCTTTAATGCCAAACATATTCAAAGTCACTGGAAAATCATAGCTCAAGATCACTGAAATGTTGTGAGGGATTCTTTCAAAGGTTATTATGCTCCTAAATGAATTTTTTCTACAACCATTAACCTCATTCCCAAGAAAGATAATCCTCAATCTTTGAGTGATTTCAGACCTATAAGCCTTTGTACGGTCTTCAATAGAATTATTTCTAGAGATATTAATGACAGGCTTGCCACTATCCTCCCAATAAATTATTTCTAGAGAGCAAAGCGACATTGTTTAGGGAAGACAAATTTAGGACAATATTATACATATGCAGGAAATGATCTACGATCTTAACAAAAAAATAAAGCTGAAAATCTAATCCTAAAGCTTAATATGACAAAAGATTTTGACAAGATCTCCTTCCTCTTCCTATTTCAGGTCCTTAAAGCCTTTGGTTTTAGTAAAGCTGACAACAACATAATCAGAAGCCTCATAAAAATGCTATCTTCTCTGTTATCATTAATAGTAATCCTCAAGGCTTCTTTGGTTCTACTAATGGCTTGAGACTGAGGGATCCATTATCCCCAAAACTCTTTATTATAATGGAAGAAACTCTAATGAGTTTAATTCTCATTTACAGTTCTGATTATAGTATTAGATTAACAGCTCTGGCTCTGCCTCAATTTCTTGCCTTTCTATTGTGGATGATATTGAAATCTTCACCAATGGTGCCACGTCTAGCCTCCACAACCTCAATAATATCCTGAAGCAGTATAAAAAAGCTACTAGTTAGATCATTAATAAAGAAAAATCTTATTCCATCCCTTCTAAAAGAATCATGCTATTTAGAATCAACTATCTCAATCATAACACTGGTTTTAATGTGAAAATGTTGTCCATCAACTATTTTGGTATCAACATCAACAATTGAATCAAAGTGAATCAGTTTGAAAATCTTATATACAAGCTAAGGTAGAAAACTACAGAATGGAATAATTTTCTTCTCTCCGATGGTGGCAGGCTGACTCTAATTCAAACTATTTTTAATGTCACTCCCATTTTCCACACGCTTGGTCCCTCTATTTCTAAAGAAATTATAAATAGAATTGACAGCATTTGTAGGAATTTCCTTTGTCGATCCCTTACTGACCAAAAGGTTATTCATTGGTATAATTGAAAGGGTATTTGTCTTCCCTATGATGAATGAGGTTTGAATATTAGAAACCTCAAAGAAATGCAGCTTATCTTCTCTTTCATGGCTTAAATTTAAAGGAAAAGCTCATTTGGGGCTATGTATATACATAATAAATATGGTAAAAATAAGCACCTTATGCAAGTTAGTCATAATCCTAACAACTTTCTTTCTTAGTAAAAGACTCATCAACATTAGGCCTACTGCTGAAAAACATATATTTTGGTAGCTTGGTAAAGGTAATGTGGAATTTTGGTTGGACGGTTGATAAAGCCCTAGACCTTTCATTAACCTTAATCTAGCTGAAAACAACTCCTGGTATAGTCATGATCTGGTAAAGAACTTTTATACTAATGACTCTTAGAATACTAACAAGCTTCAAGATTTGATTTTATCTGCTCATATAGACAAGATCAAAAGATTATCTATCAAAGACAACATTGAATATAAGCCTCATTGGACTCTCTCTAAAGATGGTACCTTCAACACTAATACTACTTGGGAAAAATCGGAAACAAAGGCTACACCTCTACCATCTACAAAAGATTATGGAATAACATTACTCCTAAAAAATGTTCTTCCTTAGTTTAGGTACTTCTACATCACTGGATCCCTATAGATGATATCATGGAACACAAACATATCTCTCTATCATCAAAATCTCAACAATGTAAGTCTATTGAAACTCTCAACCATGTTTTTATTAATTGTGATCTAGCTTGGCAGGTCTGAAAATATTTTGGTAGCCTTTTCAACCTTAGAATCTGCCAACATATGACAATTCATCATATGCTCACCTACTAGGTTAAATCCTCTCCCTCTAAAATTCATTTATGAACTATTTTATTTCTAGTCATCACTTGGAGTATCTGTAAAGTTAGAAACCATATAAAATTCAACAATGAAAGTTCTACAACTATTAACATTATCTCTTATGTTAAAATAACTCTTATAAGCTTAGACACATCTGGTCTTCTAAAAAAGATCCATTGGACTAACAATAATGATATTACTTTTGATCTTAGTTGTGGCTACCACTCAGACTACCCTAGAAATCTTATTACAACTAGCTGGACTCCCCCATTTGAAGACAGGCATAAGCTAAATACAGAGGCTAACTACCTCTTTAATGAGGAATCTACCGGAGGTGCCATAATTAGAAACAAAAAAACGAGATTCTTGCTGCCATTCGCAGACCTTATGGAAAACAAACTTCCCTCACTACGGAATCCAGTGCTATCCTTGACGGTTTAATTCTCTGCTTCAAAATACATATCCTAAATATCGATGTCGAAATAGACTCTAAGATTCTATATGTGATACTTATCAACTATAAATCCCCCTGGTTTCCATCTGCTATCTTAGAATGTTGCAGTATCCTAAAAAGTTTTGCTTTTACTATAAGTCACATTTACAGGGAGCTGAATAGAGCTACGGAGTGGTTAGCAATGTGGACCTCAACATGTAAGAAAAGGCTGGATATTTCTCATTCTAACATCTCTA